>CAXIPT010000005.1:4006319-4071606 GCA_964030475.1 Tethya wilhelma | reverse complement strand
ACAAAAATGGCACTATGGTGGCTTCCCACTAGCGCTCTCTACGAGTGCTGCAGAAAGTTTTTGTGAGTTTTAGGCCTTGCATGCAGTTGGTAATCTGTCAGTGAGAGCTTCTGAGCAACTTTGAAGGTTTAATTTTGCCGTTTGACTAGATTTTTATGGTGGCCAACATTTTGTATTGTGTCTATGGGACAGTTGGCCCATTCCTACTATAAGTACTACCGTACGTATGATAAACTTGCATAGTGATATTCCCCCCCCCCCCCCCACACACACACACAAACACCTCCCAAACCTCCACACACACAACAAAAAACAAGTTACTACTTTCAGTGAAGAGCTTACCCAGAGCAGCAGCAGCATGCAGTTCTTGGTAAATATAAAAGTACGACCTAAAAGTCAACAATCAGGTGACAAGTTGAACACATAATTATACATCCAAGTCTTGCACATACAGTAGCTTGGTCTTCGATACGCTGATGTTCTCTCTGGTAATTGTTACTGTGGAATACCTTCATAAGACAGCATACTTAAGGAACTGATATTCTACACATACCGCATATATTGCTGAAGCTCAGAACAAAAGCACACATATACAACAAGGTTCACCAAAGTTAGCTTTAAGGTTACGGGGTACAAAGTGCAAAATCATTGATATGAATAATTTATGAGCACAAAAAATCTACCAAAATCTAGCAACAGAACTGTATCATCAAAACTCTTCCTATTCAGAAGCACAGTATTAGTCAGTTTGTTCTTGGAAAGTAAAAAATCTAGTTTTCATAGCTTTTCTGCTGAGTGCTACAGTGAACTATGGTCAAAATAAATTTTCTGCGTCAGTTTTTTCCAAGTAGCATGATTGTGCTATCTAGAGCGCTGATACACAGAAAACCTACCTTGGTTTGGCAGGGCCTGACATCGAGATTTTCTTTCTACTTCGAATACGAAAAGTTTTATGGAGCAAAAAAGCGCTCTCCAAAGCGCCCTAGGCAGCTGTCAGGCAGCAAACTGCGGCGACCTGGACGGTTCAGTTGCTTCTTTTCGAGAAAACTCTCTGTCTGGCCCTTCTCTGTTGACAGAACGGTAAGATGACCGCCCATATCCGGTTTGATTTTTAGCCAGCTTTGCAAAAATTGACGCAAGAAATTATCTCTCTACTTCCGCATCTAAAATAACTAGCGTGTACTGATTAGCATATTCATGAGCTTACTGTACCGATTATGACGTAATCCAGTTAGGAGAGATTTTCGCGGGTACTAACTTTCGCGGATAGATTGTGATCTACGGAAGCCGAGAGGGGCAATCCCGCCACGCGGCCGTCCTTTATTTCCGCCATGGCGATCGCCTTTCCGCCAAGGCGCCGCCCTGTTTCCGCCATGGCGATCGCCTTTCCGCCAAAGCGACCGCGAAGGCGATCGCCACCGCGGAAAGTGCGCGATCGCCAACGCGGAAACCAAAACCCGCCAGCGCGGTCGCTAAAATAAAAATCTTTTTGCGAGCTATTTAATAACGCGCGTGAAGCATGATATTAATCTTAGAAGACCGTTTACCAAATGGCAGTAAGCTTACTAGATGCTTTTGAAAGCTGTTGTGTCGTTTTGGACTCTCCAATCTCATGTTGATGACACCTATGTCATTTCTTTATGTTGTGATTAACTCTTCTTTTCTTTCTCTTAATTTGCTTCACTTTATGTAAATTGTGTGACTTTTGTTTGCATGTTGTTGACGACAATAATATAATAATAATATCACTCCAAGAGAAACCGCAGTGACAGCACTAAGTATTAAGAGTAAGATAATTGTTTGTACAGTAATTATTATTGTATAATAGTATTATAAAAAAAATTAATTAACTCTCACTTAATGCCTTCATCAAAGTGCAAGTTATAAGTACAGACAAAGTTAGCTGATCACAGGATGAATAGCTTTTAACATGGAAGGAAAATTTAGACAAGCAAACACAACAATTAATATACAATGTTGTGCTATTCAGATTAGTAATTGAATTGTCTATACAGGTAATGGTTAATAATAATAACCATCACTTCTGACCTTGGTGGCACCTGTACAGTGTCAACTAATGATATACTAAAAGACTCACTCTCAGGTTGGGGTGGTGCCTCCTGAGCTGTAGTAGCATCGGCATCTTTTGTTGGAGGAAAAGTCAGTGTCTGAGTCCCCAGATCGATCCTGACCCGCATCTCCTTCAGTGTATCCAACCCCAGAATACCATCTGACAATAACCCATCAACCACGATTACCGTGGTCTCAACTTTCCTTTCCTGGACACTCAGCTCCACACGGCATTGTCCCAATACCTGCAGTGGTGCCCCATCGACACCAACAAGCCTCCGATCGTCCCACGATACTAAAGACTTCTCGCTGCTCAAAGTGTCCCACACTTCTTTCTTGATCAATGTTACAGCTGAGCCGGTATCCACCAAAAAATCCACAGCCACTCCGTCCAGCTCTCCCGTTAGCGTAAACCCGCCTGCAGAGACTGTTGAAATTATGTGTACATTAGGTTGAGCCATACCTATGTCTTCCCCCTGTATTCGGCCCATCACACAGGAGGGTTCCCATTTCCCTGAGTCTGCTGTGGCTTGAGTTTGCTTCGACATTCCCGAGCAAAATGTCCCTTCTTCCCACACCGGAAGCATTCCAGGTCGCCCTTTTGCTTGCGTTGACCTTTCCCACGGGTTGAACTGCCAGGATCCTTCTTCTCCAAGCGCTCCACCCTCTCCACTAGTCGCTCAACCAGACTAGTGAGTTTTTCCGTTGCTCCAACAGCTGCCACTTGCTCGCAATCAACGGATGCCACTTGTTGTGATGCCCTATGAGGTAAACAAGATTCAAGTTGTAATGTGGCACTTACAGCTGCATCCAGGGTTGTCGGTGCCTTCTGTCTGACTCCAAAGGCCACCTGGGGTTGCTCCAACAAAGATAAGTACTGGTTTAGGGCGAGGAGTTCCCTTGCACCCTCTTCCAAGTCCGGGTAAGCCTTGTCCGCCAGGGATCGGAGGTCCTCTGCCAGGTCAGCCCAACTCTCGTCTTTCTTCCTCCGTCGCGCCTGCAACTCAGCCTGGTACCTTGGTTTCCTGCTGTCAGGCTCGAAACGCTTCTTAAGTGCCGCAACTGCAGCAGCATACGTTGCCTGGTCAGTTGTCGATAGATGCCCGAACGCAACTTGTGCACGCCCCGTCAGACGCACTTTCAGCCACTTCAGCTTGTTCTCGTCGCCCCACCCATTCACGGCAGCGACGTTCTCGAAATGTGTACTCCACTGCTCCCAGCTAGTGGTTCCCTTGAAGGTATCTGGCAAAACGACTGGTGCTCTAGCCATAGCGTTGTGTTCCCAGAAATCCGCAACTCGATCCTGCCGACTACACCAATGTAACACAGCTGATTAGCCGAATAATATTGATAGAAATTGTAAGTCTCAAATCCTACACATTAAAGCTAGCTATTCTATTTATACATAAACAACTGAAATGGAGAGGCTCTGAGGCTCCCTCGAACNAAGGTATACACTCTTTCTAGGATGCTAAAACTGAGACACAGTCGTTGAATCCACTGATTGAACTTACCTGGTAAAGGGTGAATTAGATTTATGTTACGTACGTTCTACCAGCCAGGCGTGTTATTAAATAGCTCGCAAAAAAATATTTTTTTTGGCGACCGCGCTGGCGATTTTTTGTTTCCGCGTTGGCGATCGCGCCCTTTCCGCGGTAGCGATCGCCTTCGCGGAGGCGCGGTCGCTTTGGCGGCGCCTTGGCGGAAGAGCGATCGCTTTGGCGGCGCCTTGGCGGAGAAGCGATCGCCATGGCGGAAATAAAGCGAAGCCGCGTGGCGGGATTGCCCCTCTCGGCTTCCATATCTCTGACTAGTCTCGCGTAGCCAGACCCCTTTCGCTCCGCCTATATGGCTCTATAGGCGGAGCGAAAGGGGTCTGGCTACGCGAGACTAGTCTCTGACTAGGGTGCCAGTCGGGCTAGCTGAACAGAAAGCAAGTTGTTGTCATTATGTGGTACGTAAATAATTATAAGAAATGATACACATGCACAGTACAATTTGATATAATAATAATAATAATAATAATGAGCTTTACAGTGGAGTAAGAAAGTACGTAAAACGAAAAATAGTATAATATAAATAGAGAAAGTAATATTGAGTTCAGAGTCCACTGACTGACTGAAACCTCAGTAGGAATCAGCTGGGTCTAGTATAGTATATATATTATTCAAAAACACACAAACAAGCCGACAAGCAGTAGCAGTCATCGACAGTAATGGAGTCTACCTTCCAGACAAGTGACATGAGTTGCAGGGACAGACAAGTGAAAGGTACAAGTGTTGTCAGGGTTAAAAGAATTCATGAAGTATGTTTTGAGAGTTTCATAAATTAGGTGCTTGATTGCTGGTATATAAAGATTTACTTAAGTCAATCGGGGGAAGAGCATTCCATAGCCTGGCTATGCGATTGAAGTAAAAGTGATGAGCCTTGAAAGTTCTGGTGTAGTTAATCACCAACTTGTTATTGCTTCTTGAGCGAGTTGAAGTAGAGGTGAACCTGATATGATCATAGATGTTGAAGTTGTCAGGAGGCTCTTTAATGCATTTAACAAAGAAAATTAGGTCAAGATACTCCAACCAGTACATTAGTGGCAGTAGCTGGAGATCAATTAGCCTCTGTTTATAAGATACACTCCAGTCCTCGAGTAGTTATTGAGAATGAATTTGGTAGCTCTCCGCTGAACCTGCTCAGCCTTTGTAATGTCACTAACAAGGTATGGTCTCCACAATTGAGAACAGTAAGAAAATTGTGACCGGACAAGAGATAAATAAAGCAGCCTTTTGGTAGAAGTACTGGCGTTCAGTGAGATTGTTCTCTTGATTAGACCAAGTGCTCTATAAGCCTTTATGCAAATGGCTGCAATGTGACTAGACCACGACAAGTCGTGGGAGACTAGTATCCCTAGGTCCTTAAGTATGGGAGTTGACATTAGGTAAAGGAGATGTATTCAGGGTGTAAGTGTAGCACAATTGATTGCTAGAACCACTATTAGAGAATCTAATAACAGCACACTTCAGGCTATTGACAACCAGCTTCCATTCAGTGCACCAGTTTGAAACACCATCAAGGTCATCTTGAAGAAGTTCAAGGGAATGCTGGTTACGAATACACTTAAACAGCTTAGTGTCATCAGCAAAAATTGAGGGAATGGCTGAGGTGATACTACAGGATAGATCATTGATATAAATAATGAATAAAAGAGGCCCCAGGATACTACCCTGGGGGACTCCAGAGATGACAGGCAAATAGTTCCTACTGTTACAATGGAATCGCTTATTGTTATAAATGTTTATATGTACTGTATATATAATGATTAAAGTAATATTAATCTTCCCTTATCATGTGATGTACAGTTCATATGCATATGTATCTTTTTTTTTCCCTCTATACGCTGCATGCATTTAGTTCTCTGGCTTAGTGGTATGTATGTGTGGTGTCCTTAGTTATTGTTATTTCAGTGGGATAGAGTACTATAGGTTTGCACACCACAAGCACTCTATATCCCATTGATCCTCCTGACATAATCCATCGATGGATTGTTCTAAGATCAGGAGCAATAAGTACTATTAAACATCTCCCTGCATGGAACACATTCAGTGACAGTGTTAACTATATATATGTGACAATACTTTTGCTTCTCTACATGCAGCTCTTCCCTCCCCTCCTGAGAATGTGATTGTGGTTGTTGTTGAGAATGGCACTACCACTGTCACTGTTAACATAGACTGGGACCCTCCTGGGAATGGAGTTGTGGACAGATACAGAGTTGAGACCTCACCGTGCCAGAGACAGAAACTGTCATAATCTCAGGTTCAAGCACAAATTTGTGCTTGAGCCTGAGATGAGAGATATGTTGTGAGTGTCACAGCTGAGAACTGTGTGGGCAACGGTACTTCCTCAATTACACAACCTATTGAGTTTGGTAAATCAAATACTTGATAATTCTTGTTAGTCACATAATCATCTCTATCATAATTATACCAGTTGGTTGTCCACTCCTTTCCACTGTGAATGTGTCCTTTGAACCTTACACCAGTTCCTCCATCGGCTCTGTGGTCTCCTACCAGTGTAGACCGGGGTTCATTCCAGAGGGTCGGGTGGCCCTGTCCGGCTGAGTGTGGAGGAGATGGAGGGTGGGACCCTGACCCTGAGCAGTACAGCTGCAGGGAAGGTATATATGTCACAAAAATTATAAACATTTACACTGTATATTATATACAATTATTGTCATGGCTTGATATTACATAAAATGTTTGTTTTCCAGTGGACTGTGGTACTCCTAGTCTTCCTGTGAACAGCAGTGACTGTGTGCTCAGTGGTCCTAGCAATGGTATGAGGAATGGATCGATGATCATATTCCAGTGTAATGAGGGTCTGTTCCCCTCTAATGAGATCATTATTGTCTGTACCAGTGAAGAGAGATGGTTCCCAGACCCTCAGGGGATTGAGTGTGGAGAACAACCAGGTAAGATTTTTATGATAAGTGACAGTGCTATGTATATACTACTTTTGAGTGTTCTTTAATCATACTGATCTTTATATTTCTTTAGTAAGTTGCTCTCATCCTAATACTCCAATGTTTTTCTCATTGAGGTGACCTCAACTACCCTAATGTTTGGATGTAATGAAGGGTTCTCCCCTCAAGAGACAATGACAGCTGTGTGTGTGGCTACTGATACCTGGAGTCCTGACCCAGCTCAGTTGGAATGTACAACTTCTCTTGGTACATACATACATACATCTAATGTAGTTAGAGCTGATTGTTTGTGAATCTTGTGTATATGCATGTTTACGTTTTGTATCAACAAATACTGTCAATACTCTGTGTGTGAACAAACATTGAGAGATTGTTTCCACCATAATATCTTCTCTCCCTACAGTTGACTGTGGTTCTCCTCAACCTCCTGTCAATGGGATACTGACCAATGTTGCAAGTACACTTGAGGGTTCAGAGGTCACATTTCAGTGTAACCTGACTGCCACTGCTGTCTGTGGTGGTGATGGGAGGTGGTCTCCTGACCCCGGGCAACAAGAGTGTGCTTTAGTACGATCAGGTAGTGGACCATAATAAGGTTTGATGTAGATTTGTCTTTACTTTATTTTATCAATCCCTAGCTACATGCAATAATACTTATTATGTGTTAAACATGTGTTTGAGCTAAATCTGACTAGTTTCGTATACACATGGCATTCGCTCACTTGGAGAATGCCTGTGCAACAGACCATGGCATGTATCAGGCTTCAACAATTTTTGTTCATTCAGGGACCAGTTCAAGTCAGGTGGCTACAGTAGCTGTCTCTAGTGCGATGGTGTGTTCAGTAGTGTTCTTCATTGGTGGGGTTGTCTCCACCATTCTGATCTACCTTGCTGTCACAAGATGCTCTTGTCTGAAGGAGAGATGTAAGCAAGTGGTCAGCAGTGACCAGAGGTACAGTGAGTCCCCACACCCACCAGCTCCTGTCTATGAAGACATAGTCCCCCCACCAAGACCTGGGAGAGAGGGAGCTGGAATTGAACTACAACAGAATGTAGCCTATGGACCAGTGAAGAATAAGAATTAAACGATCATGTATGTATGCAGTAAATTTTGATTTAGTTGATACTATTACACTATAGAATATTTTTTAATAAAGTATTATATCCAATTAATAAATGTTGTACTGACAGTCTATTAGCTACTTTAATAATTGTCATGCAATTAAAGAGAATGGACCAACTTCTATTTATTTTCTGTAAGCATCTGGTTTATTGGTATGATTGTGTGGTATCCTTTTTGTTGTTTCAGTGTGATATAGAGTAATTTGACGTGCAACCACATGCAATAACTCTATATCCCATTAATTGCTTGAGGTATGTGTACGTGGTGCTAAAATGTGGCATCTAGCTTCCCAGCTGGTCTTGATGTAGATGATAACCAAGTATTTCTTTTTTGATGACCATTTCCTTAAATGTCATAAAACTACATCATCAAGATGTTGTTAGCAGTTTATCTGTTCTTGTTACTCAGTATTGGTAAGTGATGAAAATTAATTCTTAATAATCTATATCTTACAATTCAAATTGTTTCTGCAGATCTTAGCACCAGTATCCTAACTTCTAACATCACTAGTGGTATAGCTTGTCCTGGAGATGTGATCACCTTCACATGCACACAGGATCCTCCTGATTCAACCCTCCGATGGAGAATTTTAAGATCTGGACAAGCAATTGCTATATCTCAATTCCGTTTCCCTGATGATCAACCTCCCGTTGAACGGACACTGACAAGCAGTGAGGTCAAGGAACAGCCTCTCTCATCTCCACCTCTCCTAGTGTGGTGTCCACTCTCACCATCACTGCTACAAGACAACTAGATGGAAACATGGTTGAGTGTGCTGGAATTACAGCAGACTCTGTAAAGAGAACAGAGATCAATATTGCAAGTAATACATAAGATCTTTTGCAAATTTATTATGAATATGAGGTACAAAATTAGTATTTTATGCACCTAATATAATTCTCTAACTACAGGTTTAGTGCCGTCCCCTCCTGATCAAGAATGTGGTGGTGACTGTTGTTGAGAATGGCACCACCACTGTCACTGTTGACATATACATAGCCTGGGACCCTCCTGGGAATGGAGCTATGGACAGATACAGAGTTGAGACCTCACCAGAGACAGATACTGTCACCGTCACCTCTGACACTAGAGTAGCTCTTCATCTCTCCTACAATGTGCGATATGATGTGAGTGTCACAGCTGAGAACTGTGTGGGCAACAGTACTCCTGCAGTGGTGGGACCCATCGAATTTGGTATTACAATAATTACATTATGATCGATTCTTCTTATACTTATTTCATATCCACTGCTGATGGTCTGCTGAATACTAGCAACCAAAACGTTTGAATAAAAAGTTTCAAAATTGACTAGTGAAATAAGTATCGATCATGTGTTGACCAAGTCACAAAACTATCTTTGCAATAATTATTCTAATAACTTTGCCTGTTCTTTTGCATTAAGTTATGATAGCTTAATTTCTTGTAAACTTTCTCCAGTGAGCTGCTCTCTTCCTAGTACTACAATAATGGGTGCACGTGTTTTTCTTATTGAGGTGACCTCTACTACCCTAATGTTTGGATGTAATGAAGGGTTCTCCCCTCAAGGGACGATGACAGCTGTGTGTGTGGCTACTGATACCTGGAGTCCTGACCCAGCTCAGTTGGAATGTACAAATTCTCTTGGTACATACATACATACATCTAATGTAGCTAGAGGTGATTGTTTGTGAAATCTTGTGTATATGTTTATGTTTTGTATCAACAAATACTCATGTCAACACTCTGTGTGTGAACTAACATTGAGTGGTTGTTTCCACCATAATATCTTCTCTCCCTACAGTTGACTGTGGTTCTCCTCAACTTCCTGTCAGTGGGATACTGACCAATGTTGCAAGTACACTTGAGGGTTCAGAGGTCACATTTCAGTGTAACCTGACTGCCACTGCTGTCTGTGGTGGTGATGGGAGGTGGTCTCCTGACCCCAGGCAACAAGAGTGTGCTTTACAATCAGGTAAAGCTAGTGCACCATAATAGTTTGTAGTGTAAGCTAGATTTTTTTTACTGTTTGACTATCAATCACTACGATAATAATATTGTTGTGTTTGAGCTAACTAAACTCATTGTGTGTGTGTGTGTGTGTGTGTGTGTGTGTGTGTGTGTGTGTGTGTGTGTGTGTGTGTGTGTGTGTGTGTGTGTGTATTTTTATTTCATTCAGGGACCAGTTCAAGTGAGGTGGCTACAGTAGCTGTCTCTAGTGCGGTGGTGTGTTCAGTGGTGTTCTTCATTGGTGGGGTTGTCTCTACCATTCTGGTCTACCTTGCTGTCACAAGATGCTCTTGTCTGAAGGAGAGATGTAAACAAGTGGTCAGCAGTGACCAGAGGTACAGTGAGTCCCCACACCCACCAGCTCCTGTCTATGAAGACATAGTCCCCCACCAAGACCTGGGAGAGAGGGAGCTGGAATTGAACTACAACAGAATGTAGCATATGGACCAGTTAATAATGCGTGATTAACATGTACAAGTACATCAGTTTGCACCTTAATTTGATGTTCGTGCATAGGTAGTAACAAAAAATGTTTTATATCCTGTCAGAATTAACTTGAGTTAGTGCAGTAGCTAGTCTGGTACTCATACAAAATTTAGTTTTGTTTCAACACTTTTAAGCTCCTGCATAATTATGGGCCTATTCTGCATGTGTTTCAGTAACTTATCTTCACATATTGAAAAATAGTCATGAAGAAAAAAAATTTCCCAGTGATGTATAAAAGCTTGTAGATACATTGCAAAGGGAATAGACTCAGAATTAAAAATTAAAAACTTTGGTGTATAATATAAGACTACCAAAATTAATTGTATTCTGCTTTTTTAAAACTTAATTTTCAGGATTTAAACTAGTACGTAAGCATAACTGTACAGTCATAATAGTGCACTGTAGAGAAGTTTCCTATTCCAAGTTACAAGCAATTAGAGATGAGACAACCTAATTCATGCTACCTGGAGACATGGCTCATATTTCTTCTAGTATTGCTTACTGAACTTGTAAGTACCTATTATTGCATACATAATTAACTTCTGGTCATAATAATTATTATAATATAATAGTTGAATTCCATCTTTGCTTAATTTCAGGTCTTGGCAGACTATTGTTCTAAAGCAACACTCCATTCCTACAGTAACCCAAAAGGAGTGCTGAGCAGTGGACGTTGCTGTGATAGTGAGAATTCAAACATGTCCTCTCCTAGCTGTGGTAGACAAGACCCCTGTGACACTGCATGGTTTCACCTTCTGCCTTCGTAACTCTGGGAGTCAGCATGATGGGAACTCCATAGTCTACCCTCTGGGTAGATATGAGACCCATGGCAGTGTCGGGTAACCACATCATCTTTGATGGACAGGTTCACATTGAGAATCCTATAGTGTCCCTAATCCACTGGTGTTCACTGCTACTGTGTGGCTAGTAAGTTACATACCCTATTAGATCTCTCTACTAATATTATGCTTGAAACATAGCGATGGGCTTGATATGCATACATGATCAGTGACACAAATAAGACATTCAATTTCACTTTGTAGGTGGTATATTGTAGTCGTCTCCTATATAAGCTTATTATACATCTCCTTTCTTAGCATAGTTACCAAAAAATGTGAGTTTTTGATTTGTTCATTAACTTTAGTGTTGAACTGATGGCATGAACGCCTCCTCCTCTGGTGCTAGTAGTGTTCCTGCTAATGTTTAGTCTCACTAGCCAGAGTCTGGCTAGTGAGACTAGCTATTGTTGATGTGTTTCTTGAAGTTGAATTCACTCTGGTAGGCATATAGATGCCTCCATCTGAAACAGATGCTGTGTTGTGTTGTATTGAAATGTCATCGTAAACATTGAATTTCCTCTGATTCAAAGTAGCTGCAATAGCCCCACCTTGTACTGCTCTGTTGTTCAGGAGTTGACCCTACCAATCAAAATAATCTCACTCTGAAAAACTTTTATTGCTCCTCCTTCTTTTGATGGGTCCCATGAATGTTAGTTACAAGAGTATGCAAACAATGACCCATGATTGTTAGATACGCTGTTTTTGCTGTAGAAATAGTGCACTCTTTATTGCATACAGTACTCCATGGTTTGCCATACTATTATTGTGAATGTCAAGAAACCCACTGCTGTTGAATATCACTGATCTTAAATGAAATACCGAACTATCACTGGCACAGTGATTGTTACTGAATGTGTTGTAATGTACGGATAGTGGTGTTGGTACAGTTACTGTACTGTGTTCATGATCATCAAGGCCCCACCATAACCATCCAGTCACAACATTCATTGCCACTGGAGAGTAGCCCACTATGCTGTTGCAGCTTACAATCATATGCATGTTTGTATGGGATAATTAATACCAATTGCCCCACCACTTCCATAATCTCCTTTCACACTGTTATTGTGGGAACTTCCACATACTAGCCTCACATACTATTGCAAAGTTATTAATTACTCATGCATGTAATTGAGACAAGCATGAGCAACCACCACACATTCTTTGCTGATACTTATTTGGTCTACTTTCCTACCTGCTTGCCTCATGACTCAGTTTCAATACTACCATTTTCACAATGTGACACATGCTTGGAATGATACTTACACTTTGGGGAGTGATTGCCATACATGCAAGAGTGAACTACAGATTGTAATTAAATTACCATGATAGTACGAGGATATGCAGAGAATGTGCATGGAGGAGAGGAGGAAAAGATCGTTATGCATGTTCACATGACTCAAAGTTATAGTCACTCAAAACGATTAATGACCTACCTGAAACAACTTGGATTGTGCTATAATACGTATGTCTATATACTGCATGAGCAATTGTTAGCAAAAATGATAGAGAAATTCAGTATAATCTTAATGATAGTGGTTTCTATGGGAAAACAAGTGAGTTCATATGACAACAATGAGCATCTAAAGTTGGTAGAGTTTACAGGAACTACTAATACAAGTTGTCCTCCATGGGCTACAGTTGCTAGTGACAACAGCTGTCAATGTAAATTGAAAACAGAAGAAGAATTCGCTGTAAAGTGCATCAATGACAACTTGACCCTGTCCATTCCCTTGAGTTACTGTATCTCTTATAATGAGCTCTTCAACACAACTATTGTGGGTTACTGTTTGCTACACAACGTCGCATTGAAATTGCACTATGAATTCTCTAGTACTAATGACAATGTTTCTCAATTAAATGATGATTTTTGTAAAATTCTTAAGACAAATAGCACAGGACAGCTCTGTGGTAAGTGTAAAGATGGATTTGCTCCTCCTGCCTACTCTTACAGCTTGGCTTGTGTCGACTGTACAGACTACAAGTACAACTGGATAAAGTACATTGCTGTTGCTTATCTTCCACTCACAGTCCTCTATGTTTTAGTCATTGTCTTCAGAATTTCAGCTACTTCAGGGTCGATGAATGGCTTTGTTATCACAAGTCAAATGCTGACTTCTCCAATGGTATTACGATTATTAGCAGTTGTTAGTTTTAGGTGGAATGAATTCAATATTCTTGCTAAAGTTCTTCTCTCGTTTTATGGAATATCCAATCTGGATTTCTTTCGCTCATTGTATAAACCATTTTGCCTACATCCTGATGTTACTCATATCCAGGTTCTAACTCTTGACTATGCAGTAGCTGTGTATCCACTACTGCTGGTTATCATCACGTACAGCTTTGCCAGTTTGCACTATCGCTATCCTAGAGTTGTGTCACTATGGAGACCATTTTACAAATGCTTTAGGTGTATACGTAATGAGTGGGATATCAAAAACTCACTCATTGAAGCCTTTGCTACATTCATCCTCCTCTCTTATATGAAGATTCTGGTAACTTCATTAGATTTGCTAACACCTGTGACAGTGTATGACATGAATGGTTCTGCTCTACCCCAGCGCTATCTCAGAATAGATGGAACAGTGAAATACTTTGGAAGTGAGCACCTTCCTTATGCTATTCTAGCTTTGTTAATGACATTTGTGTTTAATTTTGTTCCTTTTCTCTTGTTGCTCCTCTATCCTTGTCGATGTTTCCACAAGTGTCTTAACTATTTCAAGATACGCAGCTTGTTTCTAAACACTTTCATGGACATCGTTCATGCTCCATTTACAATTCAGCCTCGTGATCGCAGATACTTTCCTGCAATCTATCTTTTGTTTCGAATTGTGAATCTCTTACTTAACTCTGTGACTAATGGTTTACTGTACTTCACATATGCTGGGATTGTGGGCATCATTGTTATATTTATTATAACAGTCGCAAGACCTTATCGAATTGAATGGCACAATACAATTGATGTAACATTCTTTTTGATTCTCACCCTAGCAGTTTATGAGTTTCCTTGCCATGTGTTTCAGGTAATCTTCAGTGCCAATGAGTTATATGTTGAGGATATAATTTGGTATATGTTATATGCAGTCATGTTTACGTTGCCTGCCCTATATGGAACATGTGTAGTGGCTTACATCATTACTCCACGAAGAAAAATTGGTACCTTTCTTACGAGGATATCTGGTGTTCTAATGAAATGTTTCAAGAATAAGAGAGGCTCTGACAGTGATATTGACACCAGTGAAGGACCTCGTCCACATCGATTGGATCACAGTGAAGAGTATCCCCCTCTAGTGGACATGGAGAGGGTCTCAAACTACCAAGCCTGTCAGAGCATCGCCATAAGTAACTTTAGTGATTAGAAGAATCTATTATGATTGTTTCCAATTGTAAAAAATGATCTTCATGCAGTCTTTTTAACACTCAGTAATGCTATTGGATTTTTAAAAAATGGAGAATACGGCTTTCCCTATATTTGTCCTAATGGTCTAGTATTATTATACATTCATGTCTTTTAATATATAATTTGGTTGTATGTTATTGGATGTTAGCTAGTATGATTTCATAGCAAGGTTACCGTCTTCAGTAATGCATTATAATAATTATTTTTTGTTATGTTTTATTTGTGCAATATTATTAATAATAGTCTGTTGAGTGTGCATGTGTAGGTGCACTCATACTATAAATATATTTATCCTTACCTCACTCTGACCCAGCTGGGAAAGTATATATAATATGATGCACTTTACATGCCCAGATATTCACGGGTTATTGCTTGCTAATAGAAATGTTTTTATAGCTGGTCACTAAGGCCATGTACCATGCGCACGTATGCAAATAAATTCTAATAATAAGCTTAGATACTATGTCATCATACTCTGCGCACTTAAGGCCCGGGTCAGTAGAAATTTCATTAAAAAATTGCCTAAAACAACCCTCATTTTACAGCATGTGAAAATATTTATCCAAAATATTTTGATATCATAAGAAAATATAATCTTATTTTTTCATGTAACCAAAGTTTTATGTCAAAATGATGAATATTTATGTATTTAATGAGTTTTCAATAAAACACCCAAACTCATGAATAATTAAAAAAACGGTGAAGTTAATTAGTTGCTATGGCAACCAAACTTTCACAAGAGATAATTATCATCATGAACCTTCATAATCCCCATGGGGAAAAAAATTCGTCAATTGGTTGATGATATACGACTGAGAAGGAGAAATCGGCAGGTGTGCATTATATGGAAAATGTATCGTATCTCGGACCTTAATATGTATCTTGCTATCCCCATGGAGATTTAAGGTATGATTAATTAGATGATTAATTGGACAAAATTTGGTTGCCATGGCAACAGTTCTTCTTTACCGTTTAATTAAATTATTAATTTTATGAATATTAATGAGGTCACATGACACAATTTTTTCCCAAAATGTTCAAGATAGATGCAAGATTATTCACCTATGTTTCCATGGTGATAACATACTCCATTAAAAAGCTATTTCCATTTTGCATAATTTTTTTCCTTAATTAGTTACCTTAACCTGACCCAGGCCTTAATGGCACTGAGTAGGGATTGACCCACATGTCCATTTAATCCTGTTTGGATTAAGTTTTCCAGCATGTGTGGTGTAAATATTTTCAAGTCAGTATATTTCAATAGCTATAGCCTTTTAGGATGGAGTAGGTTTGGACATCAGAGTCACATTACATACACAAGCTATATAGCATGTAGACATGTGTCTGGTGCTAGAGTCAGTTAGTTTTAATATAATTTGTTGTCTTTATCTCCGGCCTGTCTACAATAACGTTTGATACTATATAATTTGTGTATAGACAAATGATTTCCAAGAGGCATTTTGTTTTCATTGTTAATGACCATTTCCTTGTGAAGCTTTATGTTCAGAGAGATGCTGTTTCTGTTTCCATTGGTAAGCAATGCATGGTGTATAATTTCTCCTGGAAATATGGGTCACCGTCACCTTCACATGCACACAGGATCCTCCTAGATTTCGATGGATTATTGATCAGAGGCATTTTAGTTGCTTCAGCTCAGTTCTGCTTCCCTGATGATCAACCTCCTGTTGAACGGACACTGACTTCAATTGTCAGATTATACAAAATACTTGTTTGTATGACCATGGAGTGGACTGTGGTGCTCCTAGTCTTCCTGTGAACATGTGCACTGTGCTCAGTGGTCCTAGCAATGGTATGAGGAATGGACCCATGACCGCATTCCAGGGTAATGAAGGGTTGTTTCCTTCTGGTGAGATCACAATTGTCTGTACCAGTGAAGAGAGATGGTCTCCATGCAGACCCTCAGGGAATGGAGTGTGGAGAACCTGGTAAGGATAAAGTTGCTAGCTGAGTATTTTAGTATTTCTCAGTGTCTCTCTTTAACTATTTTCTCTATAGTGAGTTGCTCTCGTCCTAATACTCCAACTGCATGGTGGTTTCTTGATGAGATGACCTCAACTACCCTTATATGTTTGGTTGTAATGAAGGGTTCTCCCCTCAAGAGACAATGACAGCTGTGCCAGTGTGTGGCTACTGATACCTGGAGTCCTGACCCAGCTCATGGAGAATGTACGTTTCTTGGTACATGCGGCATAGATGCATGTAGCTAGAGTTGATTGCTTGTAAAAATCTCCTTATAAATTATTATGTTTACATTGCTGTCTTGTGTGAATAAATATTCAGTCATGCTTTATCATCTCTCCCTACAGTTGACTGTGGTTCTCCTCAACCTCCTGTCAATGGGATACTGACTAATGTTTCCAATATACTTGAGGGTTCAGAGGTTACATTTCAGTGCAACCTGACTGCCACTGCTGTCTGTGGTGGTGATGGGAGGTGGTCTCCTGACCCCAGGCAACAAGAGTATGCTTTGGAATCAGGTAACAGTACGCCATAATTTGTGATGTAGATTTTGTCTTTACTTTGTCATAGCTAGTGATCCCTACAATAATGATAATAATAATTATTATTCTCTGTGTTCAGTGAGCTCTTTGTAAGTGTGTGTGTATCTTTTGTAGGTTTCATTCAGTGACCAATTTAAGTGAAGTGGCTACAGTATGTAGCTGTCTAGTGTGGTGGTGTGTTGCATGGTGTTCTTCATTGGTGGACCAGAGGTACAGTGAGTCCCCACACCCACCAGTTCCTGTTTATGAAGACATAGCCTTCATGGTAATGATGATGAGCTTGAGCCCAGACTAAAGTTGCTTCCTGCTTCGTTAAATTTATAAAAAAAATTTCGATTACTTATAGTATGTTAGCATAAAATATTATACAGCTACATAGTGCATTGATTCAGAAGAGAAGTTAACACATGCAATCATGGGGCAATACAATTCATGCTACCAGGAGATATGGCTGGTGTTTCTTCTAGTATTACAATGTCATACTGTTGTAAGCAAATAATATTGCATACATAAATATTATGATTATTATCCCCGTATTGTAATTCTTGAAACATTGTGTTGCTAACTTTGCAGGTCTTGGCAGACTATCGTCTTGAAGCAACACTCCATTCCTACAGTAACCCAAAAGGAGTGCTGAGCAGTGGACGTTGCTGTGATAGTGAGAATTCAAACATGTCCTCTCCCAGCTGTGATGGACAAGACCCCTGTGACACTGGTTTCACCTTCTGCCTTCGTAACTACAGGAGCCAGCATGATGGGAACTCCATAGTCTGCCCTCTGGGTAGATATGAGACCCATGGCAGTGTTGGAGGTGACCATATTGTCTTTGATGGACAGACTCACATTGAGACTCCTGGTGTCCCTAACCCACTGGTGTTCACTGGTAGTGTGTGGCCAGTAAGTTACATAACTGTAACTGTTACTTAACTGTAGAGCTCTATAAATTATGAGTCTATAACAGCTAGTGTTGTGCTTGAAGAATTTTTGTATAATAATATCCATATGACATAATGTTATAGGGTCGTTTTCAACTCTATATTAAAGTTGAAGATGTTGGCAATGATCCTGATGATAACAATCAGCTAATTGATAGGGTCTACATAGACACCACACTTACTCCAAGCAGTCAAAGGCAATCTCTCTTCCGTCAGTCCTATCATGGAGAGTTCAGCAATGTCTCACTCTCACTCTCCTTCAATGTGACATGCACTGGCTTGAGCGATGGACCAAGCTGTGCCTCTGGTGATGTCTTGTGTGATCCGTCTTCAAACAGTTGCAACAGCAATGTACCATCCAATAGTAAGCAACAATTAAGCAGTGAATGATATGTTTATCTTTGTGTACTATCTCCAATAAGTGCCTTAATTATCATAAATTTATTGATTTGTAGGTCATGGCAGCAACAAGGGATTGCTTGGTCTGCTGGGAGCACCATTAATCATTGTAGGGGTCATTGTGTGTTGTTGCTACTTTTGCCTATCAGGGGCTTGTAAAGAGGAAGAGAAATTCGCAGTAGTTCGGGTAACGTAAAGTGAACATTAACTTCTGTTGCCATGATTACTTTGTTTACGTACTGAACTGATGACTTGGTATACCCCAAGAGGCCATAACTATTATAGAGTACAATAATATTATGCACTCAGCTTTAAAGCAACCATCATAATAAATATTAGATCTATATGTAGTTATAATCAGTGAAAAATAACATTGTATATACATGTTATTTTGTACTGTTGCTTATTATTATGTTTGCTCTATAATAACCATAATAATTATTTTGCATCTTTTTTTCAAAAGCACAATACAAAAACTAAAACAGACTATAGGGCAAACACGTACTGTATTAATTTAGGCATTAAATGTGCGTCAGTGTGAAGTTTGCTATTTCTTCGATGCAAGATTTTAGCTCTTCATCTGTTTTGCTCACTGTATTGCTGAGCTCTTGAAGCTACAGAAAGTATCGATTAGTACATAGTGCTCTTCAAAAAAAATCCACGTTATCTTACCTTTGCCGATTGTAGTTTGTTTAATTTTGTTTTGACTTTCAGTTCATTTTGTAATTTTGTGACTTCTTTCAGTGCCTCAGTCAGCTCTGGTGGACCAAGGGACTCCACTAGCTTTGTCAGCTTATGTTCTTCATTCAAAACCTAACGTAATAATAATATGGAGGATTTAAAATTATAATGATTGAGTACGTGTGTGTAAGTATCATACAGTCATGGTATTCAATTCAAATATTTTGATTTACTACCATTGCATGTATGTACTGTAGAACTACCTTTGCTTCTAGGGATGCTATTGTTTGTCCTAGTGACTGCATTTCCTGTTCTTGAGATCTAATGTTGCCTGTCAGTTCATTCTTCCTCCTCTCCAAGTCCTCTAGCTCCCTCCCTTCATCACGATGCTGCTCCTGTAGAGCGACACATTCCTCTTCCAACTCAGGAGGCAGTGAACTTGCATCCAGTGGGAGCTTTAACTGAATAGAAACAGTCATGGTTATTTATTTGAAATAAGATATAGATTATGTATACCATTTTAGAAGTTTCTCTAGGCTTTGTAAGTGATAGCACTTCATTTTGTAGTTTTTGAATTTTCGTAATTGTTCTTGATATTCTCAAGGTAGTGTCTTTCTTTGCTTTAAATTTATAATTGGTTTGTCTTTTTTTCCTGGATGCCACTTTGCCACACCTATAATATGCATACATGTAGATAAGGACATGAATGTGCCTCTTTAATTTAATACTTTCACTGAATTGGCTTTGCTTAGCTGTATGCCTGAAAGCTAGTACCTTCTTGACATTGGTCTCTTGTGAGTGTGAGGTAGTTTCAAGAGCACCAGTCTCTCCTCTCTCTCCTTGCTGTACCCCCACTGGTCCAGGAGGGGGAGAATCCTTTCATTATATTGGAGTTGTCTTGAACATCCTCTCCACTCCTCAAAAAGTGTGTACCTTTTACAGTTTCTAGTTGGGTGGAGCCTGTGTGTGTGTGTGTGTGTGTGTGTGTGTGTGTGTGTGTGTGTGTGTGTGTGTGTGCTATGGTGTGTATGCGTGTGTGTGAGAAATTTATACCTTTGTATGACTTCTTCAACAGTAGTGTTTAACTGCACATCATCAACAAGCTTTACACAACCACCAACGTTGACACAGATTGACTTAGTAGACATTTTGACGCAGCCCCACCCACTGGCACTGTGCTGTTCGAACACATACACGGTAAAGGTCGTTAATATCATTGGCTATCAAATTTGGACCATGCGCATATGCGCATATGCCTGTATGAGCTCGAGACTAGCGCCTGTATTGTCTAAGACTCTTGCTACTATTACAGTCACCATGCAGTGCTGTTTTCAGTGGATCAGCCACTAGTACTAAGAGGTCTTTCAGCATCGATTGCAAGAAAACAGGACGCTTTTCTAAAGGATCAACCATACATAGATAGATAAAATGTAGCCCTACATTATCTATGGATCAACCATACGCGGAGTGGGAGTGACTACCCCTTGAGGATGGAGAGCCATTTAGGTATGAAAGTTGGTAGTGCCGAAGCTACAGTGTTCTACAAACAGCTAGCTAGCATCCTCTCTTGCTTTGAAGTGGGACCAACCCTACTTCTCAACCATGTCATGGGGCTCATGGCTATGGTGTCGTCTCACCTTCTCCTTCCTCCACTCAGCTCGCTCATCATGTGGCCATGCAGCCAAGTCACCACCACCAGTTGACTTGGCTATTTCGGAACTTCACTACAGCCACTAAACTCTGACTTTTTAATTTTTAATAGTAAAAAAATAGTGTAGGAATTGAATGGGCAGTGCGATAAACACTCATAACACTCTCACATGTCTCTCTTCTCCCACAAGTTTTTGTTTTTCTCTCAAAACAAAATCATACTAAACTGATCATGGCCGCCATGTCATTTACGACGATCAAAGTCCGTAATCAGTGGTCCCAGGGATCCGAGACGAACCGACCGCAATTGTTGCGCATGCGCAAGCCAATGGGTTTACGGCATGATGACCCAGCTACGTAGGGCGGGCCGGTAGCTTATAAATGTGACCATTTGTAGCATCCGTTAATTATTACAAGAAATTAGAATTTATAATAGAGCGTAGAGATGGGGCAGCTTAACGGTGATTCATGCTACTTGGCGACAATGCTGTACTCAGTGGTGTTTCTTCTAGCATCTATGGGGCGAGCCTGAGCGAAGTCTCTGCGCTGCGCGACAGTGGAACCTGATGAGGTTGCCAATGGGAACATAATTACATCGTTGGGCAAGGAAATCTGCTCTTCCTGTTGGAAATAGAGTGGGGAATGCCATTGAGAAGTATCCCTCAGTGTTGAACTCGTTAATGGGAGCTGCTCCAATAGTGGGCCACATGAGAGTGGCAGAATTAGAACCAGATTGTCGATCTTGCACAGCTTGCTGAATGGTTTCTTGTTTTGTGCTCTGGTGTGCTGCATTTGGAACAAACAAGCTTGACAGGTGTGCTGTGTAGGATCTTCCTCCGGTACTTGAGATGACTGAGCAGTAGATGAGGGGTCATCAGGTTGAATGGATATTAGTGAGGAGAGGGTTCCATCTTCTGGCAGCTGACGAAGAGCATCTTCATTCATACAAACTTGATTAGCTCGGTAGTACTGGTTGTTTTCAAACAGCCAGTTCAATGCTTGCTCAACATGCCTACGGACACGGAAATCTTGATGTGTTTGTTCCTTCTCCTTTCTCACAACCAGTACATTAATGTCTGATGGTAACCTTGGAAGGCTGGTGGCAAATGATAGCACATCCTGTGGAAGGTTGACAACATGTCCACTGCCGGTATCCATACTGGCCATGAGGTAGCCTAGAGATGGACATAATTGGCATCACACCTGATATGAGCATCTCTTCAACCTGTGTCAGTCCCTATAATTATACCAAAAAGGATCAATAACAAAGAGTGTGAGGATCACTTGGAATATACGGCACCTCGCTAATTATATTCATAATGTGGTGGGTGGGGCCTAGAGCAACCAACGCGAGGGGGTGGGGCTAGTTGCAGCATGTGTGTGCACGTGGTCAGTAATATTTGCGGTAAACTTAAAAGCCAACAAACCTCGACTGTTGTGATCACTATATAATTATGTCCTTGTTGGAAATTGGGCCAGTTTTGTTTGGTAGGAATGAGAAAATTATCCAATTCTTGAGATCAAAGAAACTACTAGCTTCTAGCTGTCAGTGTACAAGGCAGTATGAAATGAAAATTAGTCATTTAGTCCAATCAAGTGTAATTAATTAAAATTTAATGTAATTAGATGCAATGTCCCAATGGAAGAGCGACCACGGCGTGACATCTCTGATGGATTTAGTTGGTGGTGCAGGCTGTGAAAGACAAGGAAGTCGATCAGAGATGGAAGCTTTTTTTCCAAGTCTAAGCTTACACTTCAGAAGTGGTTGCTAATGATATATACATCTCTGGGCTAGGGATTGTCCAGTCACTGATGCCATGGACCAGGCAGAGATTGATAGTCACAGTGCTGTGGATATCTATCAGTGGATTAGTGTTGGAGACTAGACTGAACAATGACTCTATATCTGTTGATTAATGTTTTATTGTCACCATTGTGTTAGTGCCCACCCAGATGGTACAACCAGTTGTACTTATATCTATTGTTGTATTTGTACGATTTCATGTCCTGTATAAAAAGACTGCCAACTTAGGCAGCCTCAGTCTCAGATTGTTACAGAATGAAATTATGTCAGTCAAAGTTTTGAACTTGAATGCTTGAACGAGCCACGTCTTGCGGATAGCTGTAGATCGCAGTATCAGTAGACCGACTTCGAATTTATTACAATTAGAGAAGTCTGCTCCACCATACTCTTACAGAGAAGAATAGTTCTTGGAGGAGCAGGGCGTGTTGTCCAAATTGACGAGTCAATGTTCTGTCATATACCTAAGGTGTGTATATAACATAATAAATATTAAAGTTAATTAAATTTACTGATAATTATACCATGACCCAGTATCACCGAGGAAGAGCAGCATCACAGGAAGTATGGGTATTTGGGCTGGTAGATGTATCTCATAAACCAGCACTGGGTTATATGGAGATAGTACCACAACGTGATGCTGCAACCCTATTGCCGATCATTCAAGCTCATGTAGCTCCTGGTACAACAGTTCATTCTGACATGTGGGCTGCATACAATAGAGTTTCTAGCCTTCCAAATGTTAGCAGTCATGAAACTGTTAACCACACATACAACTTTGTTGATCCAATAACTGGAGCGCACACTCAGAACATCGAGTCGTACTGGAATAAAGTTAAAGGGAAGTTGAAGAGAATGAAGGGATGTTCCCGTGACCAACTGGCAAGTTATCTGGATGAGTTCATGTGGAAATGGTGCAACTAGAAGGCAAGCATTCACCAATATAATGGCTGCTATTGCCACAGTGTACCCTAGCTGTAACAATAACAGTCTTGAAAACAGTCCTTTAGTTAGTCACTTGAACACTCATCATATAACTGTCGGAACATTTACCTCAGTCATACCCAAATCGCATTATATACACAATTGCTCATCAGATGATCTGATTCTCTTGTTTGCATATCTTTATCCTCACTTAGTTTGATTACATATAATTATATATATCTTGCTTAGAATTAAGATCTTGCTTACCTTTTTTTTACTCTGATATTTGCTGCGGGTTTTATCTTTTGTCCATCTTCCTAAATAATGCACTCTATGCCACTCTTTCACGTGCACACACATGCTGCAACTAGCCCCACCCCCTCGCGTTGGTTGCTCTAGGCCCCGCCCACCACATTATGAATATAATTAGCGAGGTGCCGTATATTCCAAGTGATCCGAGTGTGATAATAACAAATTGTGGTGGTACTGGGCCTGGGTCCATGTTATTTGCAGGGGAGAAAAGCTTGGGAACTTTTTTGTCCGGGAAGCACCTTCTGCATTCTTGCTGATGGCCAACTATGGACACGTTTGGAAATTGCTCCAAACAATTATTGCAGCAGTTAAACTGGGTAGTTGCCATCGTTGAGTGAAAGTTTCTCATCTCTTTCAGAACTGCAGGCTGTTCAAATAGGGGAGATGAATAATCAATTTGATTTGAGGTTTGATATGGCATACGATCTTGTTCTTGACGCATTTCTGTCTCAGGAGTTGTCTCCCTTCGTCTTCTTTCTTCAATTTTGACTCTGTCTTGGGCAAGACGAGCGTCTCTCCATAGTATCTATGGTCTCTCTCAGGAGTGGTCTCCCTTTGCCTCCTTTCTTCGATTCTGACTCTTTCTTGGGCAAGACGAGCGTCTCTCTCAGGAGCTGTTTCCCTCAGGCGTCGCTGTTGTCGACGAGCTGAATCTCTTTGTCTACGCCTTGCAAGTCTCCTTTCTTTTTCATCAGGCGTTTCTCTAGCTATACGTTCTCTGTACAGCTCTCTTCGTCGTGCAAGGTGTTTTTGTGCTTTATCTTCATTATCCATGATCACAGATCTGAAAAGCTTTCTGTATCATGCCAGAGGAGGTACGACACGAGTGCGCCTTTGCTGAGCTGGCAAGTCTGTTAATTACATTCCAATCATGTGACCGCAATACTTCACAATCAGAATTGATCACGTGCACCTGCTTTGCCAGCTCAGCAAAGGCGCACTCGTGTCGTACCTCCTCTGGTATCCTGCAGACCATAGACGTACACGTGCTATCTAGCGATATAGATGTAAATATTACAATACCACGCCTTCGAATTCGATTAATTCGAATATACGGAAAGTGTCCACCGTGTACAAACAGACAG
Organism: Tethya wilhelma; assembly: GCA_964030475.1. Taxonomy (NCBI): domain Eukaryota; kingdom Metazoa; phylum Porifera; class Demospongiae; order Tethyida; family Tethyidae; genus Tethya; species Tethya wilhelma. The sequence continues at coordinate 4,046,919 of CAXIPT010000005.1, read as the reverse complement.
ACAGAAATTTCATCGTTTACAAGACTATGTGGGGCTCGCTCAGGCTCGCCCCAATTATAACTTTTGCATAGCATTAAATTTGTAAAGTATCAAGCTGTACATGATTGAGTCTACTGTACTGTCTATGTGCATGTGTGCATGACATGATGTGTCACGGGATTTTGCCTGACTGAGTGAGACCTCAAGCTAAAACCATAACTGTTACGCTACTTTTCCCTCTGAATGGTAGCTGTGCCGGCCAACTTAAAATCTAAGATTTGAAACAAAGGGCCTATATAGCATACTATCTAAGCTAGAGAGCTAGAGATGATTAGATTTGTTCTGCGTGGCCACAATGTGTAAGATTGGTTATAGATAGTATGAGGCTCTACTAGTACAATATGCACAGCGTATATCTCTGACCAATATTGTGGTTGTTACCTGAGAAACTGGTAAAAAAATTGTAGTATCAGATTGCAGCTGTCACAGGTGCGCTTGGCTATAACTGTTTTTGTTTTTGAGATCACTGACAATTAAGCCGCTTACCAGGCTGTATATGAGAAACCAGGACCGCATAATGAGGAAAAAAAAGGAGAAGGGGACGAGCGGGAATTGCCCACTGATTTAAAGAAAATCCCAGAATAGCTAACTTGTTCAGTTTTGGCTGCGATGATAAACAGACTATACGATATTATCTATGAACAGACATTAACCCATACACTCCTGAGAACATCTGTCAAGGAGTGAGCAGGCCTACTAGTAAACTAAGTTCACCAGTGACAATCTCACTGGTTGTATTTTGGTCGGTGGTGGTAGGGCTGGGGTCAGTAATAATTAAGCATGCAAGGCTAGGGGAGAGTATACCCAAGGAGTATACTTATTTGCAGATGCAGCTATATGATTTAGTTCAGCGGCTTGCTTTCCTCGGGTATACATGGATGCTGGCTATACTGCATGTTGCTTATATAGCTGTATCATGCGGCTGGCATTATTTAGCTGCTGTATCATGCGGCTGGCATTTAGCTGCTGTCTCATGTGGCTGGCATTATTTAGCTGCTGTATCATGCGGCTGCATGGCCTAATTCAAGTTTAGCTGGTGCAGTGTAGATATGATGCAGCTGGCACTGCTGCTGTACTGATATGATGCAGCTGGCATTATGCTATGCTGGGTCGCAAGTCCCAGCCAAGGCCTGTAAGTCAGATTATCGGCTGTGCTGCATGGTTATGACTATAATAATTATTATATATTGCAAAGTCATAGAAGTGTTGGGGATCCCCCAAATGATCACCTCCATAAAGTAGATTGTATCACGGAGTGATGGATCCCCAACAATTATAATACTTATTGTATATGTATCCTTCGAATTAACTATAATTATGAAGCCGAGCTATATACTCTCCCTCCTTTCTCAGTTTGTATCATGACCTAACAGAAGCTGACAGTGATGATTTAATCAGGTGTATAAGCATATTAGTTTGNCTGTTCTTTATTGGGGCGAGCATGAGCGAGCCCCACATAAGCGTGTCGAACGAGGGATTTGTATGTCTGTATATATATATATATATAATTGGGGCGAGCCTGAGCGTGCCCCACATAGTCTTGTAACTGGTCAAATTTCTGTCTGTCTGTCTGTTTGTACACGGTGGACACTTTCCGTATATTCGAATTAATCGAATTCGAAGGCGTGGTATTGTAATATTTACATCGATCGCTAGATAGCACGTGTACGTCTATGGTCTGCATGATACAGAAAGCTTTTCAGATCTGTGATCATGGATAATGAAGATAAAGCACAAAAACGCCTTGCACGACGAAGAGAGCTGTACAGAGAACGTATAGCTAGAGAAACGCCTGATGAAAAAGAAAGAAGACTTGCAAGGCGTAGACAAAGAGATTCAGCTCGTAAACAACAGCGACGCCTGAGGGAAACAGCTCCTGAGGGAGGCGCTCGTCTTGCCCAAGAAAGAGTCAGAATCGAAGAAAGGAGGCAACGGGAGACCACTCCTGAGAGAGACGCTCGTCTTGCCCAAGACAGAGTCAGAGTTGAAGAAAGAAGACGAAGAGAGACAACTCCTGAGACAGAAATGCGTCAAGAACGAGATTGTATGGGATATCAAACCTCAAATCAAATTGATTATTCATCTCCCCTATTTGACCAGCCTGCAGTTCTGAAAAAGATGAGAAACTTTCACTCAACAATGGCAACTACCCAGTTTAACCGCTGCAACACTTGTTTGGAGCAATTTCCAAACCTGTCCATGCATAGTTGGCCATCAGCAAGAATGTAGAAGGTGCTTCCCGGACAAAAAAGTTCCCAAGCTTTCCTCCCCTGCAAATAACATGGACCCAGGCCCAGTACCACCACAATTGCAGGTAAATATGATTATTATTCTATGCATTATACTTTGTTATTGATCCTTTTTGGTATAATTATAGGGACTGACACAGGTTGAAGAGATGCTCATATCAGGTGTGATGCCAATCATGTCCATCTACAGGCTACCTCATGGCCAGTATGGATACAGTGGACATGTTGTCAACCTTCCACAGGATGTGCTATCATTTGCCACCAGCCTTCCAAGGTTACCATCAGACATTAATGTACTGGTTGTGAGAAAGGAGAAGGAACAAACACATCAAGATTTCTGTGTCCGTAGGCGTGTTGTTGAGCAAGCATTGAACTGGCTGTTTGAAAATAACCAGTACTACCGAGCTAATCAAGTTCGTATGAATGAAGATGCTCTTCGTCAACTGCCAGAAGATGGAACCCTCTCCTCACTAACATCCATTCAACCCGATGACCCCTAATCTACTCCTCAGTCATCTTGTTACTAACTTTAATTTTATTACTATTATGTAAACTAATATTAACCTCGCTCAGGCTCGCCCCATTGATGCTTTGCATCTGCCTAGTATTATATATACAAGTATAATAAAAATTTTTATAAAAATGAGAAGTGTAGGAATGGGCAGTGCAGTAAAAAGCAATAAAACAAGGTAAGTCTCTGAATTTCGGCACATGACTACTTCATTTTCATGAGTCAATTGCAAGTTCTAATTCCATCATTCAATGATAATTGTCAGCCATTTCGCTCAATGCAAGCAATCACTTAATTAATTTAAATAAAGTAACAAGCATGTAGAATGTAAGTACACAGCAACGTATGAGAGTTGGGTACAAAAATGAAGTAGTCATGTGCCGAAATTCAGAGACTTACCTTGTTTTATTGCTTTTACTGCACTGCCCATTCCTACACTTCTCATTTTTATAAAAAATTTTTATTATACTTGTTCATTCCCTTTTTTAAACACTAAGGTGCTCAATTGCATGAAAACAATCATACAGCAGAGACTAGTCAGTCTCTACAAAAGGCAGCGGAAGTCATGGTATATTTGATGCGCATGCGCATTATATGCATGCAACCACGTGGTCTATTGACGACCTTTACCTACGTCAATAGGCTAACTAGACAGATGCAAGCATCTATGGGGCGNAAGATGGAGAAAATTGGAGGTTTGGCATGTTTGTGTTTGTTACTTTAGCGATGGTTTTAGGCCATGTTTTTGGGCTCATCAGAAAGAGAAAGAGCTAAATAGTAGCTTTAGAAGCCTTTTAGTGCTAAGCGCTCAGTTTTTGCAGAGTTATTCGCGTGAATATTTGTATTGCGCTAATGGGCCATCCGTGCCATTCCTGTGTACCCAGTACTACCGTACTGGGAATAACTAAGTAACCACCTGTGACAAAAGAGAAACTAAGTCAATGTACACCTGTTGACAATTGGCATGTGTGATGTCATCAAGAGACATTCCAAAATGTCTTCTTAAGAAGAAGAGTGCATTCTCACTAAATTCTGTGGGACATAAAGGAGGTGCACTGTCCGATTCTGTGAGCATGCAACGAGCCCAGAGAGCAGGGTCAAGTGGGGTCATGTGGTTAACCACACCTGAATCAATAAATTAATTGTCACGATTATCATGGACAGAATCAAAAACTATGTGACATGTATATATAGTATACAATTAATTGTAACAGTTACAATCTTACCATGCAATTCCGGCACTTCATATAAATCACATGGGCGACCCGATGGGGAATTAGAGCATCTGTTTTTTCGAATTAAGTGATTATTCCAATCTGATAAAAACTCATCCATATCACGTAGTAACTCGCCAAAAACAAGGCTTAGAGTGTATCTAAAATGTACAATAAAAAATGTATATATATCGTCTCAAAACATATACACATTGCATCTATACCTGTGAGGAATGTTGTCCTTGTTGAAGGCACCAATTTCAACTAATGTCTAAAAAAAATTTAATAATTATGTGAGGTCAATTTCACATATCCATGCACCACAGTAATTTAGTTGCCTAACCTTACAAGCAGATATCCACCAATCACATACGGAGTGTCGCCATTGAGACCAAAATGATTCAATGCGCTGATTTTTTTTACAATATTAATTGTACCAAAATTAAGTCATATTAAGTGATAATATCTTACAATATTAGCTGTAGACGGTCCATAGATGAAGCTACGTTCTCCTGCCTGTGCATCACTATGGTTCATTCTGAGGGCTATGTGTATCTTTGCAACCCGGCAATTTTCAGTACCACAGTCTGCTCTGACTATAACAGGACATCCTACACAATAGGATAGACATATATATTCACTGGATGTTGAGTTATAAATAAATTAAAATACCATTAATCTTCTCAATTGCTTCTAAATAATATCTTGCTAAAACGGGGATCATTGTTGGATGGTGCAAGCATAAACCATATGACTTTTCGAAAATATCTATAGAGATTGATAATACTATTTATAACTACTCAAAGATATAATCATTTGTTTTACGCATCCATGTATACAAAACTCAAATGGTTTTAGTTTGTCATAACCATCCATGTGCTATATATAGTTTGGACCCTGTATTTAATTAGTCACAGTGATGATATTATTTGAACTTATTAGCCATATAAAGCTGGCTAGAATTAGACACCTTGCTAAAATATGCTCGCCTCTTCAGACGCCTCTTTCTTCTTTGAGTTACACCAGTTGGGTCAACAGAACGCATAAGAAACATAATCGTGTCTCTGTTAAAAATTCAATACAATTACAATGACACATATACCTATTCAATAAATTATTTTCGGAACTCACACCTTCTCACAGGCACATGTTTCCTCCAAAAAAGACGATAGATAGACCTGTAACCACGAAGCACAGGAAAAATGCGCATCAAAGACGGCACCGTCTTTCAGCCGTGATTGTGGCAAATACGGTCAAAATACGGCCACTCTCACGGTACCGTCAAAGTCCGTAATGAGACTATTATTGACGGACTTCGAAGACGGGCTTCGTCTATATTTCTGTATGACACCGTCTGTGTACGTCTTTATTCCTGCATGCTACCGTGGTTAAGCCGTCTTTCTCCAACGGAGGGTCCGTCTTCGTAGCGAGGACGGCTACCGTGTTCTTTGCCGTGATTTTGCTTCATGATCATTTATTAATTATTCACGTGATTATTAACTGCCATTGCAAACAAACTTTGAACTTTACAAAACACGAATACAAGAAACAAGCAATAGTAAAGTTTGAACGTTACAGAGTTGAGAGTTAGTTTGAAATCTTTTTCGTAACTTCTTGGGTGATAAAGAGAAGCTGCAGAAGGTAAAGTGACAATAATCACACACTGGATTAGTTATATAAATAGTTGATTATTCACCTGGCATGGTAGTTGTATATAAAGTAGTCAATCTTGCTTTTCACACAAATCTGTATTAAGGCCTGAAAGAAAGTTTATTTAAAATAATTACTTGCAAATAGTTGCATATTGAATACCTATCAATATGCAGGACAGCTTGACCATTTCCATAAAAATAGTAGCATTAGGGATTCCGGACTGTATTTTTATACAAAAGAGACGACCTATTCTATACTCATAAGCGATTCTCCATCAAATTCCGTACTGAATGATTTTTGTTCGATACAAAATGGTTGAGTAGAACGCGAGCTATCACTTTGAACAGGTTCAGAGGTCAAGAAAAAATTTCTGCCAGTTTTGCGTATAAAAAGTGGTAGGATTTCCGGTCAGTACACGTGTTTCAAGCTGAAGTTCTTTACAAGATGGTATCTCGAGAACTACTGGACGGATATTATTGCTTTTTGGACCAAATTGCTCAGAAAAGTGTGGAGATTATTTTGAAGCAAAGTATTATCATCCCAATTTCTTTCCGAATGATTTGGTTATACAATTAATCGGAGTTGTCATCTTGTGTTTACTACACTATGATCATGTAAATAACTGTTTTCAAATCCTCCGACTTTTGCAGCTTGTAAGTTACTAACTTATCAGTTACTACTAACATGAGTATGAAATTGTAGTACTTTAATGTAATTTGAGTTTTGCTGTAAACAGTAATAAAAAAGGNCAAGCGCTCAGTTTTTGCAGAGTTATTCGCGTGAATATTTGTATTGTGCTAATGGGCCATCCGTGCCATTCCTATGTACCCAGTACTACCGTACTGGGAACAATGTACACAACATTCATTCATTATTATGCACAGATAAACAGCTCCTGGCTTAGCCCAGTAATTCTGCAACACTGTAGGCTGTCTTCTGATCATCTGCTAGAGATTTCTTTCTGCTAGAAGTGTTTAGTTCATTAACAATGTATTGTTTTTTGTTGCAAATTAAATATGCATTATTATAATGAGATGCATGGTGGAAGCTGCATCATGTACTTTATCAGAATAATTAATCAATGAACATGGCAACACATCCCGTGTGCAAAGCTAGCCATGGATGACATAGCTGCATTCAAACGCTCATATATCAGCAATAGAAGCAGCCCCACCCGTAAAATCACGTCTGCAGCTCGCCAAGGTATGCCCATCCCATTTGGTGCAAAAAAATGTTTGCGTCGCGTATTACGCTAAAACCGCCAATTACTACGAAAAAACTTTTGCTCCAAGTGGTCGGTTTTCCAAAATTCGATTAAGAATATTGTATTTATTATTCCCAGTACGGTAGTACTGGGTACATAGGAATGGCACGGATGGCCCATTAGCGTAATACAAATATTCACACGAATAACTCTGCAAAAACTGATGACTTGGCACTAAAAGGCTTATAAAGCTACTATTTAGCTCATTCTCTTTCTAAAAAGCCTAAAAACATGGCCTAAAACCATCGCTAAGGTACCAAACTAAAATATGCCAAACCTCCAATTTTCTCCTTCTTCTTCTTCTTCTTCATCTTCTTTTTCTATGTTATTTCAGCGTATCTCGAAGACTGTTCACTTTCAGAAGCTGATTCTTGATCGAACAAACTTGGTACCATTGTCTTCACGTGCTTTTGGTATCGTGTGCTCGAGTCTCCCGTTGAATGGCTAGATACAAGGCGAAAAGCGCTTCTCTGTATGGCAGCCATTCATTTCTACATCATGCATAAATTCATCAGCTACTTGAAAAGTCAAATTGACGACCCTTTTCCAGGTAGATAAGTGTGCGTTATTTGGAATCCAAATATTCGCTGCCTGCTTGCTTTATCTGAAGATTTCTGGTTGTGCTGGACTCTTTCAGTCTTCAATATTTAGGAGGTGAATAGACTAATGTGTTATGTAGTATTCATTATAAGATGAGCAAAGCAATTAAATACAGCTCAGCCTCCTGAGATTGAATCAGCCTGAGCTCCATGCTGATCATTAGTGTACAAGTAACTACCATATACACACAAACTCGAATGTGATTTGTAGAATTATGAAAAAATGAGAACAAACAAGTAAAAAAAACATTGGAAATGTAATGAGACATAGGAATGGCCAAATCGTAAAAAGAAGGCAAACAAGATGGAATGGCTGGCAGAGTGTGTAAAGAATTATTCCTATGGGCAACATGAGGGACCCAACATGGAAAGAGAGTACTACATGCAGCCCACACAGGAAGAATTCGGCACACACTCTGCCAGCCATTCCATCTTGTTTGCCTTCTTTTTACGATTTGACCATTCCTATGTCTCATTACATTTCCATTGTTTTTTTACTTGTTTAGATATTGAATCTGCCTGGAAATTTGGTCTCTGAAACGTCGTTTGGTAGATACGGAGCAAAACATGGCCGTTTCTTAATATTGCACACCTAACTATATATGCGTATTGCTTATATCTTATGAACAAACAGTAGGTACTCAAATTTCCAGGCAGATCTGGTTTCTATTGTATGTGTAAGCAAAAAATTAATGTTCTGCAATAAGTGATAGTGATCCTCATTTTCAAATGTATTGAAGTTGCCACGCCCATAAACATTATTTGACTTATTTTCATAAATTTTGGTCAAATACAAAAATAATATGATGATCACCAAGTTTCGTATACTAATGCAAGAAACGAAAGGGTTTTAAGTGGATTTAATAAATGGGTGGCTAAAATCTGCCTAATTAAATGGGTGTGGCTTCTGGTCGCACAAAATTTCCACATACAACTATCTCTAAGCCCTCTCTTTTGTAAAATCCTGGCTACGCCACTAGGATGCCTAAAAAGTTAAGGACCCAAACCCTTTCGTGTTTTAACTATACTCTTGCATTAGTAGACCAAACTTCTCATGTACATTAAGGACTGGGAGTAAACGCGTACACGCGCAATGCGCTTAATGAGGAATGTTTATGCAAATTTTAATGTGAACGTCACGTGCGCAAGTTAGAGCCTGTACTACGCCCACTTATTTAGAGCCAAATAACTAAACGCTAAAAGCGGTGATGTTGCTCCACAGTTTAGCTAGGTTTTTTGTGCTCAAAGTTTACCTTTTGGATACCTAACAAATATATTTCAAGGAGGTAAGTAAACTTTTGTGTTGTAGATAGATATAGCTGGTAAACGTTTTTGTGGTTATTTGTTTTTACTACATTTTATGGAATAAATACTTACATAAGAATGGTAGCCTTTTCTCCTCCTGATAGTTTAGAGTAACCAAGTAGGGAATACTTTCTAACAAGTTTAACTTACTTAACTCATGGATCTTCATCGCCGCTTTTTGCAAAATATACCCGTGAACAGCTTTTGTTTACAAGTACCACGTGGCTACTAATTAATTAGTGGGCGTGGCTTTTAATGATATCCAGCTTCCTTATACAATGGTCTACCCAAATAATACAATTGTTTGTGCATTGCAGCTAGGAGTTTTGTCAGGGAGGAGGTGGAAAGTTGACCATTTTTATGCTGCAGACCAGCTGTCCCAGTCCAGTCACTTGAGTTGGTGATCATCGTATTATTACTGTATTGGACATAAATTATGAAAATGAAAGTAAAATAAGGTTTGTGGGCGTGGCAACAGCACCAAATATATACTTTTGAAAATGAGGATCACTAGCACTCATTGCAGAACACTAATTTTTTGCTTACACATACATCTTTAGTGTAAGATATCAGATCTTCCTGGAAATTTGGGTACCTACTGTTCGTTCGTAAGATATAAGCAATACGCATGTGGTGTGCAATATTTAGAAATGGCCATATTTTGCTCCGTATCTACCGAATGATATTTCAGGGACCAAATTTCCAGGCAGATTCAATATCTTAATAATAAATACAATATTACAAAATATGACACTCTAGAAAATAGTCCTAGTGATCCTCATTCTTGCTAAAGGTATTACAATGCGGCCATGCTCCTGTCCCACCCCCAAAGGTCACATGACACCAAAACTTTAATATGTGGTGCATCATTATTACCCATTGTGTTTTGGGAAAAATATGTAATAGTTTAATCTAAATACATTCCATAAAATCTATATTTTTGCTCATTTTGAAAGTTTAGGCATCCTTAACTACACTGAGTTGTTTTTAATTATGTAGGGATTCCGGACTGTATTTTTATACAAAAGAGACGACCTATTCTATATTCATAAGCGATTCTCCATCAAATTCTGTACTGAATGGTTTTTGTTCAATACAAAATGGTGGAGTAGAACGCGAGCTATCACTTTGAATAGGTTCAGAGGTCTAGAAAAAATTTCTGCCGGTTTTGCGTATAAAAAGTGGTAGGATTTCTGGTCAGTACACGTGTTTCAAGCTGAAGTTCTTTACAAGATGGTATCTCGAGAACTACTGGACGGATATTATTGCTTTTTGGACCAAATTGCTCAGAAAAGTGTGGAAATTATTTTGAAGCAAAGTATTATCATCCCAAATTCTTTCCAAATGATTTGTTTATACAATTAATCAGAGTTGTCATCTTGTGTTTACTACACAGGCTATGATCATGTAATAACTGTTTTTAAATCATCCGACTTTTGCAGCTTGTAAGTTACTAACAGTTAAACTTATCAGTTACTACTAACATGAGTATGAAATTGTAATGTAATTTGAGTTTTACTGTAATAAAAAAGGTGACTTGCTAGCTATAAATAAATTATAATAGTTTATAAAAAATTGTATTAGCTATTATTTATGTAATTACTAAGAAATTTTTAAGTCTCCATTTCTAAGATCTTCTAATAGTTTGTAGGTGTAAACTACTTCTGGTTCGTTATTATACACTACATTATACCACTCTGGAAACCCTGGTACTGAAGATACAACTTTCCCACTATAGGTCACAAGCTGTCCATCCTCATTAAATTTGTGGTCTATAGTCTTCCCTACCAGGACAGGACTGTTTTCAGATGATTGTGATAAAGTGGTATTCTCAATTACCCGTTGTTTACCATGCTCAATAGCAGCTGCTGCGTTTATTAGTTGGAGTAAGTTTTCTTTTAATTCCTTTGAATTGAGTTGTCCCTTACTTTTAGTTGAGAATTTAAAAATATCTTTGTCTGTTGCAGATTGTTGTAACACTGTTTTTCTAAACCTTAGCTGAGCTTTAAGAGATTGTCGTTTCTGAGTTTCTGATTTTGATCGTTTAAGACCTTCGTTTACATCTGATTCTGATTGCCATAACCCATACTTAATCATGTCTGATGTGATCTTTTCTTTTTCTAATAACAGTCTTTGCATTGCTGCCTCCCTGTCTTCTTGGTGTTTTCTTTGCATTGTAATTCTGTGACTCTCAATTGCAGCTAGTCTCTGTTTGAACCTTTGTTTGTGTATTGGCACCAGTTTTCTTGCAGTCTCCATCAGTGACTGAACTTCATCACGAGACTGACTATCAAGCCATTCCTTGGTCTTGTTGTTGGAGAATAATATGTGGGCTTCTAGTGATAGCATTGATGCGTTTGGTTTTTCTCTAATCAATCTATCTAGCTTTGCAAAGTCACGTTCACTGATAGTATTAGTTTTCTGCACTGATGTAGTTTCAGCTCTTTTTGCTGCAGAAACTGCTGGTTGTTGGTCACTAATTACACGGCTAAGAATCACATAGATGGCCTTGAAACAAGATAATACAATTTGACCTACTAGCTGGTCGTACTTGGCTGATGGAGTTACTAATGCCACCCACACTGGGTCTTTGGAGATTGCGATATCAGGAAATGGTACATCCTCTCCAGACATGAAGCCACTAGGGTCATCACAATTTTTTACAAATGACAAAAGCTTTTCATAGCGTTGTGGAAGGTCAAGGATATGGATGTCTGATTCAAGAATCCTCCAAAGAGGGGCAGTTATATGTTTATCAATAAGCCCAAGAGCTTTGCAACCAGCGACATATATGTCATTAGACATATCATCTAAGACCGATTTAAGGAGTCGGTTCGGAGTACCGAGTACACTAGTCAAGAAGTCTACTATGTGTTGATGGAGATAATATACTCGTCCTCCATTGGCAAAGATAACGTTAAATCTGTTTCCTCGGAAGTGAATGAGAGGATTTCTTTCTATTCCATGCTGATTTAGGTATGTATTAAACTGCAGTGGATAACCTGATTTTTCATTCCCCCTTCTCTCAAATGCTTTACATGTTGTTCTTATTAATCTAATAATTCCACTCTCATCGCTTGATGGTTCTGGTGTCTCGATAATAGCATTCTCAAAAAGCTTTAATGCCTCTGATACTGTCTCTGCCATGTTCACCACCAGATGCATACCACAATAAAAATTATACACCTGTGACATTGACTCTTGTTCGTTTAAGGTAAGGCTATCCCAGTTGTCACATACCTGTGGTAAGACTTCTGTTCTGTACTCTGCTAGTAGTGTATTGAAGGCCTTTTGACTGCTAGCTCTGTCTGACATTGTATTCTTTATGTTCACTAGAATCTTTTCACCTGCATTAGAATACCCTTGACCATGTTGTGTTACTGTTTCTGACAGATCATCCAGTATTTCCTGTAAGGTTTCTAGTGTTGTTTGTGCTGCACCAGAGGCCACTTCCTACAATAGTTTATACAAGTATAATTATGAGTGAATGCACATGAATTATGTTATTATAGTTACATGAAGAAGTGCATCATCACCTGCAAGCCTAAGGTCATTGAAGCTTCATCTGTAGTAATCTGATATCCAGTGTACTTGTGGCCAAACTTAGTGGTGCCATCAGAGTGCAATGTGTTGCACTGATCACTTTCAGATAGGGTCTTTGCTAGGTGGATTTGAGAAAGAGCTCGGCTTTCCAATAGCATCTGGCTTATTGCTGTGTGTTGAGGTATCCTATCACACTCTACATCTGCTAACTTCAGTACTGCACGAATCACTGGCTCTATTTGGTTAATTCCAACGTTGTGTGAAAGTAGATCCATTATGCACAGTCTCATAGAATCAGTGTATATTCCATCTTCATATGTGATCAATTGTCTTGACTTTAAAGCAGTTAATTCGTCATGTAATAGTGCATTTGTTTCCAAAAGCTCTAAGTTTCTTGTTTTAAGCCTTGATAATTCTTTGTCCATTTCTATGCAATCCTCACAGTCCAAGGCTAACTGAGCTGCATATTTAAATTTTTGATCTTTGCACTTTTCTTTGAAGTAGCGAACCTGTTCTCTTGCTCTTTTTGTTACCTGCTTCTCTTTCTGTTTGAGCTGATTTTCTTTTGTCTCAATTTCAACTTTCAATTTGGTAATTTTTGCTTCTTTTCGTTCTATACGGCGGCGGACATTGTGAGGTTTGTATTGCTGTTGTAGTGTCTTAATCTTTCTTTCCTTGTCTTCAAGATCTGATTTTTGTGCCTTACAAATGTCTTGTAACTCAGATACCTCTTTTGCTAGACTCTTGTTTACAGAGGCAATAGTCTCCTTTTCCGTTTCACTCTGTACTTTTGTTGTTTTTACTAACAATTTTGGCTTTTGAGAAGTGGCAACTTCTCTAATAGTGGGAAGGGGAAATGGCTCATTCAAAAAACTTTCTAAGTCGTCTTTTTTGGCTGGATTTTTTTGCAAATACTGACGTTTCTTTTTCAAGTTAGAAACTGACTTCCTTAGAGCTTCAGCGGGGTGAGTTGGTGAGGTTTGACCAAAAAGTTTATATACCCAAGTAACAAACTTTTTCCAAGGTAATGATGCTGAATTTTGAATTTGACTTAATTCAATAATCAATCCCTTTTTAGATGCTTGAAAACCATCACATAAGTCACATTCTCCAAAAAGCATTGAGGATGTAATTTTTGCTTCTCTGCAGAAAGTGTAGTTGTCACTTAGATCCATTCTGGAAATTAACATGTGGCGCATGATAAACCATGAACATTGTAATATTAACTGCATGGACACTATACTTCAAAACCTATTAATAATAATAATATAACTCTCTTTTTCACATGCACACAATGCATTTTACAGGTGAAATGTGATCAGTACACAACTCAGACTTCTGACTGTAGTGCTTATGCAGCTTTTGTAATACCACTGCCCCTAAAATCGAAATTGCTCCATGGGGAGGTGTGGTCACTTGATGATTATATGTTGTACAGTTAGTTAGTATCACAAAGATATAAAATCACTAAGTTGTGTTGAGAAATATGATTTTGTATGTATAAAAAACTAACCTTTAGTGATCAAACTTGATATAGTAATAAAAAAACTCCCTCAGAAGCTGTCAAAACTTCCAGATCCAGCTTCAGCAAGCTTTTAGGATTCGAATGATATATAAATATGCTAGGTTTTGTGAAGACTGTCGCTGCAAAACGAGGTTCAACGTAAGTAAGTTCTTTGTACCATGAACTATATTTGAATTTAGCGGATATATTTTGCGCATGCGTACCGTGTTTCCGGAATCCCTAGTATAGAGGCATAATTATAAGCTTGAATTGTGAAGGTGAATGTAAAATCCCGACATAAATATACGTACAGTCTATTTGTATTCAAGGAATATAGCTGTTGGAATCTGTTGATTCGTTGTGGAAAACCAACACAGTATCACTGATATAAAGTGTATACAAATAACGGATGACATGATATTGTCACTATATTAGTACTCGATCATTAATAACTTACCCAGGAATAAACGTCAACATTGAGGTACTATATTATATGTCCACATACATCAGTCATCCATGTCCTGCAATGGTGGCAGTAAATGGAAAATAATACTTCACATGATGCATAATTTATTCCGAAAATAGTATACCTTGATAAGCTTTCTCACATGAGCAAAAGTAAGCCTTTTCTGCTATCTGTTCGTAAGATCCGATCTGGATGTTTGCACCTGAAATGACATAAATGTTTAACAAAACTTCACTTATACATGTATGTAGAAGTAGAACACACTCAATATAGAGCTGTTGCAAGTACTAGTGACACCAAAAGTATTTCAAGTTAAACTTAGAGGTTTTTTTTTCAGTGCCAAACAGAAGCATAAATGTTAGACTCCTGCTTTGATATCGAATTCTGTGTATGCATATTGCTCTGCACATTTTGCCACATGGAAAAATCTTGAGAGCTAGCTGGGATAACCAAGGTCTCTCGAACCCCAGTCGAATGCTCTAGCTTATCACTGAGAGCCCACAGGCATTGGAGCTGAGAATATACTAGTTGACTTCCAAACCAGATCTCAAAGCCTACATGTAATGGGATGACCCCCATCATGATGCAAATATATGACCAGCATCGACACCACAAAGCATGCCACACCTAACCAACGTTAACTTGACTTATACGGCTACTAAATTCTGGAAGTTACGTATCTGGATCTTGTTACTATTATGCCTCATTTGCCACATTCCTTGTGTGATAATTGATAGTTATTGCTTAATAATAATTTGCAGGTGGTGGCAAACTATCATCTTGAAGTGACTCTCCATTCCTACAGCAATCCTGAAGGGGTTCTTAGCAGTGGGAATTGCTGTGATAGTGACAACAGATTGCCTCCAGACTGTGATGGACAAGACCCCTGTGACACTGGTTTCACTTTCTGTCTCTGTAACTACAGGAGCCAGCATGATGGGGACTCCATAGTCTGCCCTCTGGGTAGATATGAGACCCTTGGCAGTGTTGGAGGTGACCACATCATCTTTGATGGACAGACTCACATTGAGACTCCTGGTGTCCCTAACCCACTGGTGTTCACTGGTAGTGTGTGGCCAGTAAGTTACATACTTTCAGATATGTACAATAATAATTATTATTATGCTTCAAACATTTTTGTATACCCATTATTATGACATAACATAAACAGCGTGGTTTTCAACTCTATATTAAAGTTGAAGATGTTGGCAATGATCCTGATGATAACAATCAGCTAATTGATAGGGTCTACATAGACACCACACTTACTCCAAGCAGTCAAAGGCAATCTCTCTTCCGTCAGTCCTATCATGGAGAGTTCAGCAATGTCTCACTCTCACTCTCATTCAATGTGACATGCACTGGCTTGAGTGATGGACCAAACTGTGCCTCTGGTGATGACTTGTGTGATCCATCTTCAAACAGTTGCAACAGCGATGAACCATCCAACAGTAAGCAATCAGCTATTTTTATTTGTGTCACCAGTAATAATATTATATCTGTTGATGCATCTATATACTACTTTAGTTTTTCAGTGTGTTGTATTGTTCTATACATGTGAACTGTAACATCAACAGGGTTGGTTTGTATCCTTGTGTATAATTATCCCCAACATATATAAGGCCTTATTGACAATTAATTACTTTGCAGATCATGGAAACAACGATGGATTATTTGGCCTGCTGGGAACACCGTTAATCATTGCAGTGATCATTGGGTGTTGCTGCTACTGTTGTCTAACAGGAGCTTGTGAAAAGGAAGAAAAATGGGTTCCAGTAGTAGTTCGGGTAGCATGAATTTAGTACTGATAAACAATAATAATTATTAGTTTAAATGACTTGAACACAATGATTATTATCACATGGAAATAATAATAATGGTGAAGTTTTACCAGAGACAATAATAATTATTGTATTAAACAGTCAGCCTTAATTTCAAAACAATTACCATCATGATAAGCTATTAGATGTATAAAACTAGTCTAAAATAATATTGTTGTTTATTATGTTTGATCTGTAATAATTATGCTAATAGTTTTGTGTTGTTTTTTGTACTTTTGCAATGATTATCATTACCTCTAGCATTAAGTACATTTTTGCAACAATATATAAAATGTCTATATAAACTGTAAACATGTTTGGATTTAAACAAGAAAAAAAATTGCAAGCTAAGTGAACCACCTATATTTGCAAATTACTGGATCAAAATTAATGTGTAGAGCCGATTTAAGTTGAATAATACGTTGCAAATGATAATTAATTTTGACAAAATTAATTGTTTTAACTTTTAGTTGATTTTGTAATTAAAATTTTTGTGACTTCTTTCAATGCCCAAGTCAGCTATATAGCTCTGGTATAGTCCAATTAAGGGACTCCACTAGCTTTGTTGGCTTGTGTTCTTCATTTAAAACCTGTATAAAGTAATGGGGATGTATATAGCTCCCTCCCTTTTGAGCTGCACTATAGCTCCTCTTCCAACCCAGCCTGGCATCCAGTAAGAGTTTAGTTGTCATAGAACATAAGGTCATGATTGTTCAATATAAGCTTGTGTATAATTTATAGAAGTTCTATTATTATAATAGGTTTTGCAAGTAAATTAAGTGCTCAGAACAAGAGTGGTCTAACCCACTACATTCATAGATAATATAATAGCCCTGTTATATTATCTATGCTACATTCACCCCCCTTAGAAGGGAATACTCTTAAAATTCATTTCAAGACGGCTGGCCGAAATTATTTAGTATTTTGGAATTTTGGTCAAATTTGGTAGAGGAGGGCAGTGTATCATTTATTTTTTTATGGGCTTTTCGTATAATTTCCCATTAAATTTTCTTAATTGTTCTTGATACTCTCAAGGCAGTGTCTTTCTTTGCTTTGAATTAAATTTATAGCTGTATTATTGTTGTGTGTGTGTGTGTGTGTGTGTGTGTGTGTGTGTGTGTGTGTGTGTGTGTGTGTGTAGATCTATGTGTGTACCTGTGTGTGTGTGTGTTTGTGTTCGCCAATGCTGACCCCCTATGATTCTAGTCTGGCCAGCCAGACTACTATGACTCTTAGCCACTCTACTGTCACCTCCACCTACCCAGTAGTAACTGTCAATTAAAAACTTTGGTTGCTAAAATATCAAACAAAATAGTTTGCCGTAGACGTGGATATAATGCAGCCCCACCCACTGGCACTGTGTGCTGTTCGTCTGTTCCGTATTTTCAAACACATAGACACGGTAAAGGGCGTCAATATCGTTGGCTCTGTGAAATCACATCATCAGATCATCATATCACCCTAGATCCTGCGCTGCTCGGAGCTTGGTTGACCATGCCTATTGTACTGTCTATTCTCTTGCTACTAACCATCACCAGTGCTGTTTCCAGTGGATCAGCCACTAGTACCAAGAGGTCTTTCAGCATTGATTACAAGAAGGACACTTTTCTAAAGGATGGAGAGCCGTTTAGGTATGTGAAAGTTGTGTAGTGTAGCCTGTGGACCAATCATAAATGAATACTTAGTCCAATATTTGATTCTTGACATACCCAGCATAGTATGCTATGAGTTCTGGAGGAGTTGAATATGTACTACACATTAATTTATGATCCCAGTACTATTTTCACTTGATGTACCTGTATATCTGACATCTTTTACACTCTTAGGTACATATCTGGTAGTATGCACTACAGTCGAGTGCTCCCAGAATTCTGGAAAGACCGACTTCAAAAGTTTGTTGCTGGAGGACTCAATGCAGTGCAAACGTATGTCCCGTGGAACTTTCATGAGACTCAACCAGAAACATACGATTTCAATGGCCGCAAAGATTTGCCACTCTTCCTCAAAACGGCTCAAGAGGTTGGTCTCCTTGTGATCCTGAGAGCTGGTCCGTACATTTGTGCCGAATGGGACTTTGGGGGGTTCCCCAGCTGGCTGCTAGCAGATGATGATGTCATTCTTAGGTCATCCAATCCGGCCTACCTCAAATATGTTGACAGATGGATGGGAAAGCTACTTCCTCTGGTGAAGCCTTACCTCTATGAGAATGGTGGGCCCATCATATCAGTTCAAGTTGAAAATGAGTATGGCTACTACTATACCTGTGACAACAAGTACCTTAAGCACCTTCACGATCTCTTTCGAAATCATCTCGGTGGTAATGTGATACTCTTCACAACAGACGCAGCCTCACCAACTTCAAAGTTTGAGTGTGGAACTGACCCAAGCCTATTTTATTCAACCATTGACTTTGGAACTTCGGTTGATCCAGCCGAGAAGTTTGCCATTCAACGCAAGTATGCCCCACATGGTCCATTGGTGAATTCAGAGTTCTATACTGGCTGGTTGGATAACTGGGGTGGCTCTCACCAGCGAAGGGACTCCACAATTGTTGCTAATGCTCTTGATGCAATACTAAAGATGAACGCTTCCGTCAACATGTACATGTATATTGGAGGAACAAACTTTGAGTTCTGGAATGGAGCCGATCCAGCTTGGATCAGTTCTGAACATCGCTACGATTTAAGTGCCCAGCCAACAACTTATGATTATGACGCTCCACTCACAGAGGCTGGAGATCCTTGGGAGAAATTCACAAAGATTCGTGATATTATCAAAAAGTATCGCACCGTTCCATCCAATGTACCAACACCATCACCAAAGTCTGCATATGGAAAAATTGTAGCCAAGAAATTTGCTTCGCTATTCGACAACTCTCAACTGGTAACAGCCTCCATGACTGGTGAGGAGCCAATTACCATGGAAAAGTTATCACAGGGATTTGGATTTGTGAACTATACCACTGTGATCAAATCATCCTCAAGCAAGAAGAGCACTCTTGTTGTCAGTGGTTGCAGAGATCATGCAGTCGTATATGTTGATCGAAAGTATCAAGGCATTCTAAATGGAGTGCACCCATCCTTGGCTTCAAACTCAAACTCAACCCTCAGTGATGTGTCTCTACCTGAAGGTGAAGCAACTCTCACCATCATAGTTGAGAACATGGGTCGACTGAACTTTGGGAACTCTATCAATGGCAGCTCTAAAGGCATTGTTGGTGGGGTCTATCTGGATGGCAATAAGATCAGTGGACAATGGACATCACAGTCTCTTCCCATGAACAACACCAAGGACATTGTCTGGCTGAATATCATACGTGATGATACCCATCCCTTGCCAAGAAACTCTGTGTTCTACCAGTTCCCCTTCAGTATCAATGGAACTCCAACTGATACATATTTGGATGTGGGTAACTGGATAAAAGGAGTAGCCTTTGTCAATGGATTCAATATTGGTCGTTATTGGCCTAACATTGGCCCTCAAAAGACACTCTACGTGCCCTCTGTCCTGCTCAAGTCTGGTGATGATAATGTTGTGGAGCTCTTTGAGATTGAGACTGCTCCCTGTGTGGATGGAGACTTGGACAGGTGTAGCATCACTCTGACTGATACTCCCAATATTGGGTAGTACTGACAATGTTGACAATGCATGTTCTGTTGTTATTGCATGATCCTATATACTAATAAAGTATGTAGTTAGCGATCATCAATGCCCTGATAATTGTTTTCTATCATAATTCTTTGATTCTTTAAATTGATGAAGCCCTGGTGCATCATGACCCTGCATAAGAATAACTCACCATTATGCACATACAAAATTATTAAGAGTACCAAAGTGTTCGAGCAACAATAATAAAATGTAGTTAATCTTTCAATCTGGACCAACCTGAACAAATTTATCTGCTATAAGCAGTCCTCTGATAAGATGTTTTGTGTGCTTATTTTTCTAAACAATCACATTATGAAACTTAATTTTAAAAGTTAAACCTTTTTATAAAAAATTGTAATTATGTTTACTGTATACAATAATTAACCTATACGACTTGTACAATCTCAGTTTTATTGGTTTCCACACTCTCTTTCTTGCTCCATCCACGATCAATAGAACCTCCAGCTACGATAACTTGATCAACAAATGCTGCAGCCAAGCAGCTTTCTCTAGCAGTACGCATCTGACTGATTTCACTCCATGAGTCTGTACCCTTGTCATACTTGTAAACAGCCTTGGATTTCTTATCATCTTCATCACACCCTCCAAACACTAGGAGTTGGCCTTTAACAATTACACCAGCTGCATTCATGACAGGCAGGTCTAGAATGTTGTGCCACATTTCAGATGCCTGTTGGTCTTCTGACTCTGGAGGTGATGTTTCTCTTGCTGCCTCGACTAGGGTTGAGATGCTAGCAGTAAGGACTGAATAGTACTTCTGGGAGCTCTGGTTTCCCACTATGTAGAGGGTATCGCCACACTGTAAGGTGGTGGGCATGTAGACATAGTAAGGCAGAGGTGTTGTTGTGCTCCACTGCATATTTTCCAGGTCAAGGATCTCACAGTCAAGCTTGTACCCTCTTCCATTTCCACCGGCTACTATGATGTGGGATTCAGTGCCGAGAGCTGATGGGTGATAGCGTTTCGTAGGCATTGGAGGCAATTGCTGAACCCATTCTTGTGTACTTGGAGAGTAGGTATGTAGCTCATTGGTGGGAACCAAGTACAGATCTGGGAGTACACCCCCTACAGTTGTGATGTAGCCGCGACCATTAATCAAGGTGAAATGATGATAGGGTGGGTATGATGGTACCTCCCCCCACTCCTCATTGTCAATGTTGAAGGTGTACACGGTATAGGCCTTGTGGATGCCACTGTACTCATTAAAATAGGCAATGTTACCAATAGTAACACAAGAACCAGCCACCATTTCGATGGGTGCTTTTGGACCCTTTTTCCATTTGCCAAGGTTGAGTTCTTCACTTGGTTGTTTCATTTTTACCTCCACTTCATCACTTGCTGGCTCCTCCTGTTGTTCTGTAGGTGGTTTGCTGTTGAGCTCGATTTGGAGCAGCTGATTTTGAAGTGACTCAACTTGTTGGTCCTTTTGAGCTATTTGCTTCTGGAGTTCACCAATAAGAATTTCACTTCTCAATGCCTCTTGTTGCAGCTGCTCAATCTGTCGTTTGAGCTGCTGGTTTTCTTCCTTGACTGTTACCAGATTAAGTTTCAGGTCTTGCACTTGTTCTGTTGATGGAGGTTGTTCTTCTGCCATGGTGGTCTTAACAGAAAGGGCGTGTTAGTGGTGGGCGTAAATTTAGTGGGCCCTGAAATTGACTGAATGGGTGGAGCTCGGTCGTAAGGAAAAACACCAATGGCTAGCTGCTATAGGTACAAGTCACATCATAGATGGTCACATTAACCCCCCATAGGACAACTCACATAAATCTCATTGTAGGCCATATGGAAATTAAGTGTCCCCTGATTCAATAATGGCACAGTTTTTTTATGTTCACACAAGGAAGATGCTGCCACAATAATATTATGCACTAAATAAAATGAGACCTTAGCTTGGTGAAGTGTTCAGGTTGTGTTGACTACAGCTTAGTTTTTGCGGGAAGCAGCTACCTCAAGCTCTTGACATGTATATGCATACATACTGAGCAGCCTCTTAATTGGAAATAAAAAAAAAGAGAGAAGCAAAAATAAATAATATACTACACAGCAGCCAAAGGGGGAGGGGGGGGGGGAATAGAGCAGTGAAGTCAGTAACATTGAGGACAAATACATAATACATGCATAATTATATACCCAGTCTACAGGACTTGTACCATCTCAGTTTTAGCGGTTTTTACGTTTTCTTTCTTGCTCCATCCACGATCAATAGAACCTCCAGCTACGATAACTTGGTCAACAAATGCCGCAGCCAAGCACAATTCTCTAGCAGTACGCATTTGACTGATTTCACTCCATGAGTCTGTACCCTTGTCATACATGTAAACAGCCTTGGATTTCTTATCATCTTCATCATGCCCTCCAAACACTAGGAGTTGGCCTTTAACAATTGCACCGGCTGTATCCATGACAGGCAAGGCTGCGATGTAGTGCCACATATCAGATGTCGGATGGTCTTCTGAATCTGGAGGTGATATTTCTTTTGCTGCCTCCACTAGAGTTGAGATGCTAGCAGAGAGGATTGAATAGTGACTCCTGGAATGCGAGCTCTGGTTTCCCACTATGTAGAGGGTATCGCCACACTGTAAGGTGGTGGGCATGTAGACATAGCAAGGCAAAGGACATGAGGTGCTCCACTGCATATTCTCCAGGTCAAGAATATCACATTCGGACCCTGCTCCATTTCCACCTGCAACTATGACATGGGATTCTGTGCCGAGAGCTGATGGGTGATAGCGTTTCGTAGGCATTGGAGGCAATTCCTGGACCCACTTCAACCCTTCCTTATAGGTATGCAGCTCATTAGTGGGCTTCATATACTGAATTGGGTCTATACCACCTACGGCTGTAATGTAACCACGTCCATCAACCAAGGTGTAACCATAATAGGGTGGGGAAAATGGTAGCTGCCCCCACTCCTCATTGTCAATGTTGAAGGTGTACACTGCAAAGGGCCTGTAGGTGCGACTGTACTCATTAAAGTAGGCAATGTTACCAATAGTTACACAAGAACCAGCCACCATTTCGACAGGTGCTTTTGGACCCTTTTTCCATTTGCCAAGCTTGATTTCTTCAGCTGGTTGCTTCATTTTTACCTCCACTTTATCATTTGCTGGCTCCTCCTGTTGTTCTGTAGGTGGTTTGCTGTTGAGCTCAATTTGGAGCAGCTGATTTTGAAGTGATTCAATTTGTTGGTCCTTTTGAGCTATTTGCTTCTGGAGTTCACCAATAAGAATTTCACTTCTCAATGCCTCTTGCTGCAGCTGATCAATCTGTTGTTTCAGCTGCTGGGTTTCATCTGTTACCTTCAGCTCTGCTTCTGTTGGTGGAAACGGAAGCTGCTGTTCCATTGTGGTGAGATTCTGGTAATGATCGTCAACTTTCAGGCGATTTCTCCATAAATAACTGCTCATGATTTCGCGGATGAATTATGATCCGCGAAAGGTACGCCTTCTTTTCAATTTTCAGCAGAACTGAGGAGTTAGCTGCAAGTTGCCAACTACTACTTTCTTCAGTTATCTCCTATACATGTTTGGACCAATATGTATTCTCCAGTGTCACAAGAGAATGTTTCAGGTAAGCTTAGCCATAGATAATATATTCCCCACCCCTAGTGACTGGTGGGGAATATATTATGATATCTATGGCTTATAGTTTGATTAATGATAATGATTGTGGTAAAACTATGGTCCTAGACTCTAGTTGACTGTTCACTGGTTGTTCATTGTGACAACGTTATAAAACATGTTGGCAGGTAGTCTCACTAGCAAGACTAGTTCACTGAATGGTAGGAGGTTGATCAGTGAGGTGTGTATGTTAACTTGTGAACCTAGACCCTCTTCCTACTATCAGTATGCCGCATGCCACAGTGTAAATGTGATGAGTAATGCTAGATTACTAGTTGCTGGGATAGAATCTGAACACCATACTAAACTTAGTATTTAATTCTGTCAGTGACGACCGCCACTGATGGTTTGCCATGACATGACCATGCCCTGTTTATACAGGTACTTAACCTGTTTTGAAATCCTGTCTTTCAAGAAGCGTCAGTCTTTTACTGGTGCTTTTTTCACGGCAGTTCTCTATGCTTGTAACTGTTAGATAATAATTATAGCATAATATTATAGCCGTATTATCAGTAAAATTATTATCTAATAGATTACTATGCTTGTAATAAATATATACTTCCGATGTTGATTTAGTGCACATGAATGGCATAGTGCATGTGAATTTTGAAAAAACACATTTACAATCATAATAATATTATTATCATGCCATCACTTTATGCTGTATGTGTACACTATACATTGCAATTAAAATTATTCTGCAGGCCAGTCCTGGATGAGTCACAGTTCACTCCAAGCAGCTTCTCTCCAAAACCTCTGTCTCTTCAAGATTATCCAACAGTTTGAACACTTCCCACCTGAATTGCTTGGTTGTGTACCAACCAAGTTACGTCGTCTTATACTACTTCATTTACCTGTAGCAGACTTAGGCAAGCTTACTGGTACCTGTGTCTTTGATGGGATTGATGTCGAAGAAATATGGAAGCATATTTATCTCCATAATGTTCCCAGGTACTTTGATGTGTTTGAGCATTTTCCCATGTGTATAGTGAAATAATTGAAGCACAGAAAACACTTGACGAGAAATGTTTAACGTTTAGAGAGCGGTACCTTTCAATTCTTGCCAATATTATACTGAACTGTGCACGTCCATCTGGTAACTATGCAGTAAAGTATAGTGATGGTCGCATGTTTTGTGAAGACCCACCAGCTTCCATTCAAAGTCCAATGGACATCGTGTACACTCTAATCGCTGGAGAAAAAGTGCCAGATATTGTTGATTCAGCTTCCTCCTATGTTGAAATGAGTGATCCTAAAGGCAGATTGGTTGGCAGGAGAAGATTGTACACTGCAATAGCAGATTATCAGATGTATAAGTCTAACATTGGGATTACAAAGCATCAGCATGAGCAGTACTACATGCACACTATAGGACGCTATAAGTACGTACCCCCTCGCTATCAGACGAAGGCTACCACTGTCAATAGTGTATTGTTGTACAAGAAGTATCTTTCAGATGATGATGCAATTGCTTTATTAAGGATCAGTGTGGCTACTTACCCAAACATTTGATTGTGTTTGTTACTGCTTTTTGTTCAAAACGGTGGGATCAAAGATTACTGCAAACATTTCTTTCTCACCTTGAATCTCTGAAGCTATGTTTTGATTGTTATCCAAGTGATTTAAATGAAGCCAAAAAGTTGCTAGTAGCTGTTTTATCTGGTGCAAAGCCATTGTTGTCTTCATTAATTCTTCTTATTCCAGACTTCAGTTATGGGAAGAGTACTGTTTTTCAGTATCGCATTTTCAGTCACGATCGTTATTCTCCTTTTTTTCAGCCAATATCAGATTCCAGTTCTGATGACGAATTAGAAATTTTAGAATTAACTCAACTTGAAACGTATCTATCATTTCTTCTTACTCAAGTACTACACATTAATCCATCGCAAAATCCCTTGAACACATTGCAAGAGCTCTCTATATGTGGTAATAGTCCACATCAAGGTATTCTCGCAGTTGTTAAGGTGATAATAAGACAGCAAATAGGTCTCACTTCTCTTTCACTTGAACCTGAAGGGCAACTTGAACTATATCTTGAACATGATGAAGGTTTTGCATTCCTTGATGCTCTCATTACTGTCCTTTATGCTCAAAATTTTGAAAGAATTGTACTTACGAATGTTATTTTCCCTCAAATGTGGATGCAAAAGTTAATTAGTGAATTTTCCCAGTCATTGTCATACCACAATCAATCTTCATGTGAATCCCTTACTACAAATACACGGGCTCTCATCTGTGAAGGCCAGTTGATGATTGATAGGAATGAATTGGAATCGAATCCCGATGCATATGTAACTCATTGCTCACCATTCTTGTTGAAACTGGAGCTCTCCCCAAGTTCTTGTTTAGGCTTGCTACACCATTTCTTAACGCTACCTCGTCAATTGGATGGTGATTCGGTCTACAGTAGACTGAGATTTTACTTTTGTGATCAACTATTTCACTGTGAACTTGTTACAGTAATTGGTAGGCGTTTTGAAGTGCACGCAAAGAGTCTGTCGCTTGATCAAATATCTCAATTTAACAGCTGTACTCTAATAGGACGGAGCTTTGCTATGCACGATTTGAAAAGCATTGTGTTCATGTTTCGCAATGGTTCAATTAACTCAGACTACATTTCAGTTTTACTGAAGCAACTAGAACGTGAACTGACATCTCAGAGGAGTCTGGAGGCAATCGATATTTCCGACAGACACATTCCTCAGTGCCACACCCCTTTCTGTTATGAATCTGTCACTAAGCTTTCTGATTCGTTATTCTCTCTGCCTAATCTCAGTCAACTCACTTTTGACATCTCATTACTGAATGGAGGTGAACGAAATGATGCCAAAATCATTGAGTTGATACATAAGAGCTGGAAGAAGAGCAGCAATGCACAAAAACCAAAGAAATTTGAGCTATACTTGCCCAAATGTGATGTAGTGCCTGAGATGCAACCAAATGCTGAGTTGATGACAGAAATCGGACTTGACATAGTCCATATTCCTGTGTAGTGGAGCCGGACCATTGGGCTATTGGGCAGATGCTTTGTTTTATAGTATTGTTTTGTGTGACAAATAGCAATAATTAAGAAGGGGCAAGTGTACATGTAGTAACTGTACTAGTGTGTCAGTGTCAGGACTCAGTAGCAGAGTTTGGTCATATAGTACCTTTTTAGACTGCTAAACTGGTTTAGACTCTGGGAAGTATGTCAGTCCAGATGCTTTCATAAGTGAACTTGTTTAGTTACTGCAAGAGCTACACAGCAATTATCCTGCACATAATCAAGAATTAATTTAATTTTGTTTTGTACCATCATTTTTTTTTGAAGTTTATAGTTTATTGTAAAGACTATTGTGAAAGTGAAAGGAAATTGCATAATTATATTATGGAATTGATAAAGACATTTAAGAGCTAGCTGTATGTGGTGAAATTTATGTGTACATGGAAAGAGAATATTTACATTTTGGCATGTGACTGTAAGGAAGTACCATTTATAGATACTATAGTAGGACTACTGATGATAATATAGATTCTTCAACAATGCAAATTAAGATATAATATTATAGGCAATCTGTGATGGCAATGATGTTGGTGTGTGTGCATGTGTGTGTGTGTGTGTGTGTGTGTGTGTGTGTGTGTGTGTGTGTTGAAGAGTTTGATGGAAGAGTTATACTGATGATGATGTTCTCACTAACTTTAATATTATTCTAGATGTGATTAGAGTTCTCATTAACCGCATTATAATTAAAAAATGATTATTAAAAAATTAAAGTATAATACATAAGCTTTGTAAGGTAACTATGGGTGATTATCTACTTATACATAATAATAATATACACTCTCATAATGAATAAAGTTAAACAAAAATTTGCAAAATCATTGTGGCAATAACCATAGCTGAAGTAGCTGCATGGTTGAAATATTTATGAAACTTTGACAAATACACACTCTGTGTTAGTATAAGCATGTGTCATGGATAATGTCTGCTCAGCTTGCTGTTCTATTTCATTGGTATAGACCAGAACAGAATTGCATTCAACTTCAAATACTTGGGCTCTTTCAAATTGTGAGTGTATTTCAGGTGTAATCTCAATGCTGAGGATTTCTTCGGTTACAAACTCGGGGACAAGAAAACTGTTTGTGAAGCGAATACAGTTGAGTCCTGAATTTTACAAGTTTGTGAAGTAGATACATTGGTCTTTCCAATGCAAAAGAGTTTAGAAAGCTAACTAAAATACTTTTCAAGATATGCACGCATGAATATATAATGAGAAATCGCTTGTGGTTCACTGTGGTCGAGGCCCTGCAAATAAAATTGTATGGTGGCATATGGACTTCCGGTACGTTGGCGTAGTGACTGGGACTTGAAAAGCTTGCTGTAAGTTACCCAAAAGGTTGAATTAACAGTATTTAGGGCGCAAATTTTTCTAGAGTGTCTTGTTAGCTTGCAATCTGAAGACTAAAATGCATTCAGTATCACTTTTAGTACTTAGCTACTGAGCAGCTGCCTGATGCATGTAGGCTCATCAATAATTCATATGTCACTACATTTCTAGCCATGTGTTATTGTGAAACCTGGCAAACCAGTCACCACTCAGTCAAAGATTCCAATTAATACTCACCATCTTTCTAAACCTCTCACAGCAGCAGCATCATCAGAGCTCCAGTCTGAAACATCACTCCTATCTGAAGCTGCAGATATTAACTATGAAAGTCGTGAATCTGTCCCAGGAGTGATGTTAAACAAAACATCTGAAGGCCAAAGTAAGTGGACACCTGTTGTACCAAGACGAAGAAAAAGGAGAGAAAACAAGCATAGCAGTGTGGCCCGGTCATGTAGAGAGCAATGGAGATTCTAGTGGCAATGAAACATTGGACGTATCGTGTGCTAGAAAGGTTGAGTATGAAGAACGTAATGGTGTACCAGGAATAAGTGTTTATCAGAGATGTCCCAACACCCAAGTGGACTCCTATCAAGGCTGCCTCTAACAAACCAGTAGCATCCAGAACTAGGTCTAAAACTTCTTATCTTCACCCAGTTACAGGCACCTAGTAGCTTAAATGTATTAATGTTTTACGTATGGCTGGAGGTTAACTCCTCCTGACCTTCAGTGCAGAACTCTAGATTGTATTTCTAACTCTCTCTCTTTTATGAGCCGCAAACTATACCTAATTCTGTATTCTGTACTGTAAAGCAATAGTAATAATAATAATAATAATAATAATAATAGTTTTAATTATATNTGAAGAGTTTGATGGAAGAGTTATACTGATGATGATGTTCTCACTAACTTTAATATTATTCTAGATGTGATTAGAGTTCTCATTAACCGCATTATAATTAAAAAATGATTATTAAAAAATTAAAGTATAATACATAAGCTTTGTAAGGTAACTATGGGTGATTATCTACTTATACATAATAATAATATACACTCTCATAATGAATAAAGTTAAACAAAAATTTGCAAAATCATTGTGGCAATAACCATAGCTGAAGTAGCTGCATGGTTGAAATATTTATGAAACTTTGACAAATACACACTCTGTGTTAGTATAAGCATGTGTCATGGATAATGTCTGCTCAGCTTGCTGTTCTATTTCATTGGTATAGACCAGAACAGAATTGCATTCAACTTCAAATACTTGGGCTCTTTCAAATTGTGAGTGTATTTCAGGTGTAATCTCAATGCTGAGGATTTCTTCGGTTACAAACTCGGGGACAAGAAACTCCAGGTATACACAACCCTCAGTGACTGAGAGAAGAAAGAGTGATCTTTCGTCAATACCAAGAATTGAAGCAATTCTCTCACGAAGGATTTGAATGTCTCTGACTAGGAATTTCTCCCAGACATAGTCAATCTTGATCCCAAGCTTCTGTTTGTTATTTTCAACAATACTTGGGTTACCACATTTCCTGATAGCATGTCTGTATATGTCAGGTGGGAGTTCTGATACTTTTCGCTCTTCAAGTGTAGACTTTAGTCGACTGACGTAGCAGCGCATGGCTTGCTGAACATCTTTTGTAGCAAAATTTTCAACGATGGTTTCAAGCAAAGAGTAATTGAACCATGAGACACAAGAACCAAGTAAAGGGAAAAAGTCGTCAAGATTTGTTGCTTCAATGAATCGATCTGGATCTTCAAAACAAGCTAAGCAACATTGAATCTCACGCATAGGTACTTTTGTTCGTTTCAGAGAATAAAACACCTTATGAATGAGTTTGAAAAATTCATCTTCCAAATGTCTAGTTTTTTCAGCAAGATCAGATTCAGTTCGAAATTCTTTCACTCTACTTTCGTTTGGCAGTTGTAGATCTTCACTGTCATGAGAAAATGCTGATAGGTTAGTTTTCCACACGTTATTCACTGTTTGAGCAGTACCAACAGCAGTAGCACCTCCTTTGCTTGCCACTTTGAATTCATTTTCAGGTTCTATAATGGCACATGAGCACTCACATATTGATTTGTTTTGTAATTTTGCTTTCAACGTTGTGCAATCCAACCCAACATGAGGGTTACTAAGTGCTTGAACCAATGCTAACTTCTTTGATGCATCATCATCATCACAATCCCACCATTCCTCTAGCATTACACTAAAGCATCTTGTTGAATCGTTATACCCATGTTTCTGTTCAATTTCATATAGTCTCTCCTTTCTTATTCCTAGTTCATGGCCAATAGCTTGCCATTTTGAGTACACTTCCTGCAGAGGCAACAGCACTGATATTACACTCATCCAGTTACAACTGTCAGCACACTGTTTTACTGCACCTGAAGAGAGTGATTGGTATCAGTCAAATTTATGCAAACACACACCAAAAAAATAAATGTCCAGAGTTCCTGATAAAATGAGCTTCCTTACCATAGTTAGATCCTGAAGATTTGAAATCCATGATTGAGTATACTTGGTTATTGTGAACTGCGAGCTCTTTTTATATACCCACCAGTTGAGCTGAGTCACAAGGAACTATGTTTTGAGTTCCATATATAGACCTATCTAGGCTGTTTTCTCAGAGCAATAAAGTGCGTCACAGCACCTTGGTTTATACCGTCTATGGTTCACTCGAGGAATGTCCCTGGGGAAGTCCCTGGGAAAGTCCCATAAGGTCCAACAATAGATTACGTAAGAATTCCTAGACTAGACTGTTTTCGCCTTTGACAAATTTGTCACAGTCTCGCGAGCCATAATTTTATGTTTGTTTTGTTCGTTTAATAGATAGCCGTCTAGCTAGATCTTGAGGTAGAGTGTTATCTGCATAGCTGTCCCACTGACATGGCTAGGAGAGTCGATGATGAAGTCCACTTTGTCAATAAACCTCCAGAAAAGTATCTTTGTAGGCAATCCCCTCATATTCTTTGTAATCCAGTGCAAGTGGATTGTGGTCATCACTTCTGCAGAGATTGTATTCAATTCGAACAAGATGACACTTGGGTGTGTACTGTCTGCAAGGTCAAAGTGCACAAAAGCTCGATGACTTCTGTTCCAGCCATCAAGCAAGGTGTTCTCTCTCTGATGGTCTATTGCTCATACGAGAAGAATGGATGTACATGGACGGGATCTTGGAGAAAACATAAGGTGATTTAATAATAATTAATAATGTAATAATGTAATAATTTAATAATTGATTTAATAATTATTTGACCACTTACGTAACTTGCAAAGTTCCAATTTTGTGTCTCTCATCCAGGATCACCTCTCTACCTGTATTTTTCGTGAAATGGTGATGTGTCAGGTTTGTAGACAGGAGATCCCAAAATGTAAACAGCAAAACCACCGTCAGGAACTCTGCTTCAGACAATGCCCACATTGTGGAAAAAACATTCGTACCAGTCTCTTTAAGGTATGCATATATGCAGTACAGTACTATACATAGGATATAGACACACACTAGCTTGAGACAAGGCAATATGAAGCCTATCCTATATTCAAAGCACTGCTCACTTTTGTTTGGGAGATGTGTTAGACGATGATCTCTATGTAGGTGCATCAATTTAGTGATTGTCCTCAGAGGAATGTTGCTGGGTTTGCTGAATCCAATGGAAAACCAAGATCAGGTATCACCAGTTGAATGTTAACGTTACTGTAAGATTCCACTGTGTATACATAGCTGGGATCAAAATATGGAAAATATCGAACCCATAGATGTAATCTTCAGGGTCAGGAAACAGCAATTGCCATGCAATCTAAAGCTGCATGATCTGAACTATAATTCCATTATAGAACATCTGCCTCTACTATGAACACTAACCAATAAACTGAGGGTATAGGCACAAGCTTTTCTGTCCTCATACCGTATGGTGGGAAATTCCCTAGGGGTACAAATTTTCCACTGTCTCTTGCCCGTCTTTTCAAGAAGTTTGCAGTCTAAATAGCTAGTATCTAACTAGAATAGTATTGTACATGTATACCAAAGCAGATAAACTGTCACAAGACCTTCAAGCGCTGTAAGTTGGAGATACTTGAGTTACGAAAGTTAAAACCACGAATAATTTCTTCTGAAGTGCGGTCTAGGCTTTTTATGAAAATTTATACCCCCCTGAGAATTTCTTGCTATACGGTACTTTCCCTAACTAGGGATTTTGGAAGAGATTTGTCCCTAAATTATACCTAAACATTCATTGTGTTTGGTCTATTGTCCATATGTAAGCTGCATGGCATCACAATGAAATTCATGAATCACAATGTCATATTTGGTATGGGTCATTGAATAATAGACTCTTTGCTAAGTTATTGGCAGGTCAGTGGCATGTCTAGGATTTAATTCATAAGGGTGCTAATATAATGTGGGTGCGAAGCGCCCGAAAATTTTGGGGTAGCCACACCCACTTTTGGTCTTTGGTGACGTGACCGAAATTGCGCAATTCAATCGCACAATCAACGATCGCTATGCTACCGTATTCTGCTATTTTTTTGGCTTCTTTTCTTTTCTTTGAGCCTTAAAAGTGATTTTGAAGCATTGCTAGCTCGGATTTTACTCGTTTCATTGATTAATTCATTGAATAGCGCTACTCTGGAGCGCTACTTCTAAGCGATGATGTCATTATCTGGTGAGCCATTATCTCTGACGTCATTATCTGGTGAGCACCCCCTTAAACACGCCACTGCAGGTGTACCAAATTAAAGGTCAAGGGCACTGCAGAAACTAGTAGTAATATTCTGAGTATCAACATTGATATGTACTTGTTGAATTAGATCAGTTTTGTGACCAAACCAGCCGTCATAGAACTTGGCATGCATATATCATATCTCGAAGCATCATGTTTAAGAAGATTATAGAGTGTTATTCCTTGCTAAATTTACCTAGAAAGTGAGTCAGCTGCCCTTCTGTGAAGTGGAAACATTCATCTTTCAGTCAATTCCAAATAACACACACTAACAAAATTAATAGCCATGCATGATCAGCAGGTCTGGCCTCAAAGCTTAGCACTCAAAGATGCTGAAAATCCTCTGATCTCAGGAACTGCAGGTTTTGTAGAATGCTACATGTAATATTTTCAATTATTTTACCTTTCCTATGCCACTTTTGCGGATTGCTCCTAAAATGCAAAAATGAGTTTACGTATATTATATTGGAATGAATTAACTTTTGGTAATAGTACACTAGCCATCATACGGGCCACTTCACCACACTGTGTAGTAATGTAAACCACTTCACTATGTGTACTGGCCTCATAGCCTCATAAACCAGGCCTAGTTCCTAGCTATGTTTAGCAATATAGAGCACACTGGTTACAAGGCTGCTACCCTCATAAACCAGGCCCTCCTTGCGCTTAGCAATACAGTGCAAGCAAAGCAAGGAAGGCTTGCTTTATGAGGCTAGTTTACTAGTTGGCAGAGAGCTATAAACAGCAAAATTTTATACCAGTAAATGCATAGAATCTAAAATCCGCTAATAATTGTACTTGTGAATAATATACGTCACCTTAAGCTAATTGTATATGCTTGTTGTCCCCAATGCATACACTCACAAGAATATCTCTGCTCTGTAGCACATTCATGAACGTGAACATAATGACACACACCATACTTTCTTCTTTCGATTTTATAGGCCATGCGTGTGGATGCCGCAATCCTTGTTGCAGCATATATGATGTAGTCCATGGAGTGGTCTGCATTCAAGGAGTGATGCCCATACCAGTCTGTGTAGATGGAAAAGGGAAAGAAAACCTGAGCCTTGAAGAACAAGCTGAAGAAGATAAACTTGAAGAAGCAACAAAAGACCTAACGGAATCGTTTGAAGAGATTTTGACTATTATAAAAGAACTCTTAATCCAGTATACTCCCATGGCTCGAACATACATGTCTCAGAAATGTCCTGGAGGTGGTGACTTCTTCAATGAGTGTGTTCACTGGTACAGCTTGAGTGATCTCAAGGAGCTTGTGCACATAGCTTTCAACGATTCTATTGCTAAATCTGTGTTGGAAAAGATTCACAAGTATGAACAAAAAGTCGATGAATTTATTGTGCAGCGCATCGTACCATGTGATCATCAAGTGGTCTGTATGAAAGTAGACAGTCAGTTTGCTCACATTCCTGCCAAAGTTTATAACGTTGATCTGTTGTCCAGACGAGTTAAGAAGGCAGTTTCAGAACACACAGGTAGAGAGTACAATGTTTGGTTTTCTAGTGCTCACCAAGCCTTGAGACTTGAACTCCAGGATGCTGTTCAATGTTCAGTGGATGCTACCGGAGCTGTTGACCAGAACAAGGCATCATTTGACTCACTAGTTGACAAACCGCCGTATGAAAGTGAGACCCATCAATCCCCTCCAGTAAGACCCTTTATAGCTCCTCTAGGAATTGATTAGTGAAGTAAAATGACAGATAGTGAGTTTAAAAATTTATTTATTTGCGTATTTTCTTTAATAATAATTATTGCTGATTGATCATTGGTGGTTCTACTTTGAGGTATGTAGAACCTTAAAATTTCAATGTTTGCTGGTAATTTTCAGTTAGTCATTATAACCCCTCATGGGGCAGAGTTGCTATTACGGTTGTTATGAATGTGTGTTAATTGTCTTTTATACTGGTATTAAGTTCATCTCATTAATGATTGCAATTTTAAACACTTGCATATAGGGTCACTC
This sequence comes from Tethya wilhelma, assembly GCA_964030475.1. Lineage (NCBI taxonomy): Eukaryota > Metazoa > Porifera > Demospongiae > Tethyida > Tethyidae > Tethya > Tethya wilhelma. The sequence continues at coordinate 4,012,390 of CAXIPT010000005.1, read as the reverse complement.
CTGCAAGGAAAATGAAGGCACCGATGGTGCATAAGCCTCGGCGCATTTCATGAAAATGCAAAATTAATATGAATAATAAGAATTGTGCACAAAATAAGACCAAGAGTACCATTAGCAATTCACTGGTCTAGCAGGGATGTCTGAAGTCTGGCCTGTGTCTACTGATAGCAGTGGCCAGCCTGCAGGCTATAGTGGCAGTGACATCAGTGAAAACTACCGAGTGCTGGGCAGCCATTAGTATAGTGACGGTGCATGAAAACTTGAACACTGATGTTCATTTCACATTTACATAGTTTAATACTAGCTACTGACAAGACCAATGTTGATGATTCCACAGTAATACATCTATGATGATTCAGCTAGGACTCAATCGTGGTGCACTAAGCTAGTACTCAGTGAGACTCTGAACTGAGGACCACTGACTTGAAGCCACTCAGTGTACAGTTCTCAGTACTAGTGTTGTGTTTTCAATACAATTATATACTAAATTTAACTTACAAGACTCTTGCAAGCAGTTGAGTTAACGGCCTGGTCAAGCACCTGAGCCAAGCACAAGCACAAGCACAAACCCAACAACATGAACTAACTCTCCAAGCTCCCCTTTCTAGATAACGCACACCACACGGGGCGTGATCGATAGGTGCGGTTTCGAAGCTAAGCGTTCAGAGAAGCACAAAAGCCTCAGATCTCAGAAACTACAGCGTTTTGCAAGATGCCACACATAATATTTTAAGATAACCTCGATTCATCAACGTAAGTACCTTCTATTTCCCACGTAGAGTTGCCGTTCTTCAGATTATCTCGTAACAGACAGACAGACGCACACACAAAACGACTACCGTAATCCTCTGCACGTGCTACGCACGCGCCGAGGCTTAAAAAGTCAGTTCACTGTACTGTACCTATTATTTACTAGACAGATGCAAGCATCTTTGGGGCGAGCCTGAGCGCACAGAACTTGGTGGCCAGGTCCAGTTGTATGGCATGCAGGCATCGTGGAGTTCGCGCCAGCGCTAGTGCGCGCTAGCTATTGCGCAAGTGCATCACGTGTAGTCCTACTTGATATCATGTGTTAAATTATGAGCATGCTACAGCTGGGTTTTCAATGACGGCCTTGGCACGACTGGCTCTGGAGTGGGGATCTTCAGGACAGATGAGCTGTGCTAGCTCTGGCCACTGGTTGTCTGCTGCACTGAGTGTGAAAAAGATGGTAGGCAATCCAATGGTGTCCACCATGGCAACGAGACGACTCCGTTGGCGGAACCAGTACTGCTTGGTACCTCGTAGATTAACTCCATAGTGCAGGACTTTGCTTGCAAACACTTCTCCCTCTCGACCGACCATGTCACGCAGGTCATCCACTGTCAAGTGGGCATCTCCAGGATGCTGGCGGATGTAGATACGACCAGCTCTGAGTGCTCTCCATCGCATCTCTGTGTTGAGAGCAAAGAATCGGAATCGAGCATGTTTTGCGAATCTCCCATCATCATACATCATGAGATGCTTGAAGTAGTTGCCAATGGTAACATAATTGCATCGCTGCTCAAGGAAATCTGCTCTTCCTGTAGGAAATAAAGTGGGGAATGCCATTGAGAAGTATCCCTCAGTGTTGAACTCGTTGATGGGAGCTCCTCCAATGGTGGGCCACATGAGAGAGGCAGAATTGGTGCCAGATTGTCGATCTTGCACAGCTTGCCGAATGGTTTCCTGTTCTGTGCTCTGGTGTGCTGCATTTGGAACAAATGAGCTTGACAGGTGTGCTGTGTATGGATCTTCTTCTGGTACTTGAGATGATTGACCAGCAGATGAGAGGTCATCAGGTTGAATGGATGTTAGGGAGGAGAGGATTCCATCTTCCGGCAGCTGACGAAGAGCATCTTCATTCATACGAAGTTGATTAGCTCGATAGTACCGATTGTTCTCAAACAGCCAATTCAATGCTTGCTGAACAACATGCCTACGGACACGGAAATCTTGATGTGATTGTTCCTTCTCCTTTCTCACAACCAGTACATCAATCTCTGATGGTAACCTTGGAAGGGAAGTGGCAAATGACAGCACATTCTGTGGAAGGTTGACAACGTGTCCACTGTATCCATACTGGCCATGAGGTAGCCTGTAGATGGACATGATCGGCATCACAGCTGATATCAGCATCTCTTCAACCTGTGTCAGTCCCTATATAAATTATACAAAAGTATCACTGATTACAAAGTACAAACAATAATAAATTATAGATATTATAACTATACCTGCAATTGTGGTGGTACTGGCGGGCCTGGGTCCACATTATTTGCAGGGGAGTAAAGTTTGGGAATTTCTTTGTCTTGGTAGCACTTTCTACATTCTTGCTCATGGCTACATAAAGACAGGTTTGGAAATTGCTCCAAACAAGTACTACATCGGTTAAACTGGGTAGCTGCCATCATTGAGTGGAAATTCCGCATCTTTTTCTGAACAGCAGGCTGACCAAATAGAGGAGAGGAATGGTCAATTTGATTTGAAGCTTGATATCGCATACGATCCTGCTCTTGACGAATTTCTCTCTGGGGAGTGGTCTCTCTCTGCCTCCTTTCATACAAATGATCAAGAGCATCATTTTATAGATCTGCACGTGATATGTGTTCAGCCTTCTCTGGTTCACAACCCTCGGCATACACTAACAACTATAGTTATGCACATGAATATTACAAACATAACATTGTGTGCCCAAGAGTATCACTTGCTGAGGTTGTACAAAGCTCACAACTATAACAGTCACATAAGCTATGGCAGTCTATCTTTATGTATTACAAGGAGTGTGGCGCTCGCTTCACTCGCCATGCTCCTTGCTTGTGTATGCTGATGTTTACTGCGAGAGGCATGCAAGCACAGGCATCTGCATGGTAATAACTGGGCAGTAAAAGGCAACCTTGCATGCTTGCACTGCTTTTCTTTGCAATTTGGCCACCTCAGCAATGCTAATGCTATATGACGTCACCGGCAGATGACCCTGTTCTGACTGGCTATTTTTGCAATCAGCTGGCAAAGAATTCGTTATCTGGCTAGCTGTGTTTCGTGTATAACAACGGAGAAACAGACTCTTAGAAGTAAATGTTTTTCCCTCGTTACGCTTCTTTTGTAAAAGATTGGCTCCCCTATCACACTTCTTTGTTGGATAGCGATGCCACTGCTTGTCTACGATCTCAAAAACAGTCAGCCATACTTGCAACGCCTGTGATCTATGCTAGGCTAGCACTGTCTAAGCTAGCTCTCTAGGCATCCTTTTAATAGCTTGAATTGTCCACAGTCCAGAGAATAAGTAGCATTTTAGCTTGAGGTCGCATCACTTCCAGTGAACTCCTATAACACACGTACACACAGACACATAGACAGACAAACAAAACTTTGCTTATAATATAATGTTTTGTGCATCAATTACCATATGGATGACCATCATGTCCATGACCACATTTTGCAGGCTAAAGGCCGGTTTACAATATTTCCTGTTGTGTCACATAAAACTTATTCACGCTCAGATACACAGGAATACACTGTATCAAACATACATCTGGATAATTCTTCTAAATCTGCGTCAATGCATTGCATTGCGTTGCATTGCCAAATGTGAAGTACTATTACGTGACACAGCACCAGATATTGTGAACCCGCCTTTATGCATGAGCTGCAGCAGCCTGGGGTGGCACGACTGTTGGCAGCGACTTTTGTATACTTATTTTGTAATGTACTACAAAAAACAGCATCAAGCTTAACCAAACCAACTAGTTATACTTTATAGTCCAAACTATGGCATGTCTGTCAGACCTACTGAATCATGAGCAGACAGCAAAGATTGGAAAATCTAACCATATCATAATTATCAGTATTATCAAATTAAAAGCCTCAGAATGTGTAAGCAGTTAGATAATACCATCATTACGGGCTGGTCTAAAAAGAGGAATGGGAAACGAGGAAATGGAAATGGGAAATGAGGAAATGAATAGTCATGCTTCTCGATCGAGCACCTGGAGCACCCCTTTAAACACGCCACTGCTTTTACACTACCAAAAATAAGATATCGTCAATTTACAAAGGTTAGTATCTTCAATTTTGTCACTGAAGCTTTTTGTTTTCGAGAATAAGTGGTAACAGATGGACAGGCAGAACGACCACCCTAACCCTCAGCACGTGTTATGCATGTGCCGAGGGTTAATTAAAGCTTTATATATGAAGTAGACTATGCAATGTCAATTAGAACTGCCTAATTAATACCAGCCAATAAATTGCATGAGTTCGAAGCCACTTTTTCTATACACATACTTCCCTGCTAGAGATTGTACAACAGTAATCATGATTGTGTTTAGTCTTGTGTCTGTGTAAGCTGTAGCCTCGTACCCATGCAGTCTCTCTTCTTTGACCTTGCACTATGCCGTTAGTGTAAGGTCAAAGGCCGGAGAGAGCCAGGGTACGAGGCTATGCATGTAAGCTGCATAATATATCATAAATTCAGTTCGTGAATCTTTATTTTGTATTTGGTAAGGGGTCCAGTCACAGGGTATTGGCAGCTGCCCAAGAATATCTCTACTCTCTAGCATACTCACAAGCATGAACATAATAGCACACACAAACTCTAATTTCAGGTCGTGCATGCGGATGCCGCAATTCTTGTTGCAGTATATATGATGTAGTCCATGGAGTGGTCTGCTTCCAGGGAGTGATGTCGATACCTGTCTGTGTAGATGGGAAAGGGAAAGAAAACCTAAGTCTTGAAGAAAAGGCTGAAGAAGATGAACTTGAGAAAGCAACAAAATACATAACAGAATTGTTTCAAGAGATTTTGACTATTATAAAAGAACTCTTAATCCAGTATACTCCCATGGCTCAAGCATACATGTCTCAGAAGTGTCCTGGAGGTGGTGACTTCTTCAATGAGTGTGTTCATTGGTACAGCTTGAGTGATCTAAAGGAACTTGTGCACATAGCTTTTGACAATTCTATTGCTGAATCTGTGTTGGAAAAGATTCAGAAGTATGAACAAAAAGTCGATGAATTTATAGTCAAACGTATCATTCCATGCGACCGTCGAGTGGTCTGTATGAAAGTGGACAGTCAGTTTGCTCACATTCCTGCCAAAGTTTGTAACGTTGATCTGTTGTCCAGACGAGTTAAGAAGGCAGTTTCAGAATACACAGGTAGAGAGTACAATGTTTGGTTTTGTAGTGCTCACCAAGCCTTGAAACTTGAACTCCAAGATGCTGTTCAATGTTCAGTGGATGCAACTGGAGCTGCTGACCTAAACAAAGCATCATTCGACCCACCAATTGACAAACTGCTGAATGAAAGTGAGATCATTCAATCCCCTCCCGTACAACCCTTTATAGCTACTCTAGGAAATGACTAGTGAAATATTAAAGTTATAGAAGATATAGTGAGTTTATTTATTTTCATACTTTGTGTATTGTTGATTGATTCTAGCTACATTGAGGTAAGTAGAACCATAAATTTCAAAGTATAAATTACTGTATTGTTTCTGCCATAATTATTGTTTTAATTCTGTTTAGTTTCAACACTTGCTAGTAATTTTCAGTAAGTTCACTATTATCCCTCATGGAACAGACTTGCTATTCAAAGTATTGTGTATTTTGGTTGCTATGAATGGGTGTTAATTGTCTTCTATACTGGTATTAAGTTCATGCATCTCAAAATGATGATGCCGGCTCTTTGTAAGTACTATAATTTAGTGGCATGCATGGTTCCAACTTTCACCAGACGTATAGAATTGTTGTGGTACAGAAGCTTCCAGTTCTGCACACGAAAAATTGTGAACATGCATGCATTACGTGAAACATTAAAAGGAGGGAGTGGCCTGGGTAAGAGGCAACATTTTTATAAGGTTTCTCCCACACATGAACTTTGATCTTTAATAGTCCCTTTCACGTAAAGCTCTAAGGAATTCATTAGCGCTTAATTACATGTGACGTCACGGCTGGGGTACATTCATCCGCCATCTTGGGGTACTTTTGTATGGAAGTCAATGGGGAAATGTGCAAAATTGAGCGCTGCGTATTTCCGCGTGCATACCGTATATTCTA
>CAXIPT010000005.1:3903708-4005927 GCA_964030475.1 Tethya wilhelma | reverse complement strand
TGCGTGAGGTACTACACTATGTTAGTATCTTGCAGCAAAAAACTTGACGTGATCACTTGCTTCTAAGTGGAAAATCTTTCGTGGTTTACAATCCTCGTTCAATATTCGGAAAAATTGATTTTTGGGGGTATTTTCGGTCACCTAGTGAAGATGAGCTCAGTAACTGCCATGAGTCAGAATTTGCGAACCATATGCCCCCACATTAGTTTGTTGGCCTGTTTAGATTACTATGAAAAAACGAGATAATATATAGCAGCATTTCTTTCTTTGTATTTTTGTATTGTTCTGAACTGTCATAATTTCGAAATTTTCGCCATTGTTCTATTTTGCGATAACATACGGTACTGAGACTTTGACCTCCCGCTACCAGACTGCAGCACCAGTACAAGAAAGTAGGGGTGTAGTAATACCAGAAAGGACTGGAGATTATTGTAGTGCTGTCATATTGCCGCTGCTGCCCTTCGTTTGAGAAGGAGAGCTAAAGTGCTGAAGTTTTGGTAGATTGTGGCGCTTTTGCAAACAAGACTACAAGGAACATTATTTACTGTCCCGTCTAGAACAAACAACGATGAACTAGAACAAGGGAGCTAGAGACAGCTGAGTAGTGCCACAGTATGTGGAACACTTCAGCTTTGAGCAAAAGTCCTCCGTCTGTAGCTGAGAGTGATTTGTTTACAAAGTGACCGGAAATAAACCGTGACCGAAATTACCCCGTTTTACCTTATGCACGCGGAAATACGCAGCGCTCAATTTTGCACATTTCCCCATTGACTTCCATACAAAAGTACCCCAAGATGGCGGATGAATGTACCCCAGCCGTGACGTCACGCTTCATTAACGGGCCAACGAAATTCTTTTGCTTTACGTGAATGGGACTATTCACGAAATCGGCAAGATTTTGTACTCCTTGGCAAATTGCAGGTTTATAGCCTTTTTTGATCAGGTGAGTTATGAATTTCTCTACAGATAGTTCTGTAAAAATAATAATTCAGTATTTAATATAAATACTAATTGTCACAGACACTGTAGCTAGCTAGATAATATCTATGAACAAGCTAAACCAAGCCCACATATATTTTTTATAAAATCATAATATGCATAGATATTAGCATTGGTGATCGGGATCATAGATTACATCGAAATCACACTGCCACACACATCAACAGTATACCACCACATAAAATGGAAAATCAGGAAAGGCTTGTTACTGCTTGTTACAATGGAGACCATTCTTTGGTTGGGTCTCTCATTAGAGAAGGAGTGGATGTCAATTGTGTAGACAGTATTGGAGGAATGACTCCATTGACGACGGCTTGTAGCAGAAAATATACGAATATTGCTAAACTCTTGTTGCAGAATGGCGCTCAAGTGAATGTTCCTAATAAGAAGGGAGATCTACCTCTAATAATGGCCTGTCAAAGGGGTGATTTTGAATTAGCTAAAGTCTTGCTCGATCATGGTGCTGATGTGCTGATGTTAATCGTCAAAGCAAATATAGTGGAAATTCAGCCTTGATGATGTCCTGTACTGGTAACTATATCGAACTAGTTGACATGCTACTAGAACATGGTGCTCAGGTGAACCTTCAGGATAGTGAGGGAGATTCAGCTCTGACAGTAGCCAGTTGGTGGGGTCAAGTAGGCATTGCTCAAAAATTGATCAATCATGGTGCTCAAGTGAACTTACCAGACAATGATGGAAAATCTGCCCTGACATTGGCCAGTATTAGAGATGATATTTCTGTTGCTAGAGTCTTGTTAGAAAATGGTGCTGATGCTAACTTAAAATCTACCAAAGGAAAGGCAGCCTTGGCCTACGCTGAAAGTGAGGAGATGGTTGAGTTTCTGATGGTTGTGTCGGTACCGCAGTTCATTGAAGTCCTCCGCCCAATAGCACACAGATGGAGGCAGCTTGGAAAGAAGCTTGGTCTAACTAAAGCCACTCTTGATTCATTTCAAACTACCATTGAAGAGGAGGAGAGCCGTCTCCAAGCAGTGATGAGGGCATGGTCAAAGCAAACCCATCCTCAGCCAACATGGAGGGGATTAATTAGAGCAGTGAAGTCGATTGATGTTACCATTGGATTGAAGATGAAAGAACTAACCAGTAAGTTCTTAGCGACAAAATTTTTACAGTCATCATCCATATCTGATTCTGTATTAATATTAGTTGACAAGTTTTGTCTTATTTGCATTAACTCAATCGGCATTAATTTTCATACAGGTGAAAAACTTTTCCCAGATAATCAAGAGAGTGATCAAGAGGGAGAGACTCAAGAGAGTGATCAAGAGGGAGAGCCTCGGACTCAACAGAGTGATGAAGAAGCAAAGCACCTTGATGCTGTGAAACTGGCCATGAAAATCAAAGGTGTATTGAAACATACTTTAGTACATGGGGTGCTTGTTGGCCCGGCAGGATCTGGTAAAAGCTCCTTGATGTCACGTCTCATTGGCAAAATGCCTAGTAAAGATTCACCTAGTACTGGAGTAGCTAAAAGGATCATTCAAGTCAAAAAATCTTCCTCAGTAGCTGTGAATGTACTCAACCTATCCTCTGGCCCTACGTGGATGAAGATACACTATGATCAAGAAGCTGCTGGACTCATGATACACTGTCAAGAAATGCCATCGCCGGTTACCGAGCAATCACAACCACTTCCTGAGGTCAAGAATACATTACAAAGTACTAATGGCAGAGAAACCATGAATACTCACGAAGATGCAGAAATGGCAAATCAGTCTCACGTAATTTTAGATGACAATGCCACTCTCTCATACCCTACTGGCTATTTAGGTCCAATGGGAGTGTTTAAAACTGCTCTGAAGGATATTGATCGAGGAAAATTGTGCGAACTGAATCAACAATTTGTGAACTCATGGACTCTATATCTTACTGACACTGGAGGCCAGATAGAATTCCAAGAAGTACTCCCTCTATTGGTGTCTGGTCCTTCTATTTTTTTCATCACCTTTCGTCTCGATCAAGACCTGGATCTAAGATTCTCAATTGAGTATCGTCTTCCAGATGGTGGGAGATCTGAGCCTTATGAGTCATCGCTTACTGTGAAGGAGGCAATACTCCAAACCCTTGCCAGTGTTGCCTCAATGGGAACATTCACATTCAAAGATCCTCAAATGAAGAGCACCCCGCTCAAACCCAAGGTCCTGATTATTGGTACACACAAAGATAAGCTGGACCCAAGTATTGCTGAGTATAAGATTAAGGAAATTGATGAGGACCTTAAGAAGCTCATTTTATCTACCACTCACTTCCACGAACAGCTAGTAGAGTTTTGTAGTGAGTCTCAACTTATTTTCACTGTCAACAACTTTTCAGAAGAAGATTCCGACTTTGCAAAGATTAGGTCAAGTGTTGAGAAAGTCATACACCGACGTAACAATGATTTCACAATGAGCTGTCCTTCTAATTGGCTAATCTTTGGCCTTGTTCTTCGTCAGGAGACGATCAAAGAGAGTGTTATCAGCTATGACCAGTGCTTTGCTATTGCTCAAGACTGTGGCATAATGGATCACAAAGAGTTTAATCATGTGCTCTGGTTTCTACATACAATGGTTGGTCTTATCCGTCACTTCCCAACACCAGACCTTAAGGATGTGGTGATAAGAGATCCTCAAGTTCTCTTTGACCAAGTGACTCACCTTATTGTGAATACATTCACATTTGAAAGTGTTGGGGTGGGGCCACAATACAATGAGTTTAAAAAGCAGGGTATATTCTCATTGGAAGATTTCAAGAGTGCTATTGATAGTTCAAACAAGTATCTTTCTCCTGATAAACTTCTTCTTCTACTTGAACAGCTACAAATTGTTGCACCTTTCAAAACAGACGATGGGCGAATGAAATATTTCCTTCCCTGTGTCCTAGCGCACTCAGATATGTGCTCGAACCCAGTCCACTCATCAAGTGAAATACCTCCGTTGCTAATAGCCTTTGAGTGTGGCTACTGTCCCAAAGGCCTAGCAGGAGCTCTAATTGTGTATCTTCTCACCAATGAAATGGAGTCAAACTTCAAATGGAAGTTAAGGACAGATCAAATATTTCGTGACCAAGTATCATTTCATGTCAGTCCTTATGACTCTATCACACTCAAGATCCACCCCACGTTCCTAGAGTGTGTTCACCATTCCATTTCCAAATCATCTACATCTACACCAACACTGAATCGCAGCAAATCATACGGGATAGAGAGCGTTTGCAATGAAGTCAGGGAATTCATTGAAAGGGGTATTCACCGAGTATCATCTGATCTGAACATTGCCTGTAGTAATGCTAACCATACTCTAACTTTCTTCTGTCAAGATTCTAAATGTGTCCAGAGCAATGGTCCTCATCCTGCTATCCGTGAAGATCATAAAGATTATGGATTTTATCTAAAATGTAAAAGATCTGGAAATACTGTTGTTTCAGCTCGACCAACTGATTCCTCTGTTTGGTTTGGAGAGATTTGTCAAGCGGAGTTGAAGCCTCAAAATTGTAAGATTTCATGGTTGTGTCTTTGATCGCCATACTCCATGTATATGTGATGTACGTGGTTAAGCAAAGTGTACATTATTATCATGTGTATACAGATTCAACCAGTGGTCAGAGCTCTGTAGGCGTATCCACACCAAAACACCACAGCATACTACAAGTTGACACAGTAAGACTTGTCTAATGAGTGAAATTATTGTGTGCATGGTAGTTAGGCCCGTAGGGAGGGGAGTGTGCAGAAGGATGCAAGTGCATTTGGCATAATCATAAATGTTTAAGTTGTGAATGAAAAGATGTTCCAGAATGCACCTAAACTACCCTAAATTTTCAAAATTTCCAGGGGAAGCATGCATGCCCCAGACCCCTCTAGATGTTTTGCTTTTTATGTGACACCTCTGACCAATCAAAATGCACTCCCCTTGGCAAGAATCCTGGCTACAGGCCTGGTAGTTACTATATAATCTAACTCTCTCTACAGTCTGATAGTCCACCAAAGAGAAAGAGATCCAGTAAGTAATAATTATTGGTTCCAAACTGGAAGACTGAGAATGAGAATCACCCCTTATTTGGTCCTCTTCATTGCAGGTTCTCGATCACCTCATGATATTTCCTCAACTCAGGGGCTTCCATTGAATCCTTCAAAGAAACCGAGAATCAGTAAGTACTATTAAAAGATAAAGAAAATAATATGTATAAGTGCCCTGTTTTCTCCGTCCCCTCTTCATGATGTTTTCCCAGCTTTGGGTGAGAAAGAAGATGTTGCATTTAATTTACCAATTATTTGTCTCCTCGACACTGTAGCAGACAGTTTATACGACCAGTATTAGTCCAGGACCTATCATTCGGTGCATGCATGTTATTCTACTCTGTATAATCATACAAGTATACCAACAGCATTATTGGGGCAAGCTTGAGTGAGCCCCAGATAGCGAGTAGTATGGTGGGAGCATCTATCTATCACTATCAGTCTGTTTGCCTGCCTGTCTGCCTGTCTGTCTGTCTATCTATCTGTCTGTCTGTCTGTCTGTCTGTCTGTCTGTCTGTCTGTCTGTCTGTCTGTCTGTCTGTCTGTCTATCTGTCTGTCTATCTGTCATCGTTGGGCTTTGTGTGTTTGCCTAAGCTAATTCTATAGTAACATACAATCGATCCGTACCATGTACTATGCATTACTCATGCATGCGCATAAGTTTAGAGTGTGCACATTATTTTTGAGACACTCGAGAAATGGCATGCAGACAGAGAAATCAGATGATAGCTAGAGATTATGAGACTTAGACAGTTAAACAAGATAGATGCTAAACATAATTATCTTATGAGAGAAAGGCACAGAAACAGTTTTCAACAGTGGCGCCTAACAGAAAGATAGGCAGAAACAAGGAGAAAAACAGTGATGCCAGGCTTGCTCAACATTCATGGTCAGATGGAAGGAGATGGAGGTATAAATTATATTAAGTTCAAAAAAACACCTACATTTTACATCTCATTCGCAATCCTTCGTGTAAGCTATTAAAATGCTGGCGCTCACACCACAGTCATTTGAACACTGTCAGTTTTGTACTATCACTGACTGCCAGATCTATAACGTGACCATTGGCATCAAGTTCTAACAAATATTCTTGATACACTCATTGTACAACTCATGCAAAATGCTACGCTCACTCAGGCTCGCCCCACAATGCCTTGTATTCTTCTAGTACTATTGTGTTGGGTTATGATGATTAGTGTGGGTAGTGTCACTATTGTATTCTGTGCAGCTGTACCCAACCTAAAATACCTGAATCTTCTCAAGTGGAGCAATAGTAATGGTGATCGGCAAACCTTACGCCTCATTCAGTCTCTTTCATCAGAGTGGCAAACACTTGGAGATATGTTTGGAATCCCTTATGCTCAGCAACATGCAATCTTAGCAAAACATCCAACTGATATCCAGCAGTGCTGTCGAGATGTGTTCAATCACTGGCTGGAAAACCCACCTCCAGACTATCCAGCCAGCTGGGAGGGACTCTGTGAACTCCTATGTGACCTGGAGAAAACACAATTGGAAAAAAAATTGAAAGAGGCTTTAACTGCTTTGTTCAGCCCTGAAGTAAGTTGATTTATACTTTTAAAAAATAGCTATAATTTTAAGTGTATATGTACTGTACCTTTAACAGTTTTATACTAATATGACATTGTTGTAGTGAAGGATAAGTATAATTGTTTATTCAATACAGTACAACTATTATATATACAATGTCATGTATCGTGATCAAAATCATATTTCTCCTCATTGTAATGTCTTAACTATCTCAAATCAAAATACGATGCACATGTGCTAAATTATTACAAACAACAACAAAAAGTTCATTGACTGTGTCACGACTGTGTGATATATTACTGCCTAATTGCAAGTTGTATAGTACAACAAACTAGTTGGAATTTTAGCTAGCAAATTAATGAGAAGAGTTTACCACATAGCTTCAGGTGTACAGTATATAATGTACACCATGCATGTTTATTTTGATTCCATACATGTATCATATTTTAAGCTATGCATCCTTATATGTTGACTATAGAGGACATAAAAATGACCAGAGTAATAATTATTTGTTATTAAAATTATGTTGCAATTTTGAAATTAATTATGTTTTATGTATCAGCAAGCAAGCCCTCCAAATCTGGAAAAGATATAAGAAAACTATTGAATGAATTGAATGGTTCATGTCCAAAACAGTATAAAAAAGCTAAATCAGGTTAATTTGCTCACAGAAGCAATTCCTGTTATGAAGTCTATATAGCTATAATCATCTAGCTTAAATCCTGGTACTCACACCATTAGAAGGTTTGTATATACAATTTTTTTGGTATTATTACACTGAAAGTAAACTACGTGCATAGATGGTTTATTTTCAGTATACCGTAATCAGAAAGTTATGTTTTGACAATGCAAACACTGTTAATAATATTGCAGTGTTTATCTGTTTATAGCCTTGTCTCATACAAAGTCTCAGCATATAATTTCATGTTTATTTTTTGACACTTACGCGTACTTGTGATCATGTTGATAGTTCAGGTTGCTCTCATTTTCTGTTTTCAGTGAATTTGTACTTGTTTCTGTGTGTAAGATATAAGTTTTCAGACTGCTTTATATATATTTATTGCTGGTAAAATGTTCTCTGAGTCATGGGTACTTGTGATAGTTCATCTTACTCAACTAGTCAATTTCTCAGTTTGTGATACTCCTCAGGAGACCATCATTGTCATCCAGCCTGCTACCTCCAATGATTCAACTACTAATTGCCCTTCATGTTACACACTACAGCAGTTGTACGAAAAACATGCTGACACTAGTTCCTTCATTCACTCCAATACAACAATTTTTTTCATGGGAGGTGAACATATCATGCTCCTTCAAAATCCTGGGCATTTTGTATTCAAAGACATCACAAACCTTTCTTTGGTGAGTTCTCATTCATATAGTGCAAAGATTGTGTGTGAAATGAAATCGTTTGGGCTTGCATTTTTGAATGTCACAAATTTGACTCTTGAAAACATAGCACTATCTAACTGTGGTGCCAAACTGAGTGCGCAGCTAGCAGAGGAGGCAGCAGTTAGACAAGCAGATTTCATGACGAAGATTAGCACTCGACCTTATGCAACAATTTTTGCAGTGAATGTATTTTCCCTGAGTATGATTTCAGTGAAAGTCAGTAACAGTTCAGGATATGGTTTACTAGGACTGAATGTCATTGGCAATTCACATATCCTTTCCACAATATTTCGAGGCAATAACATCAACTCTTATAGCCACTGCTGGAGTCAATACTTGACACAGTCTCAAGCAGTTGATTGTGGAGGGGGTAATGTACTTCTACAATACACTGACACTCTTGTGTGTCCTGAGGTGCCTGTAACTTTCAACTTAACTGTGAGTGAAAGCTTGTTTGTAGAAGGAGCAGATTTTGTTGAAGGGATTTACATTCCTCAACGTGCACTTGTTGGTAGTGGTCTGGGAATTGGAATGTATCAACTAACCTATGGAGTGAGGGTAGTTCTATTTGGGAGTAGATTCTCTGCTAACTCAGCTGTGTCTAACGGTGCCAATTTGTTTTTTGGATTTTATCACACTGTTGTCAATTCTTCTGTTTTGATCCGAAATTGTTCTAGTACACTTGGCAATAAGCTCTTCCAGCCTCCATCTGAACCTGGCATCTATTCATTAGGTGATTTTCCAGCTCTAAAATTCATCCATGGTATATTTGACCCAAGAAATATCTCTCGTTGTAATCATTCACGGTTGAATACCAATAAAGCATATCACCGTGAGGAAATCTTGCGGATTGAGAATTCTGTTTTCGATGACAATTTTGGTGGTGGAATACTTGTACAGTTTGCATCAGGATTTCAGCTTGGTGCTAGACCAACAATCCACATAGCTGTTGTTAATAATTCATTAGTGTCCAGGAACACAGGAAATATTTTGATTCGACCATTCTTTGCTTTCTGGGTACAAGAAAGTATAAGGACTTCAAAGCTTGCTGAAGTAGTCATTGCAAATTCACGTTTTGAGTACAACTCAAAGTCTCATAACCTAGATGCCATTATTTCTCCAGATGTACCATTCTCTAGTTATTTTGATGCTTTTCAATTATTTAGCAACCTTAAGTTTTCCTCTATGAATAATGTGACGATACGGAACTGTACATTCCAAGGCAATACATTTTCACCAATACAATCAATAGATAGTTACGTATATTTTGAAGGGCACAATTCATTCATTGACAATGAAGCATTTTTTTGGAGGAGCCATGTACTTCTCTAAAGACTCCATTGTCTATTTAGGTCCTTGGACAAAACTATATTTAGAAAATAATCATGCTAGACAAAATGGAGGAGCCATTTACATTATTGATAGGGGACTAGATACTGATCGTCTCTGCCCTATCCAAATCTTTGATCCTATTGGGACTCCCTTTCATGACCTTGAAACAAAGATGATCTTTGTAAACAACTCAGCATTACATGCTGGGGATGCTATGTATGGTGGAGATCTCGAATTCTGTATCGCTCCTGCTCCTTCTGCTTTTCTTTATAACTTTACGACAGCTGTCAAAGGAAAGTATGTGTTTGATTTCATTACTAACTTTACAAGTCAACCTCCATCAAATTCTCTTATTTCTTCAGATGCTACTAGACTATGTTTTTGTACTGTAAACACTATAGATTGTGCAACTGTAAACAGGACTCTTACCAAGTATCCGGGCCAACTTTTTTCAGAGCGTTTGGTGGGTGTTGGCCAAATGGGGGGACACAGTCCAACAAAAGTGACTGTGTTCACTTCGAGAGGAATCATGTTTGATTTAATAGGACGTGAATGTGATGTGTTTTCAAGCAGAACTATATATTCAGGTACCAGTACATTTGAGGCTCTATTTTTTGTTGACAAAGTAACAAAAATGTCTCGTATGCTGATTCTCACTATCATTTTGCTTCCTTGTCCAGTTGGGTTTGAAATGGACAATGACACTCTAATGTGTGATTGTGTTGAGTCACTAAAAGTACGAAATATAACGGACTGTGATATTGACACAGGAAATATTATTCGATCACCTCCGTACTGGATAAGCAACTATTCAGATTACATTCTCCTTCATGACCACTGCCCCTATGATTATTGCACATCCAGTCCAGTTTCAATCAAATTGCAACAACCGTACACCAGTGAACAGTGTGCATTCAATCGTACTGGAACTCTCTGTGGACAGTGCAAGGAAGGTTTCAGCCTAGTATTTGGAACATCTCGGTGTCTTCAATGCTCGAACAACTTTATTGCTCTCCTTGTAGCATTTGCAGTAGCAGGAATAGTGTTTGCCGCATTTTTGTTCTTACTGGATCTAACTGTATCAATTGGTACAATTAATGGGCTTGTTTTTTATGCCAACATTGTCAAGATCAATGAGGCCGTATTCTTTCCACCAGGAGACAACAGTGCTCTCAAGGTTTTTGTTTCATGGGTTAATCTTGATCTTGGAATTGAGACATGCTTTTATGATGGTATGAATGCTTATTCCAAGACATGGTATCAGTTTTTCTTTCCTCTATTTATGTGGTTTATCCTCATTGTAATCATAGTCAGTGCTAGACGCTCCATCGCAGTTGCTAGAGTATTTGGTAACCATACTGTGCCTGTACTTGCTACCATCTTTCTTCTCTCCTTTACCAAGTTACTTCGAGTGACTATCACATCTCTGTCACTCACAACCTTGCAGTATCCTGAAGGTACTAGAGTTCTGTGGCTTTACGATGGCAACATAGATTTTGGAAAAGGGAAGCATGCCCTACTACTCTTTACTTCTATTTTATTTCTCATTGCCCTGTTTCCTTACACACTCTCAATTGTGTTAGTCCAGTTGCTCAGGACTTGGTCTCACATTACGTTTCTCAGATGGGTGTCCAAATGTATGCCTATCTTCGATGCTTACCTTGGTCCTTACAAAGACAAGTTTGGTTACTGGACGGGACTTCTGCTTGTAGTGCGAGTTGCTTTAGTCTTAGTAGTTGTGATTAACATCTTTGGTGACCCAGCTATCAACCTTTTGGTCATCATTTTGGTTGTACTTCCTTTGATTGTGCTAAATCTTGGACAAGGTGGAGTTTACAAGAAAAGCTACTTGACTGGTTTGGAATTATCCTACATGATCAACCTAATTCTACTTTCTGTTGTAACTGGATATGTTCGACAGACAGCGGGTGGAAAGCAAAGTGTAGCTATATACATTTCAATTTCCATAGCTCTAGCAACATTTGTGGTTATTCTAGCATACCACATTAAGATGAAGATAGAAGATTTGTATCAAGGTTGGAAAGAGAGAAGGAACTACAGACTTTTGCAAGAAGTATCTCTTGTTGAAAACGAAGACAGTTCTAGCAGTGATGTGGAACTCAGTGATGTTGAGAACCATCCAGAAGAGACTGTTATTGATGTCCATGCTTTGCAAATGAATTGAGTGGTGCATGCATAGTATTGTTCTTTTATGGTGTAAAGTGCACTTATTCATAGCTCTGTATTCATAGATTGTTGCCTATATTTATGACGACCTTTACCTCAAGGTACTATGTTAATAGTAATTATCGATCACATGGCCTTAGCATGGAGCTGCATACAAACAAGGAGCTGTTGTTAGCTGGCAAACGATGTCCATTCAAGTCTCTTGCTTCATACAATCTACAAACATGTACAAAAAGGTATTAAAAGTACTTTCATAAAGTAAAACACTAGACAGTCTAAGGGGTAAATTTGCAGAGATAGGCAGAATTTGATTTCTAATAGGCATGCTATCTATAATTTATAGCTAGTATCAGTATACCTTTGTCCCTGCATGATCTTGCATTCACATGCATCCACTTGGAGGATATTGGGAACATTTGGGGTTCAGTTAGTCTAGGTCTCTACCATAACATAACGATACAATCTGTTGTCATTATTTCTTACTGCACTGTTGTTGCAGGCAAATCAAGGACTATTTTGAGAACACTTATGATTTATATGAGCTAATCTTTTCTGCTGTGAGAGGTATGTAACACTAGTATGTTGTTTTAGGATCTTCAAGCATTTGTAGGTGCAGCCATCACCTGTTAACCAGGCTATGTATTGCAGATGAGTGTTATTTCTTTAAATGTCCTGATCGCCTTCGTTTGCCTCTGATCTTCTACTTGGCTCACACTGCCAGTGTCTATGTGAACAAGATGCTCCTGGGAGGTCTCATTGAGGTGAGGTTAGAGCAAGATCAATGTGGGTGCTTGGACATGGTTATGCACTTAGCAATGGATTAATATTATTTTGGCAGCACATCGAAGCATAACAGAAGTCAATTTATCTGGATGTTTTTGCATTTAATTTTTATTTTGGTAATAATTTTTTCTTTTTAGACTCGAGTGAACAGTCATTTTGAGAAGATGTTTGAAACTGGTGTGGATGAGATGGCGTGGGATGACACTGTAAGTAGCTAATACTGATTAGCTTGTATGTACCGTCCAAGGTGACATAATTGTACTGTAGATTTATTTGCGGATGTTAGAATGCATTTAATAGTACAGTAAATGTTGCTATTTTGTTGAAAATGAACACTCATTGCAATTTATGCATTTGTGATACACTAAAACATTCAATAACCTGCCATGTTCTTATCTCTCTCCCTTGTGAAGCATTATTGGGACTAATTTTGTGAATTGCTCCTCAAGTGAGGTTCATGTAAAAATTTACTTTTAGAAACAAACTGTATACCGAATATCCTCAGGTTGGTAACAGCCATCATATAAGCTACTTCACCATACCATGGTGTTGCCTACATTATAGTACTGTATAGCGGGAAAGTTTTGCGGGGTTTAACTTTTGCGGTATTCGCGGATCATGATCTATCCGTGAAAGTTTTTACCTGTAAAATTCTCTGTAATGTATATACATATGGGCTCATACAGCTCATCCGCGAAAGCTAAACGGCAAAAATGTTTGGCTAGAGACATCCTCGAAAGTTTGACACCGCAAAACTTTCCTGCTATACGGTAATACAAACAAATTTAAACCAGTTTAACTACTCTTATTATACATTAATAATTATTTAGGAGAATTATCGCATGGGCGGTAGCTATCAGTGGCCATCTGTCAATGAGGTGATGGAGTATCGACAAAGAGTGAGGAAGATGATTCTTGAGTTCATAGATTCTACCTCACTGGAGTTACCAGTTACCCTAGACCACCCATGGGTGAGTGTGTAGTGAGGTGAGTATTCTGTGTGAATAATGTGGTTTGTTTCTTTTCCTCTCTAGTGGGCTCTATTCATGGGCATTGATCATGAGAGGTAGGTAGTATTGAAATTAAGATTTCACTTGTAAATTCATGCTCTCAGATATTCTGTAGAGTACACTTGGAAACATCTTCAGTTCTTCTCCGTCAGCTTCCAGTCTCTGCACTGACGCGACCTGTCAGTTGGAAATATGCACCAAGTAGTATTGGTAGGTAATGCCATTTACCAGAATTATATCATGTGCCTTAGCATTCTATGCATTTTTGCTGGCTTGGAGAATTTGCATGAATCAAAGCATTAAGATGGGCATATATGTGTACACTATGCCACGTGACTAACTTATAAGTGTCATTTTGTTGCAATAATTATTATCTACAATTTCTATTTGATTTATAGACACACCATTAGGTCCCAATGAGTTCATAAGTGTTCCAAGCAGCAGGGTGACCCTGGGAAAACCAAGACACTTTCCATCATTTGGTTGGGACATTGACTATGGACAGGCTGTGATCGAGTGAGAAAAATAATTACAATGCATGTCTGCAATCTTACCTAGCTTACAATAATTGCTGCCTAAAGTTGTAGAGACTGAAAACAAAGCCTGTTACATGACAAATGAGCTTTATTGAATGGTATGTCTTATAATGTTACATTGTGTACTTGTTAGTGTACCAGCATTCAAAGGAACCAAGTACCTAATCACTAATGGAGAGTTTCTGGAGTTTGTCCAGGATGGTGGGTATGGAAGGAGAGAACTGTGGACTCAAGAAGGTAGGGAGTGAGTGGCTTTATGTAGAACACAGTGGAAATGTACGATTGATGTAGAGGAATGAATTATGTATTATATAGTGTAGCTAAACACCTAGAATTTGTCCCACCCAAACATCTATAATAAGACTATTATAGCTAGGGATAGCATAATGCCATGCACTTCCATTTTTGTTCTATTGCCATAAAATAAGCTTTTTTTACCAAAGGAAAGCAGTGTAGATAGACCTTGTATATATCAGGATCACACACACACACNCACACACACACACACACACACACACACACACACACACACACACACACACACACACACACACACACACACACACACACATTCTCAGGTTGGGAGTGGATGAGTTTCAGAGAGGCCAAGCACCCTACCTTCTGGGTCTGTACCAAAGGTTGCAAGTCAGGATGTGGAGGAGACATTGCCTCATATTCTCACTGTACCTCTCAGGCTCTCTGTGGGAATAGTGAAACTGATGAATCCAATGGCAGATGCAAGTATAGGTTAGTGAATGGCATTATGACAGGTATATTAGTTTTGGTCATCGAAACAATAGTTGTTTATGATGTTTGTGTCTCTAATGGTCTTACAGATATCGTGCTATCTATGACATCATTGACATGCCCTGGGATTGGCCAGTGGATGTCAACTATCACGAGGCAAAGGCTTTCTGTTCATGGAGAGGACCACAGTATAGACTCCCTACTGAAGCTGAGCACCAATGTATGAGAGGAGATTCTGTGAGTTATCAGTTAAAGAATGTTTCAATCTTAGGCTACTCAAATGAGATTAGTCATCCAGTAGCTTTTACTGTTGCTTTTTACATAAAGCCCGAATCATGTTTCATTGTTTTTGTTGTTGTTGTTTAAGCCTCCATCTTCTGATATCGAGGGTGATCTTTGCAGTCATAGTGAGGATTATCCAGCCAACTTCAACCTAAAGTATGGATCATCAACTGTAAGTATTAGCACTAGGTTTTGTATAGTGTACAACTGATATACTATCTCCGAATATAATGTTATAAGTTGAGCAATTCATATTATTTTTCTTATTGATAACCTGTACAATATTATAATATAGCCTGTCCACATGTACCCACCCTCATCCTCTGGGTTCTATGATGTCTATGGTAATGTGTGGGAGTGGTTGGAGGATCATCTCAATGCACTGCCTGGCTTTAAAACACACTACCTCTACGATGACTATTCAACATCATATTTCGATGGAAAACATAACATAATGGTGGTAAGATGAATAGCAAATCATTGCCTGTAGCACTTTTTAATAATAATTATTGACTGTTGATTATAGGGTGGCTCCTGGGCCTCCACTGGCTCTCAGGCTTCACAGTTCACCAGATCATGGTTTAGAAGACACTTCTTTCAGCATCTTGGCTTCCGAATAGTCCACTCCACCAATCCAACTCCTGTCAGAGGAGCTGGAGTGACAGGTGAGCTGATTATATGAGTGTAGTACTATATGGATTACTTGGTTACTTAATTCCACTTGAAATGTTATTGTATAGAAAACTCCGTTGTAACTTCTGGTGTTGTGAAACAAACCTCTTTTGTGTTTTCATTAAGTAACAAGCAGTTTGAATTCGAGTCCAAAGAGAAACTTGACATGTTTTTGAGACAACAGTATGACAATGTTAGTGGTCTCTGAACATACACACACTCACGCACACACGCACGCGCACACACACACACACACACACACACACACACACACTATGCAGGGCTATAGCAACAATCTTCTCCTCCAGTTTGTGGAGAGAGTGATCAAAGACTGTAGCATTAACCAGTCAAATGCCGTCAACTTTGGCTGTGCTACTGGACTCAACACCTTCCTACTAACTACATTGTTTCAAAACGTAAGAATGAATGTACAGATAATAATTATCATTGTGTTTTACAATGGTTTGTGTGTATCACAGGTTGTTGGTGTGGACTACTCTGCTCGATTGATTGATTCAGCCATGTCAATTCAGAAGGCCGCCATAGTGTGTTATGAAGGAGCTGAGGGGGAGCAAAAGAAGGTCACACTGCCAAAGGATGTAGTTACAAAAAAGGCTACATTTAAACAGGTATCTAGACTCACTAAATTAAACACTGGCTACATGGTATAACCTCTCGGATGTAAGGGTTTATCTGTTGAGCACAATAATGTTTACTCTATATTATACAGTTAACTTGGATCCCAAATGAAATTGAAGGCTTTGACCTTGTTCTGTTTGATTTCTTGGAGAGGCTGAATGAGCCTAAGGGTTGGCTCCGTAAGCTGTGGGAGTGTGTGGTGCCGAGGGGAGTGGTGGTGATGACAGTCTCCTCAGAGGGGGAGTGGGACAAGAGGAGGATCGAAGGATACATCGGGAAATGGTATACGCATACTATGTAGCTTGTTGCAATTTATTTTAATGCTAGCTTAAATAATTTTCAATTATTGGTAATTAAGACTAAAACCCCTGCTAATTCAGGTTCTCCTTTCTCGATTCTGTCACCTTCAGTGGACTGATGACATCATCAATCTGGCAGAGAAACTTTTAGCACTCAGTGATAATCGCTGTGTATGGTTCAAATCATTGTGTTCTTTATGCAGATTTAATTAAAAATTGGGTTTATTTATTCGGTTTCATTATTATTTAATTTTAATAATTTTCATGACATTAATACTAGTATGATGTATTATAGCTACATGCCTACATGGGGCTGACTGTAATAATCTGCATTAGTACATACTGTAATACTTGAAATTTAACAGGAAGTTCTTGACAATTATTTTAGCTAAGGAATCACCAGCTTTAAAAAACCACAAACAGGAAGAAATGTATAAAATGTGCTGGACATTACAAAATTTATAGGGTAAAAGTGAGAATATAATAAACATTACATAGCTTGCACAACACAGGGAAACAAATGTCTATAATTGTAATAGATGTAGGAAATTAGTAGAAATGAGCTTTAATTTATGACTGAAAGTAACCCTAGTACTAAATAATTATTATACAAACTACCAAAAATGACAATAATTATAAAATTACAAAATCATTACATCATAATAATTATTATAATTAAAATTTGACTGTTGTATAATGCGGTCATAACATGGAGAGATTTAGGCATGTAAATTAAGATTTAGTGCAATGCATGGTGAATTTTGGGTAGAAGTGGAGGGTATTCTGTTGGATTTAGGAGTCAATGTGGGGGTGCTGATGATGAGTCACTGTCTGTTGTGTCCAGGCCTCCTCTCTTCATCTTCTTCATAAAATTGCAGGATGCCCACTTGATACACTTGTACCCACCAATTAGGAGCATAAACTTATGGACAAAACGTAGAATAAAAATACAAAATGGAAAAATATAAGCAATTCCAATTGGCCATGTAGCAATTTTATTAACATAACGTGCAGTGTCAATCCACAATGCAAGAATGATCACAGCATTGATGGTGAGCAGACAATAGATGTCGTGGATTGGTTTCTTGTGAGGTTGAAAGACGATAATAATTGATGATGTTAGCAATAATTCAAGTACAAGCCACAATGAAAAGTAATTTAGGCCAATCATATACACCGAAACAATCCTAAGAACCAGATAGTAACCAGCAAACCACCGGCAATCCTTAGTTCCTGCAGTGGTACCATAATTGTAACAGCTCTGAGTGATTTTTACTAGCTCATGTACAAGTGCTAACTGAAGCCGTAAACAACCAAGACACTTTTGAAAGAGTTTGTTTTGGTAGAAAAGTAGCAAAAGTGTAGGAAATACAACTAATGTTAGAGTAATGAGAAGCCCAGGTATGACAAAGGGGAGATGACGAGAACCAAAGTATTTCATGGATGTATCATAATAGGCCACATAACGAGCTCCTGGTAGTCTCTCACCACAGATATTGATGGGATGAACTGCATAGAACAAATTAAGAGATACTGTCACTAATTTTGAAAATGAAAGCAAAGAAATGTGGCAAAGGCATTGAGGACCGAGCCTTTGAGGTTCCATGTTCTACGGAAGCTGATGAAGAAGCGACGAAATGGTCTCCACAGCCACACAAACAGCCTGTAGCCTTTGTCATGGAACTCAATGAAGTAGTAGACCAGTGCAGTGAGGATCAGAGGGTAGAGGGCCACAGTGTAGTCCAATGCTACCACTTGCATTGTAGACATCTTATTACTGATACAAAAAGGAGGAACAAGATAGCGGAAGAAGTCCAAGTTCCAAATTCCATAAAATGTACGCACAGTTAAGTATACATATGACTCAAACTCTTTTCAATATCATAGAGCGATGAACTAGCATAAAAGTTAATTATGTTGGTGACTACTTGACAAAAAACTATCATAAAGTACCAATCACCTGATCAATTAAGTTGCATTGAATCTGAAAACAATTATAAAGAGACACAAGAGTGTAGTTAGAACTACAGTTAGACTGATATAGAGTATATAGCCAGTCATACCTACCATCCAGACACTCTACACACTCCCACTTGCATGTATGACAGAATGGCTGGTCCCAGTCCATCCTGACACTGGCTACAGAGGAGTACTAGGAGTCCAATGTGATTGAGATGACCACACATGCAATTGTTGAGATCATCAATACATTGTGGTTGAGTTTCATGGACACTAAATGACTTGTCCGAGGGTTACCCCGTAAGTTGTTGTATAGGGACAATTTCCAACATAATTATGTCATATTTGTTGATAATTCATCAAATGTCATACATAAACGTACAGCCAAGTCTGTTTGATTGGTGTCAACATTTCACACTCCACTATGATGAGACAGTTTTACTGTGCTGCAGGTTAGAGTACTATTACGTATTTTGGGTAGGAACCATATGGGACATTGATATTGTCTATGCTCACAAGTTAATGTACCACATGTAAACAAATTATGTTGCTAGGATCATCCTTTGACTGTTACCCTTACTATATATGGACTGTAGTGTAAACAATGTATTTGAATATCTGCATGATAAAGTCTGATCTCACATGTGTGTTTGCAATTTGGTTTGTCACCTTTCACCACTATGCCACCTGGCACCACATTGCCATGTCATGCTATGGACACTGGTTATACTGGTTTCTTTGTAATAGGCCTTACTTATTTGAATTACTTGTATGCACTGGAAAAACCGGTTTTGTCATCTCTATAATAATTTGTATTTAAGTCAGTGATTTGTACTAGTTCTCTCTCTCTCCATGTGTACTGGTTGTTACTGAATAGCTATATACTGTTGTTGCTATTGACTAGTTTTGATCTCTCTTGTAACTTGTTGTGTAGTATTAAAATTTGGTTAAGTTATTCAGTGAAGTCAATCTTTGTCTGCTTTCTTAGCAGTTGGTTGTTCAACTAGGAGCCTGTCTCTAGCTCACTTGACTATCATTAGTAACTTAACGCAATTTGCTCAACAAGAAAGAGCTCGACAGATATACATTACTATAGCAGCAATTTTAGAGCAACTGACTGTGATCTTATCAAAATCATCAATTGGGCTTGATTGGCCAAAATATGCCATTTCCAAGCAAAATTATGACTAAAACTTGTGAAGCAATAATCTCGTAGGTATATAGTCATGATGAACTGACATGCATGTACTAAGTCTTAGACTGATAAACAACCCAAGTGCCATGCTTAGCTATAAATGATTATTTTCGCTGAGTCAACGGCCAGAAGAGCTACATATGGCTTATAATCATACACAGCATTAATGGATGCACTAATCAATGTAGCGAAAAATGACCAACATGAAGTATAGCTTTCAAAAGCATGCACGCTTAGACTAAAGTTAAAATAATTATTTAAAACAGGCTTACCATTCTATACAAACATGCATGCATGAAAATAAACAAAATTAAGTAAGCACATGCACCATAATAGTGTTTGACACTGTTTTTGTTACTATTACTACTATATACACAGTCAGAAGGATCTTAAAGTAACACAGCTATGTACAACAAATTATTTTCCGAAATTCGTAATTCCAGAGAAGATGATTACTCATGATAAATTTCCCAAAACTTATAATTTTTGCACAGCTAGGTTAGTTGATTTTATACTCACCTGAAAATGCCTTATTGTCTGCATGCCATCATCTGCTATATAAGGGCTAAAGTGTAGTAATGAAATTCATTTTAGGAAGCATTGACCTTATATCTCGTACCTAGACCCCTCCCCTCGCGCGACTAATGTCGATAGATCTGGATCAAAGGTGAGTGGGGCCGACTCCTAGAAGGGACCTTCCAATCTTCTTTCGATAGACCTTACTGTACATTGCAAGTGAGTCAAACGAAACAAAGAAACAGTGTGCTAGAAATCTAGGACTGTGACTATCTATAATAGAGTGTCAAACTATTTTGCTTGGATGACGTTTAAAAGTAAGTTATTAAATTTTGATTTGATTTGATGGTCCTACAGTTTTTTACGTAAAATTAAAGAAATTTCCATGATTAACTCATGGGAAGATTTTACGTGACCTGTCCCATGGGTTAATCATGGGGGAGTTTTACGTCACTTCTACCCTGATTCAATCATGGCATGATTTTACGTAACATGGAAAACATTACCACAATTGTATGGTGCAATATTTATATGGGAAGATTTTACGTCAGTACTTTGACCTCACGTAAAAGCTCCCCATATAATATAGCTTTCTATACTCAAACATGTGGGGATGCTTTAGTCAAGAACTTTGACCTCACGTAAAATCTCCCCATTTAATACCATTGGCAACTAATGTGGCCACATTTTACACCAAATACATCTCACTCGAAAGAAGTGTCCTTTGACCTCACGTAAAATCTCCCCATATAGTACCATCAGCTATCAATTAATGTGGCCACATTATACACCAAATAGATTTGCTAGTGAGAAGTGCCCTTTGACCTCACGTAAAATCTCCCCATTTAAATCATCACTATAGTTAGATGGTGGGATTTTTTTAGGCATGAATTTCAACCTTGCATAAAACGTCCCCAGTTATATCCTTTCATCAACTAGTGGGGGTATTTTATAACTGTGGATACATGAACACACTCAGTATAGATCATAGCTATAGCTTGTATTGTAGGTATTATATTACGCAGTGCTGAGATGATCAACCGAACTCTGTACTTTGCTTTTGCACATGCACCTGGTCTCAGNCTATGATCTGGATTAGTGTTGCTATGATAATTGCACTCTTATGTGACTCTTTGCTGCAGCTGTACAACCCACCCTCCAAGAACTCACTCTTCTTAAGTGGAAAGATGCCAACGATCAGAGGCAAACCTTAGATCTCACTCAAGCTGTTTCTCCTAAGTGGCGTAAACTGGGAGCTCTAATTCGACTTTCTGGATCTCAGATACAAGCACTAGCAGTGAAACACTTAAACGATAATCAATTGTGCTGTCAAGATGTGCTCATTTATTGGCTAGAGAACCCACCTCTAGAGTATCCAGTCACATGGAATGGACTCTATACACTCCTTCAAGACCTAAACTATTCTCAATTGGCAGAAAAAATAAAAGAAGTGATTTCCGGTAAGTTACAAATTAAGCTTGAAAAGAACTATATACAGTCATGATAATCAACTGTCCAAGGACCCCCATTTGTATGTTTTGTTTTATATAATTGTGCTGTTGTCAAAGGTCCA
The DNA here is from genome assembly GCA_964030475.1 of Tethya wilhelma. Classification (NCBI taxonomy): domain Eukaryota; kingdom Metazoa; phylum Porifera; class Demospongiae; order Tethyida; family Tethyidae; genus Tethya; species Tethya wilhelma. The sequence continues at coordinate 3,984,236 of CAXIPT010000005.1, read as the reverse complement.
TTGTTTCTTCTATTAGATTTTACGTATTGTGAAATTATTTACTGTATAATCATACCGTACTTTGTTTGTTTGTTGTTTTTTTTTGTTGTTTTTTTTTGTTATTGATATAATTTAAATTTTATGCTGAAATTTTAATTATTAGAGGGTCCATTTGATGTTCATACTCTTCCTACATTGTAGACCTTCAACATAGACTTGAGATGTGGGTGTAATCCTGTGGTCAGTGATCAATATATAATTATTATAATTATTATAGCTATCAATGTATAGTGCAGTTTAGTTGCTATCAATTAAACGGGTGAGGGTCTGTGCATGGTGGTATATTATATAGAGGCATTATAGACTAACTTGTAAACATTACGTTTATGTATTATGTTGTGCAGATTGCTAATTTGTACATCATACTGCATGGTAGTGTTAGAAGTAGAAGCTCCATCACAGTACGTTGCTCTGCATATACAGAAAGAATTCTTGACGCAACCTAACAGCCATTTCATGTTTATTTTCTTCTTATACAATAATTTAGCCATTCCTGCATGTGTATATCATTTCCAGTGTTTTATAGTTTTATTAGTTTAAACTTTATTTTTTGATCCAACTCTTTTGTCATACATGCACCACACATGTTAGTCAGTTAACGTTGTTCATTAGATAGTTTAATCATAAAAATTATAAATAATTGTCAGAGGCAATTATAATGTAAACAATGATTAGAAAACAAGGTGCAATCATGATGCGATCAATAAAACGTACTGTAGTAACACAAGCACAATGCCATGTATAGTGAAAATTAGAAACAAGACTAGCATTCACAAACTAATCCTAAATGAACTTTACATGAACTACATATCTTATTATTTCAATCAAGCTAGCTTCATTAGAGAAGATTGTTTTGTCTTAAGTTTGAAGGTCTTATCCACAGGGGGTGATCATCAATGGAGGGACCTGGGTCTTCCTCTCTCTCACTTACCTCCTCCATGGCTCTCACCATCACTGGCATCAGTGGAGGCACTCTCATACACTAGCTCTCTCACCATGGAAATATGGGCAGCTATACAATGTCATTATGATCAACATATCAATAGGTAGATGAAGAGCATAACAGCACCTCATACAGTATGACAATGTTAGTGGTTTCTAAACACAAACTATGTATGGCTATGGCAACTTGACAATCTTCTCCTCCAGTTTGAGGAGAGAGTGATCAAAGATTGCACCATTAACTATTAATTTTAAAGGCTAGGCCATTGATAAAATTTGGCTATACAGGTTGCAGGTGTGCATAGACTATACTCTGTTCAACTAATTGATGCAATTTAGAAATTATATCATGAAGAAGCTGAGGGGTAGCAAAGGAAGTCATATACGTACTGTCAGTGGGTATATGGACACCAAGGAGGCTATATGTATAGACTGAATTAAACACTAGTAACCTCTCAGTCTCAGATAACATATAAGGTTCTCCATGTTGAGGACTCTAATTAATGTGAGAGATGAGCATTTGACTCTTTTGTACAGTTAACTTGGATCCCAAATGAAAGAGACGGCTAGCTTGACTTTGTTTTGTTAGATTTCTTGGAGAGGCTGAATGAGCCTAAGGGTTGGCTCCATAAGCTGTGGGAGTGTGTGGTGCCAAGGGGAGTGGTGGTCTCCTCAGAGGGGGAGTGGGACAATAAATTATCAAGAGTAAGGTTGAAGGATACATCGGGGAATGGTGAGTATACTATAATTATGCTGCTCGTGCAGTGAAATTAATTTAATTTCATGCCATATCTTGGTAATCACTTTGTGCTGCAATACAGACTAATTAAAAGTAATAATTTAAACACACCCACTTATATAACACCTACATTTCAGGTTTCCTTTCTCGATCAGTCTGTCACAGCTACTAATGACATCATCGATCTGGTATGCAAGAAAAATGTTTACCACGGTAACACTCAATCGCGCTAGATTTTCATTATACATTGCTTGTTCAGATCGTTGTATGTACGTGTTTAGAATGAATTTTTTTTCTTTTCAAAATTGTTTTATTTTTATTTTTTGTTTGCAATTGATCTCATAACAATAATGAATTCATAACACTATACCGAAAAAAATGTATAATTATACATCTACGATACGACTGATACAAATGCATCTCCTACTACATGACCAGTTAGTACAATTAATGTATAAATTATGATATAATACAATGTTGAGTTCTTCAAGCAAATCTAATTATAATTGTCATGAATAATGATTATTGTGGTGAAATTTTGGGCAGAAGTGGANGATTGAGATGACCACACATGTAAGCATTGAGATCATCAATAGACTGAGGTAGTTTTATGAACACTAAATCAATTGTCTGAGGATTACCCCACAATTTTTTGTTGTATGGGCAATTTCCAACATATGTCATATTTGTTGAATCGTCAAACGTCATACATTGACTTACAGCCAGGTCTGTTTGATTGGTGTCAGCATTACACTCTCCTCTATGGTGAGGCAGTTTTACTCTACTGCAGTTGAGAGTACTATTATGTCTATTTGGTAGAAACCATGTGGGACACTGATGTACATTAGTAGCAGCAGTTATAGAGCAAACTGTGATGTTGTCAAAATCATCAATAGGGCTTGATTGGCGAAGTTGATTTCCAAGTAATATTATGACTAAAACTTGTGTAACAATAAAAGTATTCATGACGAACTGAGTCAGACATGTACTAGCTAAGTCTTATAGTACTCCGACTGATAAACAACCGAACTGCTACTCTGCTATAACTGTATGTACCTTAATTATATCACTGATTCAACCAGAAGAGATATTATAGCTACCACAGCACTAGCTAATGGATGCACTAAGTAAACCCATCAATGTAGTGAAAACTGACCAACATAAAGTTTAACTTTCAAAAACATGCATGCATAGACTATGATAAATAAACAGCTTTACCAAATACATTATATTATGGTAGCATATTCTTGACGCCATGCATGCATTATACCATAAGCATCGAATGTTTGTGTTCCTACTATTATTATCATTACAGGATGGTTGGTAACTGCATATGCACTTGAGCTTATAGCTTCTAACTTATGGCAGTCATTTTGGACTGTTATCATAGATTGTTTTATTCAATCCTTTATCGATAGTTTAGTTAATGTCCCTATAGTTTACATATACATAGTAATACTCACTTTGTTTTAACCAAGTGTCTAGATGGTCTCCGCGTGGATTTGATGTTCATTCTTTTGTGCATGGTTGGTCTGCTGTAAGTGTTTACCTACACCTGAACTTGCAGTATTATGCTACATTTGAAAAGGACAATTATTTGAGTTAGTAGTCATAGCATAAAGACCTTGATCAAACAACGACTGTATCAGATTCCTAAAGCAAGAATGGTATACAAATACTGTAAACCATCTGACAAACAATTAAGAACATCAAGACTATAATTATTTCCTTAGAAAACATTCAAATTGGATGTCAATCAGACCAATTCTTTCACCCCATATATAGGCTCGAAAAACCAGGCCCTCCCCGCTATGCTTAGTGGTTATTATAAACTGACCTCTCAACAAAGGACTATTGTTCTTTGTTTCTCAATAATTCCAATTTACCTTTTATAACCTCTGAGAAGAGGACAACTTCTCTATAAAGGACAAACACGCTGAATTTATACTGTCTCCAAAGCATATTATGTTCAGAGGTTTTACTGTACTAGAAAGCATGTAACATATTCACATTAAAAATTTGACAGTCAAGTTCTGTAATCAACTACAAGAACAACAATGGGAACTAAAATGGCCGGTTATGCAAACATTTTCGTGGGAGCATTAGAAACAATAACGATAAACCTGGCTAAGAAAACATCATTCTATGGAAATGTTTCATCAATGATATTATTATGGGTAGGATCTTGTGAAAAGCTAAAAAAAACAATACATGTTACATTTGAAGCATATGAAAACAAGCTAATATACTTAGACTTTTAACTGTATAAAGGAGAGAGGTTCAGATCAACAAACACATGTACTCAACATCAAAACATATTGTTTAATTTGTGAAGAAAAAAAGATGCATTTCAAATCAATTATATGTACGAAACTTGTAATCTATACCTAGCCATAATTTTTGCACACATAAAAACTGTAAAGCTCAGTATGTTGGAATCACAACTAGACCAGATGACCTATAGCTAAAATATCATGCAAATGTTGAACACTTAAAAACAAACCTCTTATTTCCTGACAAGTTAAACGGCAACAACAGACATGTACAGTGATGCTCATATTATAGGAAATCTATCACCAAAATCCAGCCACAGTGGTATGCTACAGTGGATACAGTCTATTGAGTAGAATAGGCCATTTTGTGAACATGCACTAATAACTCTTAAAATGTATAGCATTTTAGATGATCATCAATATAGGCCACCACACTCTAAAACCGAACCACAGATGTTGTCATGGCCAGTAACCTTTTAGTGCAGAGACATGGCTTCTGATATAGAGCACCAATGAAAAATCGGTTAGGTGAGAAAATGGCTAACTGTTTCAGGCTAAGGTCTGCAACTTTAGCCAAGCACTTATGACCAGTTTGTCCACCTTATGCAGGACTTTAGATGGCTAGAAGCCTACACATCACTTTCAGTGAGCATTTCTTTGACTTTTTGATACCGTTTTCGGTTAGGTGGGAAACTTGAGAAGCATTAGCAGCTAAGGCAGGGCTACCAACCTAAACCAGTGAAAAATCTTGATATTGGTCAAAATTATGCGGTTTATATACAAAAAAAAATGAATTTATATGGACCAATACTGGCCTAAGAACCACCAACAACCTTGAGTCTCACTGAAAAAACCTTGAGAGTTGGCAGGCCTGGCTAAGGTCTGATAGTAACTTGGATGGCAAGTTTGTCATAAAATGGACTATAGCTTTGAGTACCTTTGTGTTTTTCTGAAACTGTATAATACCTGTGATATCCAAGCACAATTAAGAATTCCATAAAAACGTCAAAATCTGATGATGAATACACCCTGAAAGTTGGGTATAGGAACAAACTGCTAAGTAGTCCTAAGCCACTTTGGAGTGACTAAACTTCATAGCTAGGTTCATCAATTCAAAAATAAATTTAATATTCATCCAGTAATTAGATTTAATGAAGTTGTTAGTTGTAGGTAAAAAAACGAATTCTACTCTATAGACTGTATGCACTGTATAGGAATCCATCTTAGGGAAATTGATCTACTGGTCCCCCATAATTATACATATGTATTTTGATAGCCTAAACTCATATGGAATCAAATCAAATTGGGGTACATTTATTTAATTTCAATTGATCTCATCATGAATAATTATGACCTTGTACCAAGAGAATATATAGGATTACATAAACCATAATATAATATATCTGGAGTTCACCTACGATAAGACTGAACATATAATTATTAGATACTATTGTGACGTACCTCCTACATGATCCTTATGTACAACGTATATACAAATAATATCTTATAAATTTATTATAATGTTGAGTTTTTCCACGGGCAAATCAAATTAAGTGCCATGAATATAATTATTATGGTGAAATTTTGGGTAGAAGTGGAGAGTATTCTGTTGGATTCAGGAGTCGATGTGGGGGTGATGATGATGAGTCACTGTCTGCTATTTCAAGGTCAGCTCTAGATCTCTTCATCTTCTTCACAAGGTTACAGCATGCCCACTTGATACACTTGTACCCACCAATTAGGAGCATGCACTTATGGACAATACAAAGGATAAAAAAAGCTAATGGAAACAAATAAGCAATTCCAATCGGCCACATAGAGATTTCATTAACATAACGTGCAGTGTCAAGCCACATGGCAAAAATGATCACTGCATTCATACTGAGCACACAATAGATGTCATGGCTTTTTTTCTTGTGAGGTCGAAAGACAGTAATAATTGATGATGTTAGCAATAATTCAAGTACAAGCCACAATGAAAAGTGCTTCAGCCCAATTATAAACACTGACACAATCCTAAAAACAAGATAGTAACCAGCAAACCACCGGCAATCCATAGTTCCAGCAGAGGTACCATCATTGTAACAGCTCTGAGTGATTTTTACTAGCTCATGTACAAGTGCTAACCGAAGCCGTAGACAACCAAGACACTTTTGAAAGAGTTTGTTTTGGTAGAAAAGTAGCAAAAGTGTAGGAAATACAACTAGTGTTAGAGTAATGAGAAGCCCAGGTATGACAAAGGAGAGATGACGAGAACCAAAGTATTTCATGGATGTATCATAATAGGCCACATAACGAGCTCCTGGTAGTCTAGATCTCTCACCACAGATGTTGATAGGATAAACTCCATACAACAAATTACGAGACACTGTCACTAATTTTGAAAATGAAAGCAAAAGAAATGTGGCAAAGGCATTGAGGACCGAGCCTTTGAGGTTCCATGTTCTACGGAAGCTGATGAAGAAGCGACGAAATGGTCTCCACACCCACACAAACAGCCTGTAGCCTTTGTCATGGAACTCAATGAAGTAGTAGACCAGTGCAGTGAGGATCAGAGGGTAGAGGGCTACAGTGTAGTCCAATGCTACCACTTGCATTGTAGACATCTTATTACTGATACAGAAAGGAGGGACAAGATAGCGGAAGAAGTCCAAGTTCCAAATTCCATAAAATGTACACACAGTTAAGTATACATATGACTCAAAACTCTTTTCAATATCATAGAGCGATGGACTAGCATAAAAGTTAACTACATTGATGGCTATCTGACAAAACACTATCATAAAGTACCAATCACCTGAAGTTGCATTGAATCTGAAAACAATCATGAAGACACACAATAGTGTAGTTGGAACTACAGTTAGACTGATATAGAGTAGCCAGCCATACCTACTGTCCAGACACTCTACACACTCCCCCTTGTATGACAGAACGGCTGGTCCCAGTCCATCCTGACACTGGCTACAGAGGAGTCCAGTGCGATTGAGATGACCACACATGCAATCATTGAGATCATCAATAGACTGAGGTAGTTTCATGGACACTAAATGACTTGTCCGAGGATTACCCCACAAGTTGTTGTTGTATGGACAATTTCCAACATATGTCATATTTGTTGAGTTGTCAAACGTCATACATAGACCTACAGCCAGGTCTGTTTGATTGGTGTCAGCATTACATACTCCACTATGACGAGGCAGTTCTCCTCTACTGCAGTTTAGAGTACCATTATGTATTTTAGGTAGGAACCATGTGGGACACTCACGTACGTTACTAGTAGCAATTTTAGAGCAATCTGTGATGCTGTCAAAATCATCAACTGGGCTTGATTGGCATAAAATTATGCCATTTCCAAGCAAAATTGTGACTAAAACTTGTGAACCAACGATAATGTTGAAGGTATTCATGATGAACTGGCAAAGTTGGCAACTGTAGCTATAACTGAGTCTGAAGAGCCCATCAACTGAATTAGCACAGTGAAAATTGATTAAAATAAAGTCTACAACATAAACACTAAACAGGACGTTCCTTATGCTAGCGTAAAAAAAAAAATTCACATACTATTTTAATTTATTCATACCAGTACTTGAACCGGTTGTGAAATCAGTAAACAAGATAAGTATTCACAAACTTTACACAAAATTGTATACCCAGGCTTCACTGTTGTGAATAACACAGATCACTCCCAAAGAAGCTTGATAATGTATGACACATCCCGAACCAATTGTTATAATGCTTGTGTTCGGAGGGCAATTGAGATCAAGCTATAAGAAACTTATTAGTGATGGGAATTACAAAAAGCAATCAACTACTAATAGATGCCACAGTGGTTTTACATTTGTACACTATAACAACAACAACTCTCACCCTAAAAAATATTTGTGGATTATCTTACATGTGCATGAGCTCAGGTTGAATGTCCCATGTGTCACTTCATACAGTTGACCACATTGGTCAAAACAAAGGGAATTGATACACCACGAAGATACAGTATAGATATGCATAAACAAACAACAAAAACAGTAAAAAAAATTTGAATTTGGTTGTGCAAGCTTTTTGTTTGATAAACCTAGTCATTGTCCTTACACGTCATAAGTTGTGATGAATGCAGTCATAGTTGGTGTTTATCTGTGAGGCCAGCACCCTCTCTCCCATATCCTCAAGAGCCCTACTCAGTTTACTCCATGAAGCTTGAGTGTCACTACGAAGCCATTCATCAATGAGTTCATCTCGCTGTCTTGATGTCCCAAACTTTTCATAATCAATATTGATTGAGTCCAGAGTGTGTCTCTCTATTCCCAGCATCACTCCCAGTCTATGCCAGTCAACCAGAGAGTGGAGAGCAGTTGTGACGTTCAGGAGGGTCAGGGGTTTAGCAGAGGGTAAAACTATGAACAAGAGAAATGAATTTTAATACCAGCATGAGTAAAATTGGGAAAATTATGTAGCAATGTACAACCTCAAAACATTCATCTTAACTGATATCTATTGAATATACTGAGCTGAGCTGAGCTGAGCTCCTTATTTCACAGCGCAGGGTCATATGTACATGTGTGCTCTGAACTTCAATGCGTAGTGTGCACTTGTCTTCAGCAAAAGTTAGATACCTGATTTCAATTCATCTTCTCTCTGTTTGTTGGTAGCCACACCCACCAGCTGCAGGTCCTCAATCTGGTGGGTGAGGCTGCCGAGGGACTCAGTGACAGCTGTGGCTGCTGCTCTAAGGTCCCTCAGGGCATCTTCATCACCACACACTGGCCGAGCAGCCATCACAATCTTCTCCACAGCAGGGGCCACCATCTTGCAGGCTTCAAGTACCTGCTCCTGGCACAGGGGGGAGTCAATACAGGGGGCCACCACCTGCATACAGGGCGCAGTCAGAGGGAGTAATGCCTCCATTTACACTATAGCTGGTGCTCATACCTTGGTGCAAGCAATGAGTGCATGTATAGCCAGGGCAGTCTGTTTAGCTGCACTAATCACTTGGCCACGCAAGGCCTCGTCATCACAGCGAGCTGCAATGCTCTTGGAGTTGGTAACGAGAGCAGCAGTAACACTGGCCACAGCCTTGGCTGTCTCCATGAGGCCCTTCTGGGTCTTTGTGCCCAACTCACTCTCATGGGCCAGTTGGAGGAGGTGACCCCCAGCTGCACCCATCTCCCCAGCAGCAGCAAACAACTGATGACGATTCTAAAAAAACAAACAAATAAACAAACAAACAAACAACAGTAAATCTATATAAATAAGGTGTCTTATTCCCATCCACTCACATCCATGTTCTCTGGTTGAGCAGCAATGAAGAGAGCTGTAGTAGCGGCAGGCAGAGCTCTGGCAGCCTTCAACAAGTCATCTCCTTCCGAGTCAGTAGTGCTGAGAGCAGCTAGCAGTTTGACAGCCTTGGCTAGCTCAGTGAGGTTGGTTGAACTAATGTGATAAGGAACAGAGATGTTCCAAAGCACACTAGTGGGCAATGGATGCTTACATTGTGGTGACTGCAGAGCACACTGTAGTGAAGTTGGTGGCAGCTGGATCACAGCGAGTTGAAGTAATAATGGATGCAGTGGAGGCCAGCATGGCAGCAAGAGCTGAGCCTACATTCTGTCTGGAGGCATCTAGAACTATTTGCTTCTGCTACAGAGAGAGAGAGAGAGAGAGAGAGAGAGAGAGAGAGAGAGAGATCACAACTGATGTACTCTCTCCATTACTAATTCAGTGGTGGCTACATTGGTATATTGGCACTTATTGCTGGCAACTTATTCCCGTACAAAACCCTCCGACTCAATAATCAGTTTTGATTTGATGAAAACAAGGGCTACTGGTGGGTTGAAGTGTCACCATACAAACTTACAGAGTCTGTTCCAAGAGGAAGACCAGAGGCCTTTGTGGTGAGGTCAGCACTGACATTCTCTGCTGTCTGCAAACCAACACTGATGTTACTGCCAAGAGCTCTCCATGCCTCAAGGAGTTGGGGGGTTTCTCTATATGGCATGGTGTGTGTGTGTGTGTGTGTGTGTGTGTGTGTGTGTACACACACACACACACACACACACACACACACACACACACACACACACACACACACACACACACACACACACACACACACACACACANTGTGTGTGTGTGTGTGTGTGTGTGTCAGATAGTTACAGAATTTCTCTAGTTGATCGTTAGGCAGTAGAGCTAGTGATAGTAATCTTGAATGTAACACATATTTTAGAATTTAGTTCTCAGTGATTCTTCCTGTACTGGTCACACACACAAACAATGTGTTTCTAAGGAAGAACAACAAATACCATGCATAGATGGACTCATTTTCTACACAACCACTTCTATGTAACGCAAGGCAGGGATACAAGGCAGAGATAGCTAAGAGATTGCTAAGAAAGAGCAGATGATCACTATCCATTATGATGATAACGGGTAAACATTGACGAAAGTGTTACAATATGCATAGAAGTAGAGAAGTTGCAGGTATAGACTATAGAGAGCAGTAGGATATACTTGTGCTGGTTGCTGGTACTCCATGGCATCATCTGTGAGAGCTGTTATCATCGTTGTATTTTAATGGGCAGTGTAAGTACAAAGTTTGTGGATGTGTGTATATATAGCTTACATCTTAGAGGTAGGGTCGACACTAATGACCAGTTCATCATTGTCTGGCACATCACAATTGATGGGTTTCATCTTATGAATGATCATGCCAATGTAGCCACCAATGAGCTGGGAGATGATCTCTCCCTCAGTGGTCTGGACCCGATAGAAAGACTCAGCGTAGTCTCCAAAGTCCAGAGTGAAGGAGTTGGGAGTGGCGGCCCACCGTCTGACGGTGGTGAGGGGCCAGGTCCTCAGCACCTCTTTGGTGGTCCCATCCACTCTCATGATGGCCTCGCGGGTGAGGCCCAGGAGACGAGGGACCAGCTTACGACGACCATGCATCCTTTCCTGTAAACCAACAATACTACCACCAACCATGGTGAATGGCATCACATGGGACAATGAGACTGACAGTATACAACAGTACTACCATCATGGTGCACGGGCTGCTTCAATGGACTAATAAAAAACATTACCAGTTCAAACTTAGATGGTGGACTTTCATCACTATAATGTAAAGAGGTTTATTTCATTGTGAACATTATGGCAGCATTTGCTGAATGCAAGTTCTGATATGACTGATACAGAGAAATATTCTGACATGTCAAGTGAAGCCATTGTGGCCACATCATTAAGTCACTGTGAGCTGACCTTAACGGGGAAGAAGGTGGCTCCGTAGGTAGCCAGGGACCGACACAGCTGGATGTATCTGAACTGGGCGTCGGTCTCACTGAGATTGTGCAGCTTCCTGTGTTCAATGAAGATCCCTTCCTCTACTCCTTTGGTCTCAGTGTACCCTCTGGGTAGTAACTCCACGAGGTTCAGGAAGCCAGGCTTGTGCTGGTCCTCATTGTGATTGCCGTACTGGATCTGACACTGGAGGGCAGCCAACTGAACAGCCTCTTCATTAGTGCATGGGTGAGTGCCATCAATGATAGCATCGCGAGATTGGATATAGAGCAAGTTCAATTGCATGGGATCATTCTCATCAGCATTCTGATCAGAGAAGAAGATTTTCTTCCTGAGGGTGAGCACCATGGTCTCCTCAATGACCTGCTCCCTCAGGGACTTGTCTGGATCCAACCAGTTCACTATAGAGACACAATCATATTATCATTACATGTGCAGGTATTAGAGCATTGTGCTGGCTACAATAGTACTATGGGTGTGTCATGCTCCTAGAGCTGCATGTCGATCACAAACAACAGGCCATAAAGATATGGCTAGAAATTTGCATGCATCGTAATAAAGAACAAATCATCCACTAAAGTCTGAAATTATATTACAACAATTACAAATATTACGAGGTGGGGGTGTATTTGGCAATGGTATGTGTAAATTGATTGTTACATAATCATTATCTCAAAGCCACACACACACACACACACATTATAGTTGCATGATTCTTAAGTGTGTGGCACTCAATGCATGGTCGAGTGCCACACACTTAAGGGCATGCAACTATTTTGTTTGCCATTGACCCCCTGTGACCCCTAACTACTCTATTATTGCTTCCACTGGCAATTAGCCTATAAAAACTTCAGTTGCTAGGCAATGGCACACAAACACATAAAGCTCACATTCATCATTGGTGTGCAGTTTCTTTTGGTCCCTGACATGGTGATGGCCATCTTTTTTAATGGTTTGCTCACGGATCTTCTCATCAGAAATAAAGGAGAACTCTTCTGGGTTTGGAAGACCTGGAGAGAGAGAGAGAGAGAGAGAGAGAGAGAGAGAGAGAGAGAGAGAGAGAGAGAGAAAGACAGCTCATTCCTACAACATCATGCTCGTTTTAGCAACATTCCACTGGACATGAAGTCATCTTACCAATCCTAGCACATACAACTCTATTGAGCTGTGCAACAGTCTGGCTGTCATCCACCAGCAGGGTCTTCACTGAACCATCAAGAGTTCTCACACGCAATGACCGCAGCTTCTTGCGGTATTGAACCATGTCCTAGTACGTGTGAGTGAGTGAGTGAGTGAGTGAGTGAGTGAGTGAGCGAGTGAGTGAGGTACAGTGCATCAGGGCCCCAGCTGACGGAAGCTAGTCAACTCACTCCTGATTTGAGATGGTAGTATTCCAGTGTTTTGCCCTGCTCTAGCCAGCGTCCCTTAGTGGGGTCTTCATCTGGTTTAAACAGCCCATACTCCATGGCTAGTGAGTGTTCATGGATGCAGATTTGTCATGAGTGAAAGCTTGTATTCCAGTTGACACATGCACAATGTCATGTCCCTAAACACACAAACTCAGAGCTGCACATGCAGTGCACTGGAAACATAGTATGACATTGATCCACCCTAAAAGCCTTCAAATCAGACCTCCACTTGAGCCAGCCACACCCGACTAACACACAAATGCACACACACACACACACCATAGATAAACACTCAGTAACCTAGGTCCTATGCACCAACACACTCAGAAGCCAGTGTACTTTGAACTAATGGAGATCTCACCTTGTCCTTGTGCAGCATCAGGTACACTCTCTCTGATCAGACGACAGGCATCACACACCAGCAGGGTCTCATCAAACTAGAGTGTGTGTGTGAGTGCACGTGTACGTGCCAGTCCTAATTCATACTCCAGTAATCTGTGACAAACTATTATAATTATCTTCAAGTCACCTTTCAATATTTCTAGGGTCTGTGATTGATTATGCCCCTCTGTATATAGGACCTCACCTGCATAGTCTTGATATTGCCACTCTTGCCAATGTTGATCTTCAGGGATATTGTAACCATCTTGAAGCCACTCTACCCAGACAGACACAGTTTCAAAGTGTGAATTTAGATTATACTAATTTGTGAGTCAACACATATTGAAATATGCTCACGAGTCACCTGTAAATGGGAATTTTATATATTTGGTTCTTTCTCGAGAAATGACAACACATTGAACTAAGCACAACCAACTCTAATTTACCTGGCTCTTCCTTTCAGTCTGGCTTTGTGTACATTCATGTGGTCACTCTGAAGATTGCAGGAAGTCAGGAGTCAATTAACTCGCAAAACTGTGAACAGCTATGCCATAATGGTAAACATGTGCAGGGCAGTGAATCTGTGATACATATGCACTGCACATCATACATGTGTATACAGGAAGAATTTTCAGATGATTGAATTTATTTGTCATATATAATAATTAATGATCAAAATTGCATAATGAGAAATCAAAGGTACATACATTTTCACAACTTGTTCAAATGCTCGATGTTACTCATGATGTACATTGTGTTTATCGCACAATGCATCACGTGCAACAAGACAAGCATTCACAAACTAAAGCTTTACACAAAAAATGGTAGCCAGTTGGACTTCAATAAATTATTGACATTATCATTACACCTTGATACATGACATGTTCTGTACATGTTTAGAGAGTGATCTGATTATCAGTTACGATCAAGCTATAGCCTATTTCTTAAAGAAACTCATAAGTGACGATTGTTTTGTCTTGGGTTTGAAGGTCTTATCCACAGGGGGTGATGGAGGGTCTTCCTCTCTCTCCCTCACCTCCTGGCTCTCACCATCACTACCATCAGTGGAGGCACTCTCATACACCCTCTCAGTCACTATATAGCAATATGGACAACCAATACAACATATGATCATCAACGTTACAATAATTATAGTAGTAAAGGATGTACCAATATGTGTGTGCTCATGAAAATTAGTCTTATCTGTTTTGTCTTAAACAATCCCACACCTGAAGCCTTCGGAACCCTCCCATAGGCATCCAAAAACAATATCCCTTTCTTCAACAAATGTCTTTTCTGTTGAGGAAGCTCCTCCAATTGTCTATACTTGCACATGTACTATAGTCTGGTTGGGGTTCCAGGGCTATGACATGATGTCAGTTATACACTTATTGAGTGGAGCTGGGCTGGTATGCATGCACCTATAGGGAAGGCAGTGCTGTAGTGAGACTGACTATTCATAAGATTTAGTTAGGTGGCTAGAGTAAATGAGTATACTAGACTGGGGAAAAAAGGGGTGTTAAGAATAGTTATAATATGTGTTCTCATGACAATTGAGACATACTGTATCTTTATACTAACAATTGCACTCCTGAAGGAACCCTGCTCAGGCAAGTATCAAAAGGTCAAGCCACTCAGATGCCTAGCCTTGAGAACTAGTGACATAAGCCTGGCCACCCAGACTCTTATTAAAAACTTTGCCAATTCCTGCTTTGTTAAGCACACAGTTGCCCATCACCCTGTTTCATGGCAATTATGGGGGGGGGGGGTTAATAACACCTTTATCCACATAACCTCACTGGAACATCATAGTCCACAGAGTTAACTATGCTAGCAGTGCAGAGTGATTTGTAGCTCACCCATTTCCCCATCCTCATTCATGTACATCTTCCTGACCATTTTCTTCACTCTTCTCCTCTTACTGCTACTCTCTCTATCTCTGGAGGTAGACTCTTTCTCCTTTGACAATGGCTTCTTTTCAACTGGAGCTGTATGTGTGTGCCATCCATTACTAGTAAAGTCAATCAATGTATACTGATTATCATTACAACCACCATATTATGCACACACACATACTGTAGCCTCGTACCCAGGCCTACCCTGTGCGGTTTAATTTTTAAACTAGTTGTACACTGAGTGCAGTTAATTGCCTCGCGCGCGACGTTTGAAGTAATTATGCCATTCGATTTGATGAGCTGGCCCCAGATTTAGAAAGGAAACCTAGTTAGACCGAAAGAAATGGACTACCATGAATACCTGATCAGCTAACTCCATGTATTTTAAACTCTCACCTCTTGTACAGATAGTAACTAAGGTACCACAATGATGTCTCTACAGTCTATGCCGGCTCATAACACACATAATTATATACGTAGCACGAGATCTATCTATAGCTGTGGTAAGGATCATCACGATCACGAGCATGCAGCTAGCTTGTTTCAAACCGGAACAATTTTTGCCAAATTGGCCCCGTTTTCATCCGGTGTTCATGACGTATAATTGGATTTTACTTCCACAATTTTTGGCCCTGCAAGATTACACTGCCTCACGCTAAGGCGCTCGGCAACAAGTTTAAGAATTAAATGCGGGGGTCAAGGCCTGGGAACGAGGCTACACATAATGTACATTCACAGTCACAAACACTACCTCACATGGCCCTCCACTAGACCAAACAACTAATGAATCTGCAAAGCCTCACTCACACTGCGTCAAGCAGTAAGGTTATAGCATTATTCAAATACATGTCGGCTCTGAGATTAGCAATGCATTTTCATTACTGACAAGGGAAAAAAACAAAATTTGGCAGATTAGGTGTAGTTTCAAAATTGTAGAGAAAACTTTCATGGACCGATTAAACATTTCCAGCTATACTGTACAATGTTCTCACCAGTGCTCTCCTCCTCATCACTGGACAGCTCCTGGACCCTCTTTCTCTTCCTCTTCTTTGATGCCTCCACTGGAGGATCTGAAGGATACAAACAGCCATCACTGATGGATAAATTACAAGCTCTAGTGAAGATACGCACCATTATGAGGCTTTGCAGATTCCTTAGGTGTTGATGTTTTACGACCTTTTCTGTGATGAATATTTTCAATGAATTTGACCATGCAGTAAGCAAGTTTATCATACGTACGGTAGTACGTATAGTAGGAATGGGCCGACTGTCCCATAGACACAATACAAAATGTTGGTCACTATAAAAATCTAGCCAAACAATATTAGGCCTTCAAAGTTGCTGAGAGGCTCTCACTGACAGAATACCAACTGCATGCAAGGCCTAAAACTCACAAAAACTTTCCTCAGCACTCGTAGAGAGCGCTAGTAGGAAGCCACCATAGTGCCATTTTTGTTCTGCTAACGTACGTACTTCCTTACTTACTTACTTCCTAACTGACTTACTTGAAAAGGATTTCCAGAGTACCAGAATGTGTTGAGCCAACTTTGACAGCACAAAGTAAGTTCTTTTAATGGGTACTACATTCCTTGATACTCGTTTTCATCTTAAATAGGCCTAAACAAAAACTAGAAAGGTTTTAAACTTAGTGTATAAATTCATGTACTACAATGCAGCCATCTTTGGAGGTAAAGTTCAAAGGTTATTATCCACGTGGCATTATTATGCGCATGCGCATTAGCCTCCTCCAGCATAATGCAGTGCAAGCTTTTTGTAGGGACTAACCAGTCTCTGATAGTCTCAACACTGTAGTGTTGAAAAAAGTGAATGAACAAGTAGTAAAAATTTCAAAAAAATAAGTAGTGTAGGAATGGGCAGTGCGGTAAAAAGTATTGGAACAAGGCATGTCTCAATTTCGGCACATGACTACTTCATTTTTTATACCCAATTTTTGCCCCATATAGTCCAGTTTAATTACCTATCTGTTATATAGTTTACTCCACTATAGGAATTTGAACCAATGCAATAATAAGCTATGGTATACTGTTATTACAGTACAGATCATTGAGGATCCATATGAAGGATTAAGAATAAATGAAGTAGTCATGTGCCGAAATTGAGACATGCCTTGTTCCAATACTTTTTACCGCACTGCCCATTCCTACACTACTTATTTTTTTGAAATTTTTACTACTTGTCAAATAACCATTAACTGACTTTTTCTTAGCTTCCGCTACCACCATGTGAGTATCTTTGGACTTTGAACTTTGACTCTCTTCTTCACTTTCATCATCTGCTTGTAGTTTGTAGATGTAAAGATGTTCATTAAATAAGTTACTGACCCTCACAATAATATACCTTCAATATCAGAATCATGAAGTCCTTTGAATGATTGGGATTTGCCTGCAGAGATCTTCATGCACAAATACAATCAGTAATCCATTGTTCTACCTCAAGAATGACAATGTCACAGACTCACAGAGAGTTTTGCTGATGATGATCGTACTTGCTTCCTTGGAGACTTGGAAGGAGACTTCTTTGGAGAGACTCTAATATTAGAATATTATTATGTAGATCTTAGTTCAACTCCAAGCAATGTCTTTCCCTTACAGATGTACAACTGTCATGTTAGTTTCTTTCTTGGGCCCAGCAAGAGGCTCGCCCCCTGACTCAGACACTGGTTCTTCTATAGAACCGGTCGGTGAAGTAAGACTACTTGGAGATTCCTTCTTTACAGCTTTCTCTACACATAAAACGTTGTACGTATAAAGACACACAATGACTGACAAAAACAAAAAGTAACAACAACTTCATTACCTCTTGTTTTAGCAAACATTGATGATAATGTTCCCCTTTCAGGCTTCTTCTTAGAGCTAGACTAAAGTTGATAAAAAAAATTGCATGTGATGTAGTTAGGTCACACATCTACATCAACCACTAGGTGTACACACCTTCTTGGGTTGTAGCAATGTCTTCTTCTCAGGTTTGGTTGTAGGAGCTTCGATCTTGAGTGATCCCTTTGCTGTTTAATAATGGAAGACACATTAACTTTGGTGTGATAAAGTAGAAGTAGAGCAAAGTCCATACCATTGTTATCACTGTGGAGTGTGGTGGGTTTTGCTTGCTCTGTTCTTCCATCTCTCTCAGCCTTACCAGATGGTAGCTCCTCAGCAATATGAGTGGCTGTGCCTCTTGAAGCCTTCACCACTTGTGGTGGAGAGGGACACTCTATTGGACTCCATCTAACAGTGAGGTGCAATGGTGTAGAACACTCATGTAGTGTTCTATATTATGTGCACCACATACTTTGAATACTCATGGAGATATTTTTTGTTTAAACCTTCATTGGCAGTGTAGAGACATTCTGTTTCCTGGATGAAGGGAACACAATGTGCATCATGCACAGTTGGTAGCTAGCAATACATGTACTTTCTTACTTTTACTTCATTCTTCTGAACACTGTAAACATGGATGCCAAGAATATGACCCAGTTGTTGCTTGGTAGCTTCATGCAATAAGAGTGTGGGAGAGAGAATGCAAAAACACTTAATACAGTATGTTTCCACAAGGATAAGTATATGTGCATATACCTTCTAATTCATCTTCTGGAACCAAATGTACCTGGTGCTCCTAACCATAAGAGGTCATAGACCCAATGAGAAGAAGCAGAGAGGGAGAGTGAAGAGAGCTTCACTGACAGGCCAGGCAAACATACAGTGCATACCTTGTCCCCAAAGAGACCACTCACAATGTAGGTCACTGTCACTGAAGGAGTCTGGCCATCAGCCTTGTCACCACGGTAGTGAGAAACATATGAATACAGCATCCTGAAGGAGAGAGCAGAGAGACATTGGATGAACAAATTCATGATAGTCATTTGATAACTTGCATGCATAGCTAAACTACAAAGTGAATTGTACAATCACAGCCTCAAGGAACTGTGGATAAGAGGCAGTGTTATTCTGCTGTCATTCTTAATGATCTTTACCAACTTTAATCTGTGACCCTTTAGTCTGGCATGCCTGACTGACTACATACATCCTTGACTAATCTTGCCTGCATACAGGCACAATCACAACTGTACAGGAGTGATATAGAGAGAAAGGGGCAGCTGTCATTTACTTCCGTATGGCAAAAAAAAGAGTATTATTTGACAAATACAGTACTTTCAGTTATATGACATAATTGAACCCACTCTATAGCCTTGCATGGAGCATATGCAAGGAGTGGCAACTGCCAATCACTTAGTACTTGCACCTGCAACCGCGGTCAAGATGACGGTCAACAGTCAAAATGAGATTTTAGTGGAAGTCAACAGTCAAAATGAAATTTCAGAACGGTCAAAACTGGTAATGGTTGTCATTAATGACGTAATAGCAGTCAAGATCAAATTTTAGCCAAGATCAACGGTCAAAATGATGGTCAAGATCTTGACCGCGGTCACGGATGCAAGTACTAAGTGATTGGCAGTTGCCACCCCTTGCATATGGGAGTTGCTACCCTTTGTGTAATATGATTGTAAGCATACTGTTTAGCTGCATTCACAGGTACATCAAGCTTTCTGCTGAGCCATTTGTATGTCACCTGAGCAGAGAGAATTCTCAAAAATCATGTTTCACAAAGCATAACGAATTAGACAGCACAACTTACTATCTTGTTATCCTCCTGAACATATTCATTAATATTTTCCAAATATAGAGAGTCTGCAAGCATAGTGGACCATAGATACTACTGTAAGTGGACAGTGGGTGCTCCTTCTTTCACTGTTGTTTTCCTCCCCTTCTTCCCTGCTCTGTTCTTTCCCTCTTTGTGCAGCCCCTGAGTAAAATTGACAATTATTGGGATTACGTCATAATTTTTTTGGTCTTGGAGCAGAATGAGGAAAGAATGTAAGTCCATGCATGTAGATAGAGATGGCTTGTAATTGTCAACAACTGCCACAGAATGATTAAAAGTTTTTTTTTTTCGTATTAAAGCAGGCATAAACAGTGTTATAGGTTAACTTTGTTGATTGAGGCCACAGTCTTGAAACCTTCACCCAGCTCCTCACTACCATGCATGAGAGCAGACAAATCACTCAAGTGTAGCAGCTGTAAGTTCAGTGTCATGGCAGGAACTTTGTTCATTTGTGATATTGTTCTATCTTAGATCATAGATGAAGAGGTGCTGTGTGTACATGGAGGCCTCTCACCAGAAGTGAAAGGGCGTTGCTGGGATTTAGTGTGGTTAAACCCTGAGGAGATTACCATTATTGTAAGTACAGTGTAGTTAGCTATACCTGCTGCTGTTATTTTAATTTCCAACACTAACACTGATATGACTGATAATATTATCAAAATGTTGTGCACTTGCTCTCAATGTCATGCAACTGATTTATCTCTCCATGTAAATAACTCCAAGAAATGAACCATTTGCCCAAACAAAGTATCCTCTTTCTCTCACTATATAGTATCTGGACATTGCCATAACTCAGCATGTGTTCATGCTCATGTACATGCATGCAATTTGTGTTTTAGAGTTAACGTTTTCTTGGGTTTAGCGTACAGTTACACGATACATCAATATTTGGCAATCACCAATTCACTAGAACAGTCCTGATCTACTTCTTGTACACTGCTTTCAAACAGTTCACTGCGTCCATTCATTATCTTGTGAAACTCTATCACCGCACTTCCCTGCACAATGAGTGCATGCTCTCCATACTTGTGTTGTTCTTCCACACTGGTTTGCTGTGGGTTGATTGCTTCTCCTTGCCGTGTGATAGTAGTAGCTCGTTCAAACCAGCCTCTAGTTTTGAGAAATAATGCTACCACTAGCAGTAGTATGACAATGGCTGGAAGCATTTCCATCATTTCTAGACAAAACAAACAGATAATAATTATTATAAAGACGTGTAAAATAGTTGATTGTTCTATTGCACTACTACTACTGCATGCATACTTGTATGTCAACAATTTTATGCTAGCTGTGCCATATGTATACATCCATCTATAACTTAGTTTGCTCACTTTCTTGTGTTTACTTACTTTGCTTTTCAACTTGTAGTTCAAAATTTTCTATTAAAATATGTTCGACCAGTAAGCTAGTACAATATGCCTCTTTGACTGGCTGATCCGTTTATGAGCTGTTGTGGTGATCTGCTCTTGTACATGGTAGATATAGATGTAGGTATAATGATATTCATACATGTATAATAACCTCAGTACTACAAAAAATGGAATGTTCCTTCAAAACACTGCCTTAGTTTAGCCATTGCACTTCCTGGTTGAAATATTTTTACCATGGTTGAAACATTCCGTGCTACAGGCTCAGTCAACCACTAACTAGGAAGTCACAAGATAAGAGTGGTTGTGTTCTGGTAGGTACTGGTTGCTCACAAGCAAGCTTTATGCTGGTTTAGCTAATATATTTCCTGGTTGATTCATGACCAGGTCCAACAACCATACACCAGAGTGTAATTGTGCGCGTGCAAGCCATGCAATAATCATTTCTACAACTGATGACCTTTACCTACCCAGAATTATTTCCAACATTGTCTGCTAGCTCTAGTCCCTAGACTATAATTTCATGATAATTATTATTATGTACTATCTACTGTGTGTGATTCTCTGCAGGAGGTTCTTCGTCGTGTATTGTTTGGAAGTTTGTCAGTTACAGCTGTCTGTTCCATGGAAGGAGTCAAGACTTAGTGTCCGTGCAGTTTTGGTAAGTATTTGTGCATGTTTTTGTATATCAAAACAACTAATGTGCCCTTGAAAACATGGGCATTAATATTGGTAATATTTTAGCTTGTGCATGACTTAAGGTTACGGGGTACAAAGTGCAAAATCATGGATGTAAATAATTCATGAGCACAAAAAATCTACCAAAATCTAGCAACAGAACTGTATGATCAAAACACTTCCTATTCAGAAGAACAGCAGTAGTCAGTTTGTTCTTGGAAAGTAGTTTTCATAGCTTTTCTGTCGAGTGCTACAGTGAACTATGGCCAAAATAAATTTTCTGCGTCAGTTTTTTCCAAGCAGCATGGCTGCGCTATCTAGAACGCTAATTCACAGAAAACCTACCTTGGTTTTGCAGGGCCTGATATCGAGATTTTCTTTCTACTTTGAATACTAAAGTTTTATGGAGCTAAAAAGTGCGCCTTAGGCAGCTGTCAGCCAGTGTCAGGCAGCAAACTGTGGCGACCTGGACGGTTCAGTTGCTTCTCTTCGAGAAAACTCACTGTCTGGCCCTTCTCTGTTGACAGAACGGTAAGATGACCGCCCATATCCGGTTTGATTTTTAGCCAGCTTTGCAAAATTAGACGCAAAAAATTATCTCTCTACTTCCGCATTTAAAATAACTAGCTTGAACTGATTAGCATATTCATGAGCTAACTTAACCCCGTAACCTTAAAACAGCTACTTTGTAGGTGTAGGTCATTACACACTTAGAGGATTCATGCATTTGTACAATACCGTAAATCAAGAAATTTCCGCGTGTTAAAATATTCACATTTTATTTTTCTGCGTCATCTATTTTTCGCGGTGTAGTGAAAGAAATGTACGTAGGAACGGGTCGTTTGTACTATTTACTTAATTTTCGTTGTTTTCATTTTTCGTGGTAACCTCGAACCGTGAAATATAAATGACAGCGAAATTTTCTGCATTTACTGTAGCTGGCTATAATAAGCAAAAAAAAGGCTGTGATTGTCATTGGATATTAAATTTATTTCTCTCTAACATATTAATTTAGAGCTCTGGTGGCAGTTGAAGATGGCCTCCCTCAGAGAAGTGCAATAAAACTCACAGAACCTAATGTTTTATACACTATTCGATGTATTAAGGTAAACGTTATATACACTAGCTGTAGAGATTGCTGCGTTTGCGTGTACAGTTGTGCTGTATGTTTGATTTGTGAACAGTTTTCTGTAATTAAAATTAATTAATTTGATTACAAGGGAATGGGGGGGGAGATGAAATTGTTGACAGATGTGAAAAACTAAAGGTACGTTTACAGTATGATTATGTGTTAGATTTGTGATTCATTCATTATTGTCATTGTTCATTTGTTCAAGAAAGACAGGAGTTAGTCTTCGAAGAAGTCCCAGTTTGTCTCTGTTTGGATAGCAACGGTAGTCTACTCTCTCCTGCCCTATGGTGAAGTACACGCCTTTGGGGAGAGTTCCGTTATCGTCCATAGTGGGTCTGTAAAGTCTCGCAAGAACATGGCTGTGCTTCTCAACTGCTCTCTCCCTCCTCTCTATTATCTTCTTCCATTGAATGGTAGCCCTTCTATACAAGTTCACTTGGTTCTTAGCTATCCACAGATCACGACGCTTTCGTAGAATCTCTAAGAATTTCATTTTCGAAAGCTTCCAGTCTTTCTTGCTTTCTTCCAATGTTGAGACAAGCTCTTCGAATTCTGAGAGTTTTTGTTTGCTGGATCGCAAATATTCTTTTGCTAGACGTAGTTCACTCTTAAGGATCGAATGATCACTTTTAACCTTCCGCAAGCAACGAAGTTTTTCTACCTCTCTAAAGCTTTTATCTCTATTAGGATGGTACATATTCTGGATATGTACCTCCTGGTACTCAAAGAATTCATTCAATTTCTTCATTTTCTCTTCTTTTTGTTTCTGTTGTTTCTCCAGTCTAGCAGCCTGTCTTTTCTCTTTCTCTTCTTCAGCCATTTTTTCTTTTTTGCTCTTAGCAACATATTTCTCCAACTTAATCAGTTGTTTTTTCTTTTCTTTGGCTGCTCTCTTGGCTGCTTTTTTCTCCATCTTTTGTTGTCTTTTGATGTGTTTTCTTTTCTCCTTGGGTGTGGGGATCTTATCAAAGACCAGCTCCGGACATTGCATTGACTCAGAGCTAGGTTGCTCTTCATCCCCTAGTTCTACAGTCTCAAGACCAATGTCCTCCTCATCGTCAGAACATGGTGACTCAAAGTGCCAACCACTACTGCTCTCAGCTTGTTGTGCTGGTGCCATTGGTGAGGTGGTGTTCGCACTAGGAGTGTTGGCATCATCCTTTGCCAGGCAACCTGCCTTCACCTTCTCCTTGCCTCCTTTAGCAGCTTCCTTTTCTTTCTTTTTTTGCAGACGCTTCTCAAGCTTGGCTGCTTTTTTCTCCATCTTTTGTTGTCTTTTGTTTTCTTTTCTTTTCTTCTTGAGAGTGGGGATCTTATCAAAGACCAGCTCCTGACATTGCATTGAGCTAGGTTGCTCTTCATCCCCTAGTTCTACCACCTCAAGATCAACATCCTCCTCATCGTCAGAACATGGTGACTCAAAGTGCCATCCACTGCTGCTCTCAGCTTGTTGTGCTGGTGCCATTGGTGTGGTGGTGTTCACACTAGGAGTGTTGGCATCAGCCTTTGCCTGGCGACCTGCCTTCCCCTTCACCTTGCCTCCTTTAGCAGCTTCCTTTTCTTTCTGTTTTTGTTGACGCTTCTCAAGCTTAGCTGCTTTTTTCTCTTTCTTTTTGAGTCGTTTCTTCTCCTTTTTCTTAAGCTTTTTGCTCTTTTCTTCTTTGGGAGATGATTCATGATCAGACGTTGAGTCTTGATTTGAAAGAGGAGGGAGGCTTGTGCTACTGGTTGTAGCAGCAGCTGGTGGAACATCCACTGCAGCCACTTCTGGTGATGAGGTGCAGGCCACCTGTTGTTCAGTGGCACTCATTTCTAACTGTGTTTGGCAGCTGGAGACAAGGATGATGGAGTCAGAGGGAGGTTGCTGTGAGTCAGCTTCTTGTGACCTGTCGCAAGGAAAAAAGGCTGGTTATTTCGTGTATCGTTGGGTGTACTACTATCAATGCTTCACAATTTGTTTTTTTTGGTCACTTTTGCTCTGTCGTTATAGCTAGTTGAACTTACTCTGTTGTTTCCATCCACGTTGCTGATGTCCCAATGTACCAGGGACGTTGTGGAGGTGTGTCTTGAGGTGCACCACTTGGAGATGGAGTTTGGTGGAGGAGTGATGGAGAGGAGGTCTTCTCTTGGCAGGAAGTACTATCCATATTCCACACAGTGGGGTTGATAGACAGTATGATGACAATGCGGCCCGGATAATAATAATTGGGAAATGAATCTCAGTGTATAGGGTGTTTGTTTGTCCTGTTTGTGAATATTAAGAAGGAGAGTCTCACTAATCAGCCACGATCAACTATAGCTATGTCAGAGATTGCATGCAGTGTATGTATTATTAATAGCTATACTAAAAACTGTAGCTAGCTAACCACAATAATTCATGAATAGTTGTATTGCACTAGCTAGTGAATGGGCCATATGCATCCATGTCATTCCTATGATTGTACGCAGTACTGGGAATTATGGGTTATTGCAGCCCCTTAGTGACCTTATTATTATTATTATTATTTTGATGCATGATAGGAACGACCCATATGGATGGGTACTGTTTGCATGACATTGTGTGTACAGAATATAACTTCATAACAGTCTGCAGCTCAAATTTGTATAATTATGCAAACATTCCTGCATTTATAGTACAAGTTCAGCAATTGACTTAGCTAAGTTTAGCTCAATTATTGTAATTCATGTACCACAACATGTGCACACACCTCTGCTCATGCCTATGAGAAGAAATTTGTATGTTTGATTATTAATGCCACAAGCTTAAGCTAAGCTAATCTTCTCCAAAGCTTTGCTGCAGGTTTGTCATTACTAAATGATGAGACTGAGATAGTTATGACAAGCTAGATGTCATTGTGAGGCTGTATTACAGTAAGCTCGGCAAGCTACAGTTTTTGCCAACAGTAGCGGTTGAATTTTAGCCCAAACTGCTTTTTAGCCAGCTAACTGTAGAATTTTTTAAAGATCTAGCAAGATTTTTTGTTGTATCCCTTACTGATAGGAAGTAGTGGACTTCGTAGAGGTTGTAGCTTTCTTTCACAGTTGATTTGTAGCCTTGTAAAGACAATAAGTTCACTTTTCTCACTCAAAGAATAAGAGAAGTTTCAAGGATTTGCTTTGTGAATCCAATAATGTAGGGCAACGGAATGCTTCACCATAGTAACGCATTCCAGAATCCAATAATGCTACGGCAACGGAATGCTTCACCATAGTAACGCATTCATGACGTAAGTAAACTTTATTCTAAATATTCGAAATTTGAATCCCGCCAGTTTCAAACAAACAAAATTTCAAAATCGCTATGGAGGCCAATCTTCAATCTTCCTGTCTGTATTACTTACTACTACTGCAGGTGGTGCTAGTGCTGGCTGCATTGAATGAGCCTGACTCTTCTGGTAGACTGTGGTAGTGTAGTCTCACTCTCAGATGAAGTATATAAACCCTGCAATAGAATCTAATCTCTCGGATCTATCCCCTCAAGAGTGAAGTATTAAAAGTGATCAAACAACAGTATACGTATATACATGGTTTTAGAAAGAGCATTCAAGAATGTGCAAATGAACAGCGTATACCTCACTGAAGATGTGTCAGTTGGAGCTGAAATGGCTCACTTGTTTGCCGTCTAACTTTGTTGTCCTTGTGGCAATAATATAATAATTCATGGTCTTGTGTCCATATGCACATAAATTGTACACTGACAATAGGTAGCGAAACGATAACAATATCAAATTAGTATCTTGATGCATTTGAAAGATTAATGATTTAATTTTGAATTTCAATTATAATCAAAACATGGATGAATTTAAATTTAACGACTTAAATGTGTACATGGTATTGTGCAAATATTGGCAGACATAAATTTGACAATTTTGACGGATCATAAAACAGTCAAATAAATCTCTCTCAGTATTTCTGGCTACACACTATTATGCTATTATCTTACAATAATGGTGGGTCTCCATCATTTAGGTTGCTGTGGCCACATGTATGGGCTGCCCCTCCTCATTAGCTGCTGTAATGACCCCAAGGGGGTAACTGATACTCCTAGTGATGGTGGGTCACTTGGACCTGACTTGGTGGACTTGTTTGAGCATGGCCATCCACCACCATCACGACCAAGACCTGTATTGCTCCCCCCTCCCACACCAGTGGTGCTAGCCATTCTAGGCCAACAAATTAATGCATGGCATGGTGGATGCTGCTATATACTAGCAGTTGTACAGCACTCAGTTCTATAGGTGTGTGTGTGTGTGTGTGTGTGTGTGTGTGTGTGTGTGTGTGTGTGTGTGTGTGTGTGTGTGTGTGTGTGNAGAGAGAGAGAGAGAGAGAGAGAGAGAGAGAGAGAGAGAGAGAGAGAGAGAGATTGTCTAACTTCAAAATAATTGTCACTGCTGCAGGTTATGTGATTACAAGAAGCTTGCCATCAATTAAAGAGGAAGTACTTAGAGACATGAACAGCAGTTCATCCTGTACTCCTCAGTGGCAATCAGTTGCCTGGTGAGCATAATAATTTTGTACTGTTGTTACTGTACTAGCTAAGTGTATGAGTTACTAGACTACATACACCATGATTAGATGGTTGTATGTGTTTTGTTATGTCATTTAATTTGTTCATTATAATCTTTTAGCTCTGTAACTTTTGAGCAGCATGGTGATAAACATGTGCACTCATGCATGTATGTTATGTAAGTCATCATGTAAAGTAAGCTAGACCACATGTACAACCACACATCAGAATGTAAAATAGATGAATGTATGAATCATGATTCGCCTAGCCTCGTTCCCAGGCCTTCCCCTTCTTTTTTTTTTTTTTTTTTTTTAAAAAAACCAAAATGAATAAATTAAGGGGAAAGCCTGGGAACGAGGCTATGATTCGCCCTCAAACATACTATAGTGGGACCAGGAGCTCCTGAGGGCCATAGGCCCGAAGGAGCGATTAACATCATATAGTATTGCGTTCCAGACATCGTAATAGGTTTGTAGCAAAAGCGCTTCCTTATATGGATACACAAAGGGATAAGCTTGAACCTGGTGGGACCTAAACCAGTTATAGGCCTTCTCTAGAATAAAGCATACAGCAGGACCTGGTTTATGACGGGTTGTTGGTAGAACGTACAGACCTACAAGGCCTTCCAAAAAAAGAAAGATTAAGATCATGACTCAGCTGTACATAGACTCATTAGACTGAGATGAGTTAGCTCCAATGGCTTATGAACCTATTTATATCTAGTTGACTTGTGTAAAATACTTGTGGGTTTTTATTTGTTATTCATAGAATCTTTGATTGGCTTGAAACAGAATTACAGAGCAGTCCATGGTCATGACAATGATAAAACCGAGGTGACAAAAGACACACACATTCTACACACACGAACATGGAGTGTGACTGTCTGACTGAGTGCCTTTGCTAGGGCAATTATGCACATGACAAACTTGATTGTAATATTATGTCATAACCATGGATGTGCCTACTATTAACCTCGTCCTCAGGAAGGCTTGCCACAAAAACCTGAACAGAACAGCACCTTCAGGACTACACTGAGGTGCTTGTGCTACTGTCAAGTATCAACGTTCACAGCTCAGATCTATACTTATATGTTCATAATGATAATAATATTATCACAATTGTGTAGAACATGATGAGTAGCCTTGTAAACCAGTCCCTCCCTGCTATGCTTGCCAGTCCCTCCCAGTAATGCAAGCATAGCCGGGACTGGTTTACAAGGCTACATGATGAGTATGTGCAACTATGTTACGTACCATAGCATTGTTACATGATATTTCAGGCTTGTACATCATAATTATACATTGTACTAATAATTTGGAACTGACATGTATAAGTGCATGGAATAGGTAGACATAATAATCATTACACACATAAGGTATATGGATCTAGAGAATAGCTTTACATAAACCAGGCCTTCCCAGTGAGTCCCAATGCTACCTTCAGTTTCCCCTACCAATGCTAAGAAAGTGAGACTCAGTTGAAGAATACTAGAACCAAGGAAGGCATTGGTTTACAAGGATGTAGTGCATGATGAGTCAATCAAATTGACCCCATTAGCAATGCATGCATGAGCCTGTGAATTGATGCAGACCACCAAGGGTCTTCCAAAAAAAAACAACAAAAATTAGGATCAGCACACCTTTCGCAGAAAGGGCAGTTCAAGTTAAATATTGACTAACAACATGCTCTTTATAGTAGCACAGATGCTACAAAACAATTGTGGGTTTCGAAAGAATTTCTTAATGATATTCACAGTTGAGAGTCCACTATGCATGCCCAGACTTTCAGGAAGATACTCCAAAGGTCTACCATTGAAAAATATTGGGGAGGCAAGAGTGTATTGAGGGTATATATAAACCCTTGGGAAGAGGCAAATGCTCCCTTTAACTTCAATCCACCCTGCAAAATATTGATTGTCTTACAAGCAGATCAATGAAGATAGCCCTAGATTATAGAGAAATTGATCAATGACAGGAAAGCTGGCCCACTTAGCTCCTTACTACTTTGATGACTATTATCTATATTTGCCAAACTTAAAGTGGTATAGGATTGTTTTGCCATTAAATGGTGTTGTTAACCTTATGCCATCACCAACATACAAAGTAAAACCTACACTACACATGCCACAGAGAATTAAAAAGACATTGTGCAGTTCTTTATGACTACCCAGTGTTTCCCCCAGGACAAAAGTAAAGAGGGGGGGAAGTGGGTAGAATTGCTTAAAATCCTCTGAAAAATAGTAGTTTTATATGTATTTATATGGGAAGGAGAAAATTGAAAAAAGGAATGAAGACAAAGCCTCCAAGATAAAGACCTAGAGTCTTCAGCAATCAACACAGCTCTTTGTAATAGCACAGATGTTACAAAACAATTGTGAGTTTCAGAAATATTTCAATGATATTCATGTCTGGAGCTGCAAAAAAATAAACTTACAAAGTCGATCTATACGATATGTTTTCAATCTTCAATGCTAGGTACGTATTCCAACGGACCTACCTCCAAAAAATAGGTGAAACTAGCTTTTCTTGCCTCAGCAGGTGCGTAGCATGTGCAGAGGATTATGGTAGTCGTTTTGTATCTTGAAAGTGATTGTGCAGAGTCTTGCAAATCACTGTAATTTCTAAAAAAAAACGAGGCTTTGTAGCAGTTTTAGCTTCTTAGCTTTACCTATCGATCATACCCAATATAGTGTGTATTATCTAGAAATACAGTAGAGCTTTGACTGGGCATGATGGTGCTCAGTTGGCTTTGCTGCTTGGACAGGTAAGTAACAGAATGATTGCAAGTTTTATCTATTTTCAGATTATCGTAAAATTAAAGGGCTGAACATTGCAGGTTGTAATTTCATATAATAGATCACTTGACTAACACTTAATCTGCATAGCTGGGCCTTGTAAATTTAAAGACTACTATACTTGTCTAGCTTACCATGGTACTGCTGCGCATGTATGTATGGTCCATTCGTATCCACTCTGGCTTCTTCATACAGCTGTACAGTTCAGCAACTACAGCAGCGACTGTCACAGTGAATTTGGAACTATGAGAGCTTCTTTGAAGTGATTGGAGCTCTGAGGGATAGTTGTATTGATAGATGGGAGGAATAGCCATTGATGAGGGAAGCTGATGGCTGTATGTGTGTACAAGTATGACAGCACAAGGGGTGGTCATGACCATACCTGCTGTACTAATAATCACAACCGGGTTCAAAATTTGATCCGTCCAATTTTGAGGCCTTGACCCTTGAATCCACCACTTTGGAAGGCTTTGATCGTGATAAATTTTAACTTTGACCCACTAAAATGTGCTATTTGCAGCTGATAACCTTTGACTGTTGATCAAAAGCGAGCAGTTGAGCTTTCTTGACCCTTGATGGGGCCAATTTTTGTTGCTTTGACCCCTGGATCGCATCTTGATCCCGGTCACGGGTGTTAGTACAGCGGGTATGGTCGTGACCACCCCTTGCAGCATTTCAGGTAAAAATTAAAAGGAAAAACTATACAAACTACATCAAGTTACAACAATACACCCTACTAATATTTACCCTATCATGAAATGCAAAATTAAGCTTGTTATTCTGTGTAAGTATTATAAAACATTGCAGGCTGATACTGACCTCAAATTGTAGCATGTTGTGATCTGTCCACTGCCAGGAGATGGATAAATTTCTTCCCAATTCTCCACAACCTGTCCCTTAGGCTTTCCTCTTTTGCTCAGAGAATCTCTCCCAACCGTGCTGGTGCTCCAGAGCGAACCCCAGCCCCTGGGTAAATTGATTGTAATTGTATTCAATGGGATTACGTCATAAAAATACCGAGAGAAAAGAAATCTGCCGTCAAAAGTCACAATGGGTGGCTCAGTGAGTCCTAGCGACATGGATAGATGGATAGAGATGGCTAATAAATGTCAGTATCTACCAGAGAATGATTTGAAGGTAATACTTATTCGTGAACAGATTGTGTTCAAGAATGACTAGTTCTATTTAATGCGCACCCTCCAGAAACTTTGTGATTATGTGTGTGACCTACTGTTGGAGGAGTCAAACGTCCAACCAGTGTCTTCTCCCGTTACTGTGTGTGGTGATATCCATGGTCAGGTAAGAAGAGCTGCCACTGGGTCTCATGGAACCCTGTGTGTAGTAATGGACTCTGTTTGTCACAAATTGTGTTACAGTTTTATGACTTGCAAGAGCTCTTTAGAACTGGTGGACAAATTCCAGACACTGCCTATGTGTTCATGGTTAGTTTAAATGCACACAATCTATGCTTTAAAGTACTGATACTATGTCCACAAAGTTAAAGGTTAGCATTGTTGTTGAAACAGGGTGACTTTGTTGATCGGGGCTACTACAGTCTTGAGACCTTCACTCAGCTCCTCACTTTGAAAGCCAAATATTCTGATAAGATAACTCTCCTCCGAGGAAACCATGAGAGCAGACAGATCACTCAAGTGTATGGATTTTATGGTGAGTTGTAATGTTTAATTCTCAGATGGTATAGCTAGCTTCAGTAGTAGTTTGTCATTGTGTATGCCCCTCTGTGTAGAGAGGTCTTTAGCATTGTGCTATAACATTCCAAACTTAATTTCAGATGAATGTCAGAACAAGTATGGCAATGCCAATGCCTGGAGATATTGTTGTAGAGTGTTTGATCTACTCACACTAGCAGCTGTAAGTTCAGTCATAGAGCTCAGCTCGCACGGTTCAGCTCTGCTATATTATCCATGGTTCAGTGGCATGGGAGGTAGCTCATTTGTGACATTGTTCTATCTTAGATCATAGATGAAGAGGTGCTGTGTGTACATGGTGGCCTCTCACCTGAAGTGAAAACACTGGATCAGGTACCATGCTCTGATGGATTGTATGTCAAAGATGGTTGTGATAATTATACAAACATTATATAGATCCGTACTATTGACAGAGGGATTGAGATTCCTCATGATGGAGCCTTTTGTGGTGAGTTGGAAGTGTCATGCTTTCATGGTCTTGTGACGAAAGTGGTGTACATACAGTATATGTTTGAAAAGGGTTCTCTCCCTGTTAGATTTGGTGTGGTCAGACCCTGAGGAGATAGCTGGGTGGGCCATCAGCCCAAGAGGAGCAGGCTACCTATTTGGAGCCTCCGTCACACAAGAGGTTGGGAAGCACTATAAATGTTCAATGTGTGTATAATGATTCTGACATGACTGTTTTTTTTTTTTTTTGGGTTGTTTTTTTTTGCTTACAGTTCATGCATCTGAACAACTTGAAGTTGATATGTCGAGCTCACCAACTGGTCCACGAGGGGATCAAGTACATGTTTGATACCAAGCTGGTGACAGTGTGGTCTGCTCCCAACTACTGCTACAGATGTGGTAATATCGCGTCCATTTTGGATTTCAAAGACTCGGAGACAAAGGAGGCCAAGTTATTCAAGGCCGTGCCTGATTCAGAGAGAGTCATTCCACAACGAGTCACTACCCCATACTTCCTCTGAAGAGACTAGCTTGGGTGTGTTTCTTTTTTTATTTATGATAACATACATGCAGCTATAGTTTATTTACAGTCAGAATTAATATAGGGATATAAAATGTCATGTAAATTATAGACAATTTTGGCTTGATCCATTGTTATTTTAAATGTGTATCTACTTTACAGGGAATAATAATTTTTTACGTTCAACTGTGTGTGGATTATTTGATAGCAGATGTAGTGTTTGTGTCAGAGTGCCTATTGGTTCTACATGTTATGCCACCTCAACTTCTTTCATTGGTTTGACCAAGGTGTCCATTAGTCGAGTCTTGAGGGAGAGTGAGATGTTCCTCAGCTGCTCCCTACATCCTGGGAACTCCTCCTCCAGCCTCTCCACAATGGCCTGAAGGGACTGGAGCTTCTCTTCTTGTCTCTGTCGTTCAGCAGCTCGCTCTCTTTGGGACTTGTTGAGCAGTTTGTATTTGCCTTCTCTAGCAGCGTTGAGGTACTTCACTTTGGCTTGGCTAGAAAGTAGATCAGCTAACCCCTGCATGAGGAAACATGGTCAAGTGTAGATAAATTATTAGAGTTCACTTCAAATAGCTCGTCTTCATTACCTGTTTCTTGGCTTCTTCCACCTGTTCTACCTGAGGTAGTAGCTCCTCCAGAGAGACACGCAGCTCTTGACAGTGAGCTTGCTTGCCCTCCAGCTCCATGGAGATGGCTTGTTGAGATGACTGCAACTCGCGAAGACGTTCGTCACATCTGATAGAAAATAGCATGCATAGTGAACTAGAACAACATGTGCTAATGTGTGCTACAACTATCTAGTACCTCTGAGTATCCTTTGCTGTGTGTTTAATCTGTCGTTGAACATCTGTGATTTTCTTCTTCAAGTGGCCCTGAGTCTGTTCCTTCTTACCAGACTTGGCCTGAGCTTCACCTCTAGAGGGTAGAATGTCAAGATACAAACTAAACATGCTCTTCACCACAGTGTGCTGAGTGTACTCTTCATGTGAGATGATGTACCTCAGTATTATAGCCTCTCTTCTGTAAACTGATTTCTCCATGTCTTGGATCATTTTCTCTTGTTGTCTCATCAGCTGATCATGACGAACCTGAGGAGAGGTGTAGAGTTGGTATCAAAATATTAAGATGGTATATTATGTGAGCACGTAACATCAGAGGTGGTACCTGCATTCTGTGTATCTCAGCTTTCATGGCTCTAATTTCTGCCTGGCCGACATCAGAGTCAACGGCCTCTTTCATCTCACGAGCTATTTGAATCTTCTTCTCCCACAACATGATCTGCTGTCTGTGGAATGACACAAAGCTTAGTAAATTCCACACACATACAAAAGTAGCGATTGACTCGTAACTTACTCAGCTTCTATCAAGCTGTTGAGAAGCCTGTCCTTTTCTTCTCCAAGCTGCTCCACAGTGGTTTGAAGCTGGATGGACTCTAGCTCAGCTTCCTGAGGAGATAAGATTCGATCATGTCACTTCTCAATAGGATCATCCCTGCTAACCTTGAGAGCATGGATGAAGTCATTTTCAGTGAGTATGTTTCCCTGTTCTAGTTTCTCCTGCTCTCCTCTCTTCTCAGTGATGAGAGTGCTCAGCCTCACCATGTCCTTCTGAAGAGTGGCAATGTTGTGCTCCACTTGCAAGTGCTCCCTTTCTTCACGAGACAACAGAGCTATCAGACACAAAGACAATAATATTGCAATCAATCTTAATTCCTCATAGAGACTATTTTTCAGGGTAACAACTAGAAATATGCTCTTTACAGAGAGGATGGCAATGCAAACCATGTGTGAGACACTGCTATCAGTTAGTCTATATATCACAATGCAACTTTCAGTGGTACTATAACACGTATGACTCTACTATCTTCTATCATTCAATATAAGTTTCTTTCCATTAACGTACCATCTGTTCGAAGTTTCTTTTGGTCCAGAATGAGCAGCTGTTTCTTAAGAGAGTCCACTGAGTGAGCCTGTTCATCAGAAGCCCTGGTCTTCCTCACCAACTCATTCTGTTGCCTCAACCAAAACTGCTGCATCTTTGAGCACTGGTCTACACTGTCAAGAATGTGCTTCTGTAGGCCTTCTATTTTTAGCTCCAATGGCCCAAGATCTTCTCCCTGACAGAAAACACAAATTTTAACAATGATGTGTTTGCTACATTATACACACAGTAACTGACCCCATCCATGTTAGATAGCTTCTGGCCAATCTTCTTGTTGAGTTGGTCAATTTGTGTCTGTTTCCTCTCAACCAAGGCATTGTTTCGTGTGATTTCACCCTCTGATTTTGAAATGAGGTCATTCTCTTGGTGAATGGCTGCATTCTGTTCATCCACCATCTGCTGGGTCCTCTTCAAGCGAGAGGACACATCAGCTACTTGCAGGAGAGCTTGAGCTATCTCATTGTCAACATTGGCCACCATGATATCCTACAGGTAGCAGTAAAAACAATAAACAATTACATGAGCTCAGTGGTAAGAGCATGCATTCGAGCGGAGTTCGAATCCCAGCTAGATCTCAAATGATTTCATGAAGTATTATATACATGTACAAGTCTGATAGAAAAGTAGTCTTAGCAGTAATGTGCTCACTTAAAGTGAATACAGTTTGAGAGACTGATTCTTACCAGTTCCTCGGTTCTCCTTCTGGCCTTCTCAACTGACTTCCTAGTGTACTGAGTAGCCTTATCCATGGTGAGCCTCTGCATCATCTTCTCCATGACACTGTCCTCTAGCTTACGTTTCTCCAGAGCCTCTCTCTCAGTCTGAGTCCTGATGGCACCCAGCTCATTCACCTTAAGAGTGCAGTCCTAAGAAAAGAACGTAAAACACAAAGCTTTAATGATAATATATCTCTCCATACGAATATAGCTAAGCCTACACCAGCTCTTACTGTGGTGGCCTTGGCTAGTGACTGTTCTGTCTCCTGTAGAGTTCTGGTGTAGGTCATGTACTCGATTTTCAACTCTTCTCTCTTGACAGCAGACAACTCGATCAGCTTCTTGACGTGGTTGATGTCTGCCTGCACCTTGTTCAGCATCATGGTCACCTCCTCATTCTTCTCTTGCTCCTTAGTGATGCTCTTCTTGTAGTTCTCAATCTCTGTCTGTAGACTCTGCACTTGTTGACGTTGAGTGCTACAAATTGATATGGCCCATAGTTATGGAAAATCAACTTAAAAATATCTGGTACATGGGTATGGGCACTATCATGGTATGCCTGTATAACTGATAGTAGTGTATTAGGTTCTCTTGGACTTACTTCACAGCTGTCAGCATAGCAGCATAAGCTTCATCTCTCCTCCTCATTCCAATCAGAGTGTTGTTCCACTGTTGGAGCAAGTTCTTCTTCTCCAATAGAACAGTCTATAAATATTGAACATGCATACAATATTTTTACATGTACATACTTCAAACATGATATGGTTAAACGTTAGCCTCATTCCCAGGCTCCCAACAAATACCTTTAACACATACCTTTCATTACATGTAAGGTATGCAGAGAGCCAGGGAAAAAAGCTAGTTAACATCTTTAATACCTCTAGTTCCATGGAGGCATCTGAGAGAGCTTCCTTCAATGCTCTTGTCTCTTGGGCTTGTGCACTACACAGTGCATCATGCAATGCTATATCCTCATCCAAAGTATGCACTTGAGAGGTCAGTCTATCCAGGTAGAGATCCTAGATCATAAAAATAATCGTAGTAATAATGTTATGGCAAGAGTATTCTTGGTTATAAATTAAGCCCACTTGTTTTAGTTTATCTTCTTGTGCTTTAGTCACATCCACAGAAGCTTTTTCAGTGGCTCTTTTTGTTAGAGCTATGTCCCCCTTGACGGTATGATGGGCTTCATCAAGATAGCGCAGACGAGCTGTGACACTCTCAACATCACTGCGGAGATCCAAAGCTAAACAAGAGAAGCAGTTGTGTGTGTGTGTGTGTGTGTGTGTGTGAAGGTGTGTGTGTGTGTGTGTGTGTGTGTGTGTGTGTGTGTATGTGTGTGTGTGTGAGAGAGAGNTGAAGGGTGAGGTGAGTCGGTTCACAGCATCTTACTCTGTTTCCTTTCTTCCTTGATCTGTTCTTTCATCTTACAATAGAGCTCTCTCACATCAGAGAGGACACCTTCCTTCTGAAGTCTCAGTTGGTTCATAGCGGAGTGGCTGTCTAGCTCCTGTTCCAACAGCATTTGCTGCCTGGCCAACTGTTGCTGAACACCATACAGTTCAATACCAAGGTTCTCTCTTTCAGTCTGCAAGCTCTTCAGTGTCTCCACCTTAGAAGAAGAGAAGAGTTGCATGACATTTGTTCTCATTTAGTTGTTTTGTGTACTCTAACATACACACAAGACATGAGATACACCTAGCTGTCTACTGCATGTGAATGTGTACCTTTTCTCTGAGCTCAATTTCCAACTTCTCGCTTTGTCTGGTCAATTGATCTTTAAGTGCAGCTTGGACTCGTTGCATCAAAGGCTGTACAAACAAACCAACATATGCTGTGTCATGATAAATATACACATATATGCTTACTACAATAGCAATTCATTCACAAACACACGGCTATAACTGCATATAGGTCTCTATATAAGCTGCAACTCACATGACTAGGATCCAGCACCACTAGTTCATTTTCATCACCCTCTTCTTCCTCCTCATCTTCTTCAGCGTTGAAGTCCTCCATTCCCTGAGAGCCAATGTCAGCCTCAGGGTCATCTGCCTCCACTCCAACTGCTCATTTAAAACCAACCATTGGTAAAGTCATTATATTTTAATATCACAATAATATTGCAAAGACTCTATACCTTGCTCATCTCCTTCAACATTTTCTTCTGGGATTTCAGGTAAGATATCTTGTGTGTCTGCAGTCATGAAGAATGCAAGATAATATGCAGACAAGATAAAGTGAAATGAACATAGTCATACCGTTCCCCTCGGGGCCTAAGCTCTCGGTACTCATGGTTCACAGAGAAGATCAAAGACAGCTACTTTTCAGTACCTTGTTTGAAGTCTGATTACCATAGCAACCGAAGAAGTAAAGAGGTTAAATTTTTGAACGCGAATCGGCATGCGCGTAATAGACTTTAACATACGCGCGTCTAGATCAAGTACAAAAATTAATATTATAGTCAAATTTTATTTTAGCTTTGGCATATTCAAAACTGGACTACTGCTACGAATATTATTGTTGCTGCTAGTATTAGGATTGTTTGCTAGTTGTCCCAATGAGGCTGCAGTCCCTAGTGGAGTGAGTGTCGGCATGCTCTGCTGTGATGAGCTCTGTTGCTGCAACTGAGAGGCTAAATTCAACGCTTGATTTCCAGTTAACTTGATAGTGGTAGGTGTTTTACTGCTGGTCGATGATATCCCAATACCTGTGGATAAAACAAGAGGACTGGTGAGCTGGCTACGAAGAGCTGTGGTGGATGATTGTTGCTTGGTGGTGCTCAGTGGTAGTCTGAAGGTAGCTGAGAGGGTGACTTGAGGCTTGTTCACTGGAGCCTACAAGAACACAATTACAACTGCTGGTGAACACACTTTAGATACTAGCTATAGAAAAGAAGAAGGTGATTATGAGTAGACTAAAGTTATGGATCTGTGGGGCAAATCTACTGGATACTATAGCAGGGAGACTTTATATTATTTTCATGGTTACACAAAAGTTCTCATACCAGTTAGGCACACTATTTCCAACAGCAACTCACTGGTTTGGGCCGTTCCTTGACTTTGTAGTTGTTAGCTGTGAGGCAGTATCTCTCAGGTGGGAGTCGGGGACCAAACTTCTCAGGGATAAGAGGGAGAGGAGTGGAGTTCTTCTCTCTAGCTGTCTCAACCAAAAACTGGAGTGTATGAAGAAAAGCGTAGAATGGAAATTCATTACACCATGTAGCATCACAACACAACATATCATGAAGACTTGATGCCATAAAACATTCAGTATAACTACAAGAGAACTGACATCTCTTGGTGGTGGAGTGGTAAAGGAATGGTCCATTCTCATTTTCACTGCCAGCTTTACATCCGATACATCTAGCTCCTTCTTTTGAGCATGCTCAGAATACACACGGGCATCTTCCAGTACGTTTGTTACATATCCTACGACAATTTGAGCAAAGAAGATTATGATAAATATGTGCTTGGACATGTACATGTAGATGTGGGACAACACAGCCACAGAACAAGTTTCAAACTCACTGTAACTAAATTCCAACATCTGATGTATAACGTTTGGATCATAATCTTCAACCCCCATCTCTTTCAATATAGCTTCCATAACAGCGGCATCTCTGGGGCCACTTGTATTTGTAGAGTCCGCCATTTCAGGCATTCAAACGGCTGGTGCGCATTAATTAGAACATAAGCACATCCGCACGTGAGCTGATGTTACAAGGGCAAGTGGTTCTTTATCGAAGTTTTTGACGATTTCTTCTCCGTTTCACCGCCATGTTGGCGTTATAAGGGCGACTGCTGATACAATAAGGAGGAACAATTCATCTTGAGAAGAAGAAAAGCTACTGGTCAATTTCTAAAGTTACTTGAGTGAGTATTGTACTACACTTTGAAGTTTGACCAATTCCAGAAGGTATCTGCCAGCCAGAGAGTGTGAGTGTGGAGCAGACACGATGAGTACAACAGCAGGACCTCAAAAGAAGGAGGGAAAGATGCGAATACGAGCATTCCCTGTGAGTTCTTATTTTGAACAATGTGACTATTTTGTATAAATTATGTGACTCCTGAGATACAAACACTGTTTAGGGTTGAGTGTATGATATGTGGAAGGGAAAAATTGAGTGTTTATTGATTTGGGTATTAAATTTGTGCTATTAAGTGCCTCAGTAGTTTGGATCTCTAGCTGTACTAATAGAACTGACCCCAGCGCTCATTAGCAGGAGATATATAATTATGAGCTTGTACAAAGTATATGTCTACTCTATACAGTTGATTTGGATGTAGCACTGTTGTTTGTTGATATACCTCAGTACATCAACCATAGCGTACAGTATGACTGTTATTCAGGCTGCCTTCAACTTCTTCACGTTTGCTAATCAAGTATGTGTGTGCTTGTAGCTGGAAGCTGTTTCAGTGGTACTTTGATATTGTGTACATGTAGTTTAGACTAATAGATTTCTAGGGCAGAACAATACAATGGTATGAAGCTGTGTGTCATCCAAGCTTCTTCTTTTGATTGTCAACTTTAGTATGCTGGACTGTTCTTGTATGTGTACCTAGTGAGAGTGTGTGGTAGACTGATGCCAATGTGGGACATGCTTGTATCTTAGATCATTTCAACGCTCAATGGAGACTGCATACAGTAACATGTGTCTAGGGCTTGGGTATAGCTGTGTGCTGGTTAGGATAATAGTTATATGTTCATGTGTATTGGTAACCTTATGTAGACAAGCTATGCACTCACACACTCATACACTCACACACACACACACACTCACACACACACACACACACACACACACACACACACACACACACACACACACACACACAGGTAATGATGGATCCCAAGTATGTTGACGATATCTTGCGGTTGCTGAGAAATGCCATCAGAGAGATCCAAAAGAAGAACAACAGTGGACTCAGCTTTGAGGAGCTCTATCGGTAAGCTCACTAGTGAGAGATTTAAACACCATACCTCAGAAGCTTGAAGGTACTGGTACACCTGCAGTGAGAGGTTGATGATTGTGCAATGGGTAGTTGCTCTTGGCAGTGGTGTGTTCCTCTGTGCTCATCCCTCTCATACTGATCCTTAGAATGTAACTGGTAGTAAGGTTGTGGTGTAAGCTGTAGAAGGGGCAAGTGTACACAGTGGGTTATAGGTCTGAGGCAGTCACCATCTCTCTAGTATTGCATAGTCATTAGGCATTACCCTCGTTCCTAGCTTTTATCAGTTGTTTACTAGTATTATTGCAAGCTGATTCATGCTGTCCTCCTTGAACATTCACTTGTGTGTGTGTGTGTGTGTGTGTGTGATGTCACTCTCAGGTCCGTGAAGATGTGCTTGCCTCGTTGCATGGTAACTTCCTTGAGGTGTTGAACGTGGCTTGGACCGATCATCAAACAGCCATGGTAATGATTAGGGACGTCCTCATGTGCATGGTAAGTGATATGATAGTCTCACCAGTCTCTAACTATTACTCTCCCACCATCCTTGTATGCACCTCGAGCTATGTCAGGCCAGATAACACTACACATAGCTTTTTTGTGTTGTTTTTTTTAAATTTTTTTTTACATAGATAGTGCTTTTTTTAGTATTGTTGAATTGAGCACCGTTTTTGGAAGGGATCCAATTTCTCTCTATTGTTTTGTTTTATGGGCCACTCTATATTCTAGCAAGCAATGGATGGGCTGCACTAGCTAGATCAAAGGGCACACATTGGTGACTCTGACCATTGACAACAACCTTGTGCATACAATGAAAATCTTCCTGGCTCTACAAACCTTCTCACTGCTTGTATGTCTAATTAGCGACCTGATTTCTCAAAGGTCAAGTGTGTCCTACCTCCTTGACCAATCAAGTGGCTTCAATAAGTACAATAAGACTAAAGTGTAGCCGGCTGTTCAAGTTTCATCATGTTTACAAGTGTCAACTATGAATATGCAAGACTTAAAGGACTTAGGTTTTCCATTTGACCATGGCCAGCACAGACATTCCACTCTGTAGTTCAACTTCAAAGGCACCTCTGTCTCATGCTCTTACTATATTTCACCAGCTCAAGTCAGTTACTGTTACTACTGTGTGCTCATAGGTGCTTTATGCAAGTATGCAGTCACTAAAATTTATTCGAAACATGAAAGTTG
Organism: Tethya wilhelma; assembly: GCA_964030475.1. NCBI lineage: Eukaryota > Metazoa > Porifera > Demospongiae > Tethyida > Tethyidae > Tethya > Tethya wilhelma. The sequence continues at coordinate 3,942,628 of CAXIPT010000005.1, read as the reverse complement.
TTGATCTGCTAATGTTCAATTAGTGCTCCTGCACGCCTCATTGACCATGCTATTCCATGTGTCTGCTCCCTCCCCTCAGGATCGGGTCTATGTGAACCAGAATGAGGCCGTCAATGTGTACGACCTGGGTCTGTTGTTGTATCGCGATGAGGTGCTCCATCATCCTCTGATCAGAGAGCACCTGAGGACCACCCTCCTGGCCATGGTGGCCCAGGAGAGAAGAGGGGAGATAGTGGACAGGTGAGCCACTCACACAGCTAGAGGGGTACCTCCTTGAACAGAGTGCACCTCAGTTGTATCAGATATCTGACTACCCTTAGTCAGCTACAGTTGCTATTGTATATGCATACAGACACGTGTGCATTTGCAATATTTACAGTCTACCTGCTTGAAGCTTGCTTGTTGCTATGGTACACTATTGCACATACTCTATCTCTGTTGTCTTCCAGAGGGGCTGTGAAGAACACCTGTAAGATGCTGATGGCTCTGGGTATTGGCAGTAGAGAGGTGTACGAGGAGGACTTTGAGAAACCACTCTTGAATGAGTCCAGAGAGTTCTACCGAGTGAGTCACACATGGTTCATGAGTGTTTGTCCGTTTGAGTTGATGTTGGACCACTTCCTCTTAACAGATTGAAAGTCAGAAGTTTCTCGAGAACAACAGTGCCTCTGTGTACATTAGAAAGGTAATTGCTATTGTGTGTAGTATCACTAGTGAGGTGAAGTGGATGTCATTGCAGGTTGAATCAAGAATAGCAGAAGAGGCAGAGAGAGCGCGGCACTACCTAGACCCCAGCACTGAGAGCAGGATCACTAAGGTTGGTCACTACCAGCTAGAGCATTACATCACTCCTTTGAACGGCTTGGCATGATTGAAGATATCACATGACCACTGCACTTGATTCATTGCAGGTTGTTGAAGATGAATTGATCAAGCAGCACATGCAGACTATAGTCGAGGTAATACACTCTGACTTACAGGTCATCATTACCTATAGCGATCACTGTATGTTATGTCTGTTTCTCTTTGTCCAGATGGAAAACTCTGGTGTTGTACACATGCTAAAGACAAGCAAAACAGAAGGTACTATTAAGCATTATACATCCTGTATTCTTTATATCCATACACCTATACACCCACAATCCCCACACTCAGATCTGGCGTGCATGTATAAACTGTTTGTACGTGTTGAAGGAGGTCTAGCTTGTATCGTCAAGTGTCTCAGCAGTCATCTAAGAGAGACAGGTCGCAACATAGTCACTGAGGAGCCAGGGTCGGAGGCTCCAGGGAGGAACGCCACCACGTACGTCCAGAGCCTGCTGGATGTGCACGATCAGTACATGATGTTCCTAGAGAGATCCTTCAGTAGTGCTCAGATCTTCAAACACGCTATACAATCAGTGAGTCAGACTTGTATGTAGGTATTAAATGATTATTTGTGTGCATTGTTTTATCTGATGTGAATGTTTGTGCTAATGTGTTGTGTTTTTGTCTTTGCTAAAGGATTTTGAGTTCTTTGTGAATCTCAATGAGAAGTCCCCTGAGTACCTCTCACTGTTCATTGATGAGATGCTCAAGAAAGGAGTGAAAGGGGTGAGTCATACCAGCTGTGTTCATGTACACCCACTCATACCCTGTAATTCACTTGCATCATTGTTTTTTTTGTACACATCCTCTACATAGATGTTATATTCTGAATTTAACTTATACAATATGCCATTTCTATCTCTCTCTGTCTGTGTGTGTAGCACTCAGAACAAGAGGTGGAGACGATCTTGGACAAGACCATCTTGTTGTTCCGTTTCCTTCAAGACAAGGATGTCTTTGAACGCTACTACAAGCAACACCTGGCTAAGAGATTACTCCTCAACAAGTCAGTCTCTGATGACTTTGAGAAGAGCATGATATCAAAACTTAAAGTGAGTCCTTGTTTCTTTGTGTTTGCAATTTTGATGACAGTCTACGATCCATGTATCATGTATGGTATGATTTGTTTCTCACAGACGGAGTGTGGCTGTCAGTTTACCAGCAAGTTGGAGGGAATGTTCAAGGACATTTCACTCTCCAATTCAACTATGGACAAATTTAAGGAACATCTACAAACAAGCTCAGTGAGTTCCGTGAACATTATGCACCATATCCTTCCATGTTTAAAATATTCCTTTTCCTAAGCACATGCATTTTTATTGCCTGGCCTAGTATCTCATTGGTATGCTCTCTCTCTCTCTCCACCCTCAGATGGGGTTGGATGGGGTTGACCTGAGTGTGCGTGTGTTGACAATGGGCTATTGGCCCACTCAGTCAACATCAGCTCCTTGTGTCATACCCTCAGTAGCACAGAAGGCGTTTGATGTCTTCAAGAGATTCTACCTTGCACAACACAGTGGGAGGCAGCTCACACTACAGACTCACATGGTAGGCTTCTATCTTAAGTATCTGCAGCCCATCACATGGGAGGTTTTTCAAAACTGATTGTCTACTTTCTTGAATATCTGTCTTGTTTTTGCAGGGATCAGCAGAATTACATGCCATATTTTATCCTCAAGCAAAGGTATGCTGTTCTAATATTCTCATGGCTGTGTTATTCACCCCCTGCCCTCATGACACATGTGAACACCATAGAAGGATGACTCAACAGCGTCCTTAGGCCCCACTATCAAGAAGCACATAATCCAAGTATCAACACATCAAATGGCAGTGCTACTGCTTTTCAACAAAAGAACAACTTTATCATTCCAGGTGGGTTGGTGTGAGTGGTCCTCCTGTCACCATGTACACTGTGTGTGTGTTGGATTGAGCATTGGGTGATTTGTTTTCCCTCAGGAGTTACAACAGGAGACACAAATCACACACAAGGAGTTGGTTCGAGCCATCCAATCTTTAGCTCTGGGTAAGGCCCAACAGAGAGTCCTCATCTGGAGAAACAAGAGAACGGATGCCAGCTCAAGAGACTTCAGTAAGACATATACTTAGTAATGGTTTACATCTACCCTTTCCAAGCACTTGTGGTGTTAATCATGATCAGGGTTCTGCAGCAGAAAGGGAGGGAGCTCTCCTTCTTTTCCCAAATTTAGTAAAAAGTTGTTGTTAATCTACAAACACAAGCGTGTTTTAATCCTCCCCCTGTTTTGTAAGAGACCTACATGTAGCTAGACGGGTGTATTCTACCATTTTGTGTTGTTCATTCTACGTGACTGCCTCCTTCCATCCTTGTTCAGTATCTACAGATCAGTTTGCTGTGAATGATCAGTTTACATCAAAATTCCATCGAGTCAAGATCCAGGGAGTGTCGGCCAGAGGGGAAACAGACCCGGAGAGAAAAGAAACAAAACAAAAGATTGACGATGACAGAAAACATGAGTATCCTCATCACTACACTGATATTTACACAATTTAGTTTAGTTGCTCTATTTTGTGGCTGTGTTATTATACAGTAGGCTGGGCTTGTTTGTGGTCACCCTAAATACCCAGCTAGAAGCATCTCTTGTGTACAGTGTGTTCCTTGATTCAGTGTTCTCTAGAATTGAAGCAGCAATAGTCAGAATAATGAAAGCAAGAAAGAAACTTGCACATAGCTTGTTAGTTTCAGAGGTAAGCTTTCTGTTAAATTTCATGTACTGTATATCTATTCACCACTTTGTTTGTTCTCCAGTGTGTACAGCAGTTGCGAAATAGGTTTAACCCCAACCCTGTTATCATTAAGAAGAGAATTGAAAGTTTGATCGAAAGAGATTACCTAGCAAGAGCACCAGAAGATAGGTATGTTGAACCAACTGCTTCATTATGATGGCAAGACATACATGTAGCTGGTGTGACATAGTTAGACATCAAGTACTACATGTCACTCATTCTCTCTCCCCATCCACACACACAATCTTACCCTCAGGAAAGTGTATACCTATGTGGCATAATTCATCTACAATAGCTTCAGAGACTCAATTTTCCAAATGTTCACAATTGTTGTGCAATTTTTGTGTGTGTTTGTTGTCTTCTCTTCTATAATAATATTATTGTGCAGTGAGATTTGTCCAAATTGTGGAGCTGTGTAGCTGCATGTTCAGCTAGTGTTGATTGCATTAACAAGATTTGGGGGCTGGTTCACTGGGCACCAGCTTACCACAATTACATTTTTTGTGACATGTGTTGCATTTTGGTGGGTGGAAGCATATGGTGTGCATTGAAGCTCTTTTACAAGAAATTTCCTAAAGTCTACTACTGAGCTGCTAGAGGTGATCCGTAACTTTTCTGAAGTGAGTTAATTTGATTGTAGGCCATGACTCACTATGAGTTGTGTACGTTCTAAGAGTCATTATTAAATGATTTTGATCAGCTGTCACTGCAAGCATGACTTCATATCTAGGTTCAGTTGATGAAGGAGAGGAGGATATAACCATAGATTATATTATCTATGGTATAACATTAAATGTAAGAATGGCAACCATAGGTATAGATTCTGTTTTTGACTTTGCACAAAAATCTTCTTCCACTCCATTGCCAAAAATAAAGAACACAAATGTTGAAAAGCGAAGCAACCAATCCACCCAAACCACAGTACGAGAACAGCTTCCAGACAGTGCCTCTCAGGACCTCAAATCTGCTGAAGAACATGACAAACCTGCTTCAGAAACTAAATTGTTGGTAGTGAGGGATTTCTTCTGGGATGAATGGTTGTCATACATAGCCACTGCTATTCTGGCTCTGGCACTCATTGATATATCAGTGGAATTTTTGGTTGGAAGCAGTCTCGGTGTCCTCTGTTTTGCTCCATTTTTGAACGATACCTCGCAAGATTTTGACCGAGACCAAAGTGCATTCATTAACAGCTGGTGTTCCAGACAGCTCCCCTACACTGAATTCTACCCTCTATTCACCCTAGTACAAGGGGTGGTGCTGCTAGTCCCTCACTATGTGTGGCTATCAATTTTCTCTAGCAACTTTAACTTTTACTTCTCTCTCGTCAGTGCTTTGGTGAGGCTGAGAGACAGAAATACTGGAGAGTATGTCCCACAGAATTCAGCCATCATTCGCAAACTTGAGGATGAGTTTGAAGACAAAAGAACAATGCTCATCTTTTACTACGTCAAACTCTTTGCCCAGTTGGCGATATATATTGTGATTGTTGCCATAACATTTGCTTTGTTTAAAGATTTTACACCTGACATAACCTGTCCGCCTCTATCTATGGAAGAGTCTCAGATATTCGGCCGAGTTCAATGTACTTACGCTAGATTTCGATTCTTACGTTTACTTCAAATTGTGAATGTCATTCTACTGGTCATTGGAATCCTCATTGTTATCCTAGGATTGTGTATGGTACTTGTCTATGGATATTTCCAAGTTAGACGATACAATTATATTAAACTGGCAGAGTTTACCTATTATTCTGCTCTTAATCCATCTTACTTCGTTGCAAACCGTCGAAAGTTTTCTTCACTAACTAATGACATGGACTTTATGCTATTAAAGCTGTTTTCAGTTGACACTGGATATGCTAAACTCCTTCGAGACATCCGCAGTTCTGATTATGTGAGGACACTACAAGAAGCAGCATATCAACGGCTCCATACTTATATGTATCGGCGGAAACATCATACTATATGTAAGTGCATGTTGTACTCAATCTTTGATCGTAGTAAAAAAAAACTTGTTTACACTTCTGCAGCTGAGGATTTGAAACTAAACCGAGATACAAGTCACTCAGGTATTTGTTAATGACGTATGTAGTATAATTGGATAATACCAAAGTTTAAGCAATCATCTATACCATAACTGAAATCATGATCAAGCATTCTAAAAAAATATTTAGTTGTTAAAAATGTATAATAAATAACTATAGTTATTTCAAGCACTTGGTTTCATCTAAGATAATATTATCATGCAGCAACTGATCATGATTCTTGATACTATGTTTTCCATTTGCCACAGAGCCTAACCCTATTGATGATTACATTCAAGCAAAGTCTTCTGAAATTCACGACAACAGCTCTGATTGTAACACTCGAGCTGTACTAGATCTATCATTTGTACCTCACAACTATGCCTTTATTATGGCCAGATACTTTGAAAAGGTATGCTTTTACGTATGCTCATACATTGGTTGCATTAAAATTAATTTTAATGACCGTCGTAGGTTGGAGTAATTCATTTTGATGACCATTACCAAAACTCAAGCAGAATTGTGATGTCAGACCACTATTCCAATATAACTGCAATTAGAGCTCCTGTGAATATATTGGCCCTTCCATTTGAACAACAAAACAAAGTAATAAAGCTCTCGTACTTGAGGTGTTGTAATTTTAGTCCTCATTCTCAATGTTCTCAATGCAGTTAACAGGTCTCATACGGAACAAATTCCTTGAGTGGGAAAAGAAGAAACAGTCTACACATTTCAAGATACACTTCATTGTAATAAATGGGATTGATAGCCAGTTTAAGAGTGCGTTAGGTGAGTCTCTCTAAATACACAAGCACGCACACACACATGTATAGTGTATGGACAATTATTTACAAATGTTATCTATACCAAACTTTCAAGCATGCACACATAGTCGCAATGTCATACAATCACACTTTATATTGTTGAATTCGATTTCCCTAACAGTGTCACAAGTGATTGAGACAGTATCTACACTGGAATATGTTGCTTCTGGTGCTACCCTCCTTGTCTTTACTCCTGATCGAATCGAAGGGAAGCGGCTCAGGGGGTTCTTTGAACCCACATTACAGTCAAGGTGACTCTACTTGAATTTCAATGTAAAATTTAGTAATGATGATTGTATAACGTATAATTATATCATAGCCTCATTTCCAAGCCTTTTACATGCATATATTAAAGGCACTGTGGTGCTATGCTAATAATTATAGTGATTTATAAGCTGGCATCTTATTATAGTAACATCATGCACACTTAGCTATCATTATGAGCCATAATTTATACCATAGGCCTAAGCCATAGCTTCAGATCCATGCATGGCTAGCTTACAGATGTCCGCAAAGCCATCAATAATGAAAACAAAGCCTGACCGGGATACCTAGAGCTTGAAGAAGCATATAAAAATGGTGTTAAACAAACTATAATTCTTTAGCAGAAATAAACATGCAGCTAGACCACTATGCAAGTCTCTGAGTGTTATATATAATAGCCTTGTTCCCATGCCTTCCCTAGCTTTTAATTGGTATTAATAACCCTTGTCATACTTACCAATTAAGACAGTCATGCACTTATTAAAATTAATACTAATAATAATTATTTTTGCATGTAGGTTTTGGAAGCCAGTACATGTAGATTCTCAAGAAAATCACTCTCCAAACTTACACCCCACAAATAAGCTGTGCATGTGTTGCAGAACTAATCGTGTATCCCCAAGTGAGTTTGATAATCGACCACAATGTCATAGTATTGAGCACTTCTCATGTGGAGGTACCAAGTGTTCATTCAAATGTGCACTCTATAAATATTCACCAGATAGCTCCTAGACTTGTTGTACTGCACTTATTGCTTAGTTTTGTGACATATTTAAAAGGACCCTCGAACTGTAACTAAAGAATTAATATAATCTTTCTGTGCATGCACATGACCTCATATTTTTTGTGGGCAAAGTTGATCATGTAGATCAATTCATCCAATAATATACCAATTATTGTTATTCTGGCTATACACGAAATAATTATAAGCTATGTCTAGTATTACAATACAGAATAACAAGTAAAAATAAAAGCATCTACGCCATCTGGCATCACAAGTCTACTTCATCCACTACTCTACTATTATACAAAGTACAACACCAGTGTTTAGTGTCCAGGTCTACGTGGTTCTCCATCAACTGGACAGTAATCTTGATTTCTGCAATTGTCACACAGCATGTGTGTATCATAGCACTGGAATGCATCACACTCATAAATGTACCATTCTTCACCACAACCTTCACATTCATCCTATATACAGTGAACAATGGTCATTTTTCCTCATTTTTAGTGTAAATAATTATCATGCAGTCCAGTTCAACATAATACTTACATAATCATCACTGCTGTCTCTATTTCCCCCCACTTCATTCTGCTTCTCTTTTAGATTGTTGTGCTGCAGATTAATCTCTCCTTTTCCGGCATTTCGTATGATATGTTTTTCCTTTAATTATCGTTATGAAGTTTAGTATTATTGTAATGACAAGTAGCATTTAGTGATGTTCCTTACATTGTTCAGCTCGATATCATCTTGGCGGTTGGCACTGTTTACCTATATTGATGTTCAGCTGTAATAATACTGGGCCCTGTACTTATTTCCATCATACTTAAGTTGCTTTTATCATGTTTAGATATAATGTATGCCTATGTATATTATATACAATACTTATTTATTTCAGTTTAGTACCACTACCACCACTATTTCAGTTTAGTCATGCACTCTTACCTCGTATATGTACTTTTTGCTTGCCATTGTTTTCTACAACAAATATATTGTGAATGTATGAGAGGTTTATCAATCTTGGGAGTACAAGAATATCATACAAGCAAAATCCTACAATATAAAAAATTATAAGACCCTTGAATATTAAATTTTTATTGAAGAAATTACTAATGATCAGTAAATTCTAACCTTTGTATGTTGTTATGAAGAATAGATAGATAGCTTTCCCTTCTAAAATTCAAGGTAGTGTCACTCAAGATAAGTTGTATTAGCTGTTCATAGGCTGTTGCATATATTATTAAATCAGGGAATTTTTCCTCAGAGATCTAATGATATACATTACATTACAACGGGTCATGTGGATGTTGGGGACTCTTCCTAGCACGTGTCTGCATCGTGCCACTATTGCTAGAAGAATATTGGATGGTCAGCGTAAATATTTATTTTGTGCTGAATCAGTTGGTATACAAATAATGAATATGTTGCTTGTGTTCTGATCTATAGCTGGTAAGCTTATTCATTACTGCATCTTGCGTAGCTAATGAAATTCTTATAAATATTAATTACTCCATGCCAGTCAGGTTTGCAGGCTATTGTTGGCATGCAGTTCAGTGTTCATGTCTTAATTCTAGATCTCAGGTTAATCCAGTAACTGTATTATTGCTGTTTTTCCCAGCACAAAAGTTAATAATAAAAGCAATCACAGGTACTCCAATCAAAAATTAAAAGATAGAAATAATTATTCAAATTAATTATTATTTTGCCAATTACAGTTACGTAGATCATATTATTATAGTATTGTTTCACTTCAACTATCAGCCACCACTACCTCTCCTTCACCTCCACTAGCATCTCCCTCATTGTGCTCCTCCTCATTGTTCTCTTGACCATCTCTCTCGTTGCTCAGTGACTGTACAGTCTCAGTGTTATGTTCATCATCAGTGTTAATGACCAGGGGCACTCCATTGATTTCAGTACATGCTTCTGCTTCTGAATTGTCTACTAGTACATCTAAATGGATGAGATCATTCTCCCTGGTACTGCAAACTCGTGTGTAAGGGTTTAAATTGAGTCCAAAACTATTCCTCACTTGATCCACTAGTTTTAAGACCACATAGATGTAAGTGTGGTACACCAACACACCTAGGAATGTTGTGAATACAATACTGACTGAAATGTAAGCAAGAATCTGTTGACTGTGAATTCCTTTCACGTAGAGAGTAGCTGCTGCAAATATGAGAATATTGAAGAGAATTGATGTTTCTAGAGCATTGAGAGCCCATTTCTTGTAAATCTTCATGTTAGAAAAGGTTTTCTTTGATTTGTGTGAAGTCTTTGACATCCATTGTTTGTATGTGTTGGTAGTGATGCCCTCCTTCAGTAGCAGGAGGCCTCCCACTGTGCATATGATGGAGAGAATATTAACACTAGGATCACCACTGACATTCAGAGCTGACACAAGGTACAGTACAAGTCTCACTAACAGCAACAGTCCAGACCAGTAGCGGTGGTTGAGATTGTATGGATTTTGATAGGCATCCATGAAAGCATACAACTTTCCATTGATTTGTACCAACTTAATGATCCACTGCCAAAGAAGTAGACCAGATGTATACACTAGACCTATGATAAGGAAGAGAAGAGCTGCAGTGAAGATGTAAATGTGTTTTCCATTCAGATAGTGTACATTGCCATCCATCAACCACACCATCTCATCTGATCCATATTGATGTTTCACTCTGGTAAAGGACAGAGCAGTGATAATTGTACGAAGAATCTTTGTATAGGAGAGTAGAATCAAGGTGGCTAGTGTTGCCACTGGGTTCTTGTTGATGGTCCTCAGTAGCTCAGTGAGACGTTGAGAGCGTCCAACCACAACAATGATTGTGACAACAAGTAGTATCGTGTAGAGAGGAAATATAAACTGAAGCCAGGTTTTAGCATAGCCATCCATTCCATCAAAGAAACAAATCTCAAATCCAAAGTCCAAGTTGAGCCATGCAATGAAAACAGACAAGACATTTGGAGTTTTGAAGGGAATGAAAATGGCACTGTTGGTAGCAACAATATTAGCATAAAGGATGAACCCATTGATTGTTCCAACATCTACTGTGAAGTTGAACACTAGAAGAAAGCCAACCAGAGCAATGCCAATCACAGCAAATACTAGCTGGAAGCCAAGCCAGCCATTAGAGCATTGACTACATCGTGAAGTACCCAATAACAGACTTAGGCCTTCTTTACAAGAACCACACAACTTTCCAGTGCGATTGAAATCACACTGGTCATCAGTACCGTTATGAGCATTCAGGTTTATCCAGTTAGCCTCAACACAGTAGTCAAAGGGACAGTGATGGTGCAGTAAGTATCCAGTGTACTCTGATGTATTGTCATAGCCAATCCATGCATTGTCTTTTCTCAATACCTTTTCATTATCAATGGAACAGTTTGTTGTGTAGTTTGGGAAAATGGCCGAGTCACATTCACACTTTGTCTCTGTGTCCTCAAAACCAATGGGACAAGGTACAAAGGTGATGTTAAACGTTGCTTTTGATATTCCCCTGTCTTTGCAAGGTCCTTCGGCATACAACACAACTTGTTCACTATCATGAGGAGAGAAGATGTTGTATTCTAACTCTGTGCATCCTTCACCAGTCAGTTGTAAAGCTTGCCCTTCACCAAGTCCTCCTTTTTCAGACACTGCACTGTGTATGGTAGTATTGGGAGCAGTGTTCGTGACTTGGTCAATGGCAGCAGCTGACACTCTGAAATGCTCCCCCTTCCTAGCATACACTATGGGTGGTTGATAGTCACAGTCAGGTTGATGATCATGACAGAAGCATACACTTGCTGGAAGAGATCCTAGTTCGTGTTGCAGATTATTGACTTTTAAATTAGATATGTTTGCAAGTCTTGATATCCTGTCATATCCTCTATGTCTTTTATATACCTGTTCCTTTGTCCAATAAATATTTGTTACATTTCAGATGAAGAACTAACAGTACATCTATCCAAGCAGACCTCCATATATGGATTACCAGCAATGATAGCAGTGTTTGTTTTCAAATCTATATTACGAAGATTGACTGGAAAGATATCAGTCTTGCGTAAGATACTGTTGCTATAGTCTGAATGAAACACTCACTAGTGTGCTGATGTATGGGATGAGTATAATGGTGAACAAATATCTGAATAGCTATAGTCACTGACAAAAAGTGCTCCTCCATAATTCGCGGAATTTTCAATGAAGTCTAGCTTAGTCCAGCTGTAGGGGTCAGAGTTGCACAACGAGCATAAGATCTCATCTGAACACACAAGTTTGTTGGGGACTTTACATTCTACTATGCTTTTGACTATGTAAAGTTGGTGTTTGACTCTAGGTATATTCCACCTCCATTGATTGTAGCATGGTTCTTATGAAATAGAAGAGAGCCTGCAAGCACTGAAATGGTTCCTGTAGACTATATAGATGCCTCCTCCACTATTGCCAGCTGTATTTTCTGATATTACACAGCGTCCTCTAAATGTCATTTGTTTTGTATGCATAAATCCCACCATCCATAGAGAGATGCAGTGTTATTAGTGATTTGTACTGCTGCATTTATGTCAATAGTGCCTTCTGTGATGTAAATTGCACCGAGAATGTACTCCATTGTTGTGCATAATGTTGACTGTGCCCCTCATAACAAGCTCACTTCGAGCAAAATCAAGTGGTGCAATAATGTTTTTTGTTATTTCAGAGTTTTTAAGGTAGCTGAGTGTTAGTATACAGGATATCTGTAGACCCTCCAAATGTCACTTACTGACTCTTACAGATAATGCAGTCCTGTGTTGTGTACGAACTTTGTACTCCCATTGAATTTTACTGCACTGTTTTCTGCTGTAATTATGAATAGCCCAGTGTTATTTGCAACATAAAGGTAACCATTGCTAAGGAATGTTGTTAAGGTGAAAATAATGGCTCCTCCTAGAGTTTGAGCTGTGTTACTGACAAATGTTGAATTTTGTACTACAAGGGTATAGTTTTTCCTAGCAACAGACTTGTACCAAACTCCGCCACCTGTATTGCTTGCTTTGTTGTTAGTGAAGTTTGAATGGTCAATTGTATTCCAGCTATCACTTGTAGCAATGGCACCTCCATCCTCTGCTGTATTGTCGTGAAATGTGCTATGATAAATCGCGTTATTGCCTGTAGTAAAGAATAGAGCTCCTCCTTTAGCTCTTTCTTTAAAATTATCTCCATTGAAACAGCAAGTAACGTTTCCTTTATTTTGAATGAATTTTGTACCATTTATTAGAAGTGTACTCTTTGTGACAAGTAAAGCACCACCCTGAACATATTGTCTGCTAGTTTGACAATGATTGGAGTTATTATTTCTACAACTGACAGTAACTGTATTCCTCAACACTTGACTGCTCTTAATATTGACATAGCTTTTCACTGCAAGGATTGCTCCACCTCCACTTGTACATAGTTGTGATACATTATGTTGACACTTTGTCAAAGCTTTGTTTTCAACAAATGTACAGTTGTTGATAAATAAGAATCCTAAGAGTGTATAAATTCCTCCAGCATATGCTGTAAATTTTGAGGGCATAGTTTGAATTTGTGTGGAGTGGTTAAGAGTAGCCAAAGTCTCCAGCAACACTTCACTTCCTGCTTCAGCTGTATTTTTGACGAAGCTACTATTGTGAACGGTAACAAAGCAGTAAATCGTATATATTGCACCACCAACATTTATAAGATTCCCCTTAGCAGCATCTGCAATTCCAAAGCTATCCAATAGAGCTCTGTTCTCAATAAACGTAGTGTTTACAATAGAAATGTTGCTGCGATACGACAGCATTCCACCACCTCTACCTCTACAATGAAAGAAGGTTGAGTTAATCAGTACAAAATTGCTATCTGTAATGTACAGTCCTCCACCATTGAGTGCAGTATTGTCGAAAAAGGTACAGTTGTTTACAATTACAGTTGACAGTGTGGAAACAATACTGATAGCACCACCATGGTCTGCTTTGTTGCTAGAAAAGATGCTATTGGCAATAGATACAATGGTAAACTGAGCACAGACTGCACCACCACAGAGACCTCCACTGTTGTTGACAAATGTACAGTTAGTGATATAAATAGCACCATAGTTACTGGACAAAGGGGCACCTTGTGAATTTTCTCCATGTACAGAATTGTTGGTGAACACACTGTTACTAAAATGCAGTATACTGTGAGTGCTATCAACAGCACAACCTTGATCCTTACTTTCTAAGCACTTATTGTTTTGAAAGTTTAACCCGAACATTGTTACTGTGCTGCTACCATCTATTTGTGCCATACTACCATCAACTACTAGGTTGTTTGAGAATGTGCTTTCCTTCAAAATGGCCTCACTATTGGTTATGTACAATATGCTACATTTTTCCGTGACATTTGATCCGCTGAAAGAACTGTTAACAATAGTTGCACTACTGCTGTTGATTTGGATCCCATTGTCCATTGTAGTCAACCTAATATCAGTGATGATAATAGAAGCTACTAGGCTGAACATCAGCCCAGTACTGTTGTGTCGGCGATTTAGTAGATCACAATTTTCCATTGAAAATTGTTCGATCAAGGTGATGCTTCCTTCACAGTCTATCAGGGACAGTCCACTGATATGAATGTGGCCAATCCTCTCAAAGAAGAGCACTTCTGAGTGAGTGCAACTAATGGTTGTCCTCTCAGCAGTAGAGTAGGTTTGAATGAGTAGATTGGTTATGTTTTGAATCTCAAGTGTCGCGTGAAGGTTGTGTTCTCCAGGTAGGAGAATTAGAGTGGTGTTTGGAGAGAAAGAGTTCCTTGATTGAATAGCAATCTGAGAAAGGGTCATACATGATACGTTACCCTTTTCAGGACACGGGGTGCTTTGAGTTGGTTTGATGTAGTGCTTATCAGCCAAGGCTAATGAGCTAGAGACAAGTATCAATAGCAAAATGACTTGTTTCATTGCAGAAATTGGCAGCATACAATAGAAGTCAGATTTTTAACTTTGAAGTTGAATACTATTTTAAATTTCTCATCAGCTATATATACTGGTGGTCCATGCCTCTTGTAGGATTTTGCCGGCCCGTGGGAACGAAGACTTACAATTGACATCCCTGTATGATGTAACAAGAAGCAGTGGCAATGAGGGACTGAACTAACTATTGATTCTGATATATGCTCTAGTGGTCATACAAAATATTGATTAAGCCTAATCAACATTTCTTGGTAATTCTGTTGTGATAGCACTTCATAATTAGGAAGAAATTGTACAGATTCTGTTTTATCCAGAAATTTCATCACAATTAATTATTTGGTGCTAACTTGTATGCAAGAAAAGATAGCTAGGTGAGTATAAAATTAGTTTATGTTACAAATAATAATATGAAGACTTATTTTCTTCCTGTTTTCTCGCATCCTGTATTGTCTGGGGATATGGTTACTTGTTGATCCTCATCAGCAACACCCTACCTTCAATTTGAGGGATTCTGGTTGGTGATGCAACAAAATTAATTTATATTACCGGTTGTGTAAAATCAATATTACTGTCCATGCAAATCAACAATATAATGGATATAATGGGGATTCAGTGGTCTGTGTTAATAAAATACGGGCACAAAGTACCGGGATAGCCCATGCACACTATACTATAACACATTTCTATTTCTACCTTCTTAGCTTGACTAAACTATCAACTTTAAAGACTGTCATAATTTCTGCCTGCCATAGTACAGTATTGTATTGCTGGTGGGGTATTGTGTACCTGCATTTACATGCAATTTTGTTTGTCTTAAATTAACAGTGAGGATTGGAGTTCTAGAAAGTTACCTGAGAGTCTAGCCTTCAACAATCACAATATGTATGTGAATGGTGAATGAACTATTATAGTTATGTGAACATTGCTGATCCAAAACTATCATCCAAACTATTCACTGTAATCTCTGTTTTTCGGGCTATCTTAAACAAATTACATGAACTATCATTATTGTATCTTGTAAACCATTTGTGTTTGCCTTGTGTTAGTATCATTTTGTTTCTCTTCAGCTTGTTACTTTAGGTACAATGGCAAAATTTATACAATATTACTTACTCTCATACATTTTATTCATAATTAATGTTGACTTGTATGAACAGCTATGCAGGCTTATGCATTAATCATCTAATTTAAATGATAATCAAATAATCTAAATATACATTAGGAGTCTTTAGTATTTCACTTCAACTATCAGCCACCACTACCTCTCCTTCACCTCCACTAGCATCTCCCCCATTGTGCTCCTCCTCATTGTTCTCTTGACCATCTCTCTCATTGGTCAGTGACTGTACAGTCTCAGTATTATGTTCATCATCAGTGTTAATGACTAGGGGCACTCCATTGATTTCAGTACTTGTTTCTGCTTCTGAATTGTCTATTAGTACATCTAAATTAATGAGATCATTCTCCCTGGTACTGCAAACTCGTGTGTAAGGGTTTGAATTGAGTCCAAAATTATTCTTCACTTGATCCACTAGCTTTAACACCACATAGATGTAAGTGTGGTACACCAACACACCTAGGAATGTTGTGAATACAATACTGACTGAAATGTAAGCAAGAATCTGTTGACTGTGAATTCCTTTCACGTAGAGAGTAGCGGCTGCAAATATGAGAATATTGAAGAGAATTGATGTTTCTAGAGCATTGAGAGCCCATTTCTTGTAAATCTTCATGTTAGAAAAGGTTTTCTTTGATTTGTGTGAAGTTTTTGACATCCATTGTTTGTAAGTGTTGGTAGCGATGCCCTCCTTCAGTAGCAGGAGGCCTCCCACTGTGCATATGATGGAGAGAATATTAACACTAGGATCACCACTGACATTCAGAGCTGATACAAGGTACAGTACAAGTCTCACTAACAGCAACAGTCCAGACCAGTAGCGGTGATTGAGATTGTATGGATTTTGATAGGCATCCATGAAAGCATACAACCTTCCATTGATTTGTACCAACTTAATGATCCACTGCCAAAGAAGTAGACCAGATGTATACACTAGACCTATGATAAGGAAGAGAAGAGCTGCAGTGAAGATGTAAATGTGTTTTCCATTCAGGTAGTGTATATTGCCATCCATCAACCACACCGTTTCATCTGATCCATATTGATGGTTCACTCTGGTAAAGGACAGAGCAGTGATAATTGTACGAAGAATCTTTGTATAGGAGAGTAGAATCAAGGTGGCTAGTGTTGCCACTGGGTTCTTGTTGATGGTCCTCAGTAGCTCAGTGAGACGTTGAGAGCATCCCACCACAACAATGATTGTGACAACAAGTAGTATCGTGTAGAGAGGAAACACAAACTGAAGCCAGGTTTTAGCATAGCCATCCATTCCATCAAAGAAACAAATCTCAAATCCAAAGTCCAAGTTGAGCCATGCAATGAAAACAGATAAGACATTTGGAGTTTTAAAGGGAATGAAAATGGCACTGTTTGTAGCGACAATATTAGCATAAAGGATGAACCCATTGATTGTTCCAACATCTACTGTTAAGTTGAACACTAGGAGAAAGCCAACCAGAGCAATGCCAATCACAGCAAATACTAGCAGGAAACCAAGCCAGCCATTAGAGCATGGCCCACACTGTGAAGTACCCAATAACAGACTGAGGCCTTCTTTACAAGATCCACACAACTTTCCTGTGCGATTGAAATCACACTGGTCATCAGTACCGTTATGAGCATTCAGGTTTATCCAGTTAGCCTCAACACAGTAGTCAAAGGGACAGTGATGGTGCAGTAAGTATCCAGTGTAGTCTGATGTATTGACATAGCCAATCCATGCATTGTCTTTTCTCAATACCTTTTCATTATCAATGGAACAGTTTGTTGTGTAGTTTGGGAAAATGGCTGAATCACATTCACATTTTGTCTCTGTGTCCTCAAAACCAATGGGACAAGGTACAAAGGTGACATTGAATGTTGTTTTTGATATTCCCCTGTCTTTGCAAGGTCCTTCGGCATACAACACAACTTGTTCACTATCATGAGGAGAGAAGATGCTGTATTCTAACTCTGTGCATCCTTCACCAGTAAGTTGTAAAGCTTGCCCTTCACCAAGTCCTCCTTTTTCAGACACTGCACTGTGTATGGTACTATTGGGAACAGTGTTCGTGACTTGGTCAATGGCAGCGGCTGACACTTTGAAATGCTCTCCCTTCCTAGTGTACACTGTGGGTGGTTGATAGTCACAGTCAGGTTGAAGGTCATGACAGAAACATACACGTACAGGAAGAGATGCCAACTCCTTTTGTAGATCATTTGTGAGTAATAAGTTTGTCATGATGCTTGCAAGAATTTTATATGCTGGTATATCAGGCAAGTTATAATTAAAGTTTTTAGGAAGTTCAGACTCTTTTATTTTGCACCTATCTAATAGCCCCCCAAAGATTGTATTTCCAACCTTTGCGGCAGTGTTATTGTGGAAATATATGTTAAGAAAATTAATATTGATGTCTTTTAGTCTAGTCCGTCTTATGTGACCATTAGTTTCTCCAAGATACTTTGCAAACACCTGGATGAAACATTCACCGTTTGTAGGATTCAGTTCAGATTGTGGTACGCAGTTACTGGAGTAAGTATCATCTTCAACATAAAGTGCTCCCCCATTATATCCAGCTGAGTTGGCTACATAATCTAATCTAATCCAATTTTGAGGGTTACATGAATAGCATATGATATTGTTATCATCTAAACAAATTGGTTTGTGAGCATTGTTGATGTTTCTGCATTCAAGTGTTGTTTTAACAACTTGAAGTTTAGAATTTGTTTTCAAGTATATTCCTCCACCATTGTTTACAGCACTATTGTTTTGGAGCAGAAGAGATCCTTCAAATATTGATATTGTTGTACTGGCAACATAGAAACCTCCACCGTTAATATTAGCCCTATTTCCTGATATCACACTGTGTCCTCTGAATATCAATTCACATTTGTAGGCATATATTCCACCACCATTTTTAAATGCTATGTTATTTGCAATTTGTAGCATTCCATTCACATGTATTGTGCCATCGTATATCCATATTGCACCTGACTCCGAACCATTGTTGTGAATAAAGTTGACAGTACCAGTGATTGTGAGGTCACTCTGCACCATATAGAGTGGTGCAACTCCTAGTGGAAATGTTTCGGAGCTATTAGTGTTTGTAATATTAGTATGCCCTCCAAATGTTATATTGCTAAGGAAAGTAGACAACACAGACCCAGTGTTATTGAGAAATGTTGTGTACTCATTAAATGTTGAAATGCTATTGACTACTTTTATTGTAGAATAGCCAGTATTGTTTGCAAAATGGAGGTAGCCATAGCTAACCAACGTTATTGAGCTGACTATCACAGCTGCTCCCCACTGCTGAGCTGTATTATTGACAAAAGATGTATTTTCCAAAGTAAGAATGTGGTGTTCTTTAGTCTCTACAGTTTCACTAAATGCTGCATTGTACCAAATTCCACCACCATCTTTGTTTGCTCTGTTGCCAATGAAGGTTGTGTTTTTATCTATTGTTAAAACCATGCAATTGCTTACTCCAATAGCACCTCCCTGGTTTGCTGTGTTGAATTGAAATGTACTGTGATGTATTAATGTAACTGTTGACAGCAAAAATGCTGCGGCTCCCCCTACTATACCTATCTGCTGACTCATATTGAAAGGGCAAGTACTGATAGCACTGTTTTTATCAAAGGTTGTGTTGTAGATAAACACAGTGCTCTTTGTAGTGGAAATTGCTCCACCATTTACTGTGATATCATGGAAACCTTGTGCAGTGATGACGTTCTCTAGCACACAATTGATAATGGCTTTGTTTCTTACCACTTCACTATTTCGAATTGTAACTAAGCTAAGAAATGCTGAAATTACACCACCTGCGCTGCTACATGAGCTTGATTCTGAGTAACATTCAACAGTGGCTTCATTTTGGACGAACATACTATTGTTGACTGAGAGAGAACTAGAAAGCATAAAAATTGCACCAGCATATACCTCTAATTTTGCTAGTAGAGTTGTTTTGACTGTAGAGGTGTCACCATCAGTTGCCATTGAACTTTTCTCTCCTGTTCTCACTAAATTTCCAATGAAGGTACTGTTCTGTATTGTACATGAACAAAGAATCATAAACATAGCACCACCAGCACCAGAATTAAATGGATTCCCCTTAGCGGCATCTAGTCTTTCGAAATTATCAAGTAGAGCTTCATTCTCTATGAATTTATTGCCAACCATAATAATATGGCTATTGTACCAATGTATTGCACCCCCTCTGCCTTGGCAGTGATAGAATGTAGTATTTGTTAATGTAGTGTTAGTCTCTAGGACATACAATCCACCACCATCATACGCAGTATTGCTAATAAAGGTGCTGTTATTGACAATGAGAACATACAGTGAAAAATCAACTCTAACAGCACCACCATATTCTGCTCTGTTGCGAGAAAAGATACTGTTGGCAATAGATACGATGGTAAACTGAGCACAGACTGCACCACCACAGAGACCTCCACTGTTGTTGACAAATGTACAGTTAGTTATGTAAATGGCACCATAGCTACTGGACAATGGGGCACCTTGTGAATGTTCTCCATGTACAGAATTGTTGGTGAACACAGTGTCTCCAATGGACAAGTTACTGTCCATGCTATCAACTACACAGCCTTGATCCTTACTATCTAAGCAGGTGTTATTTTGAAACGTTGACCCGAACATTGTTACTGTGCTGTTACCATGTATTTGTACCATACTACCACCAACTGCTAGGTTGTTTGAGAATGTGTTTTCCTTCAAAACTGCCTCACTATTGGTTATGTACAGTAAACTAGAGTTCTCCTTGATATTTGATCCACTGAAAGAACTGTTAACAATAGTTGCACTACTGCTGTTGATTTTGATCCCATTGTCCATTGTAGTCAACCTAATATCAGTGATCAATATGGAAGCTATAAAGCTAAACATCAGTCCAGTACTGTTGTGTTGATGATTTAGTAGGTCACAGTTTTCCATTGAAAATTGTTCGATCAAGGTGATCCTTCCTTCACAGTCTATCAGGGATAGTCCACTGATATGAATGTGGCCAATCCTCTCAAAGAAGAGCACTTCTGAGTGAGTGCAACTAATGGTTGTGCTCTCAGCAGTAGAGTGGGTTTGAATGAGTAGATTGGTTATGTTTTGAATCTCAAGTGTCGTCTGAAGGTTATGTTCTCCAGGTAGGAGAATGAGAGTGGTGTTTGGAGAGAAAGAGTTCCTTGATGTAGCAGCAATCTGAGAAAGGGTCATACAGGATTTTATTGTTTACCTTTTTCAGGACATGGTGTATTTTTAGTTGGTTTGATGTAGTGGGTATCAGCCGCCAAGGCCAATGATGTGGAGACAAGTATCAGTAGCAAAATGACTTGTTTCATTTTGAAGTATCCCTTAGATGGCCAAATAGGAACTGTTCATATTCATACTGATAAAAATCATATATTATAAGTTGTTGGTTGCTCTTTAATGCCAAGGATTTGTTGTTTTTTTTTGTGTGTGATGGGCTTTATTGTTGAATTTGGGTAATATAATTATTGCAATATTTGTTTTACAAAAATTTATACTACAACATGTGCATGGATGTGTAGAAATTAACGCTGTAAAGTTATCATCATACTATACAGCAGAGATAATAAAAAATTCATTTTTAAAACTCCCTGCATTCTTAGACAGAGGTTCTGTTGTATGGTGAGTCATACAGATTCAGAAGCCGATTAAATGTAATATTACCAATATTAATTATGTGTAAAGCTAAATTGTGCCTGTAGGTGCATCACCTTAATATAATATCCGCTTTTCCTAAACCTAAATTTACACATACTACTGTTTGTCTGACCTATAATATCTAGTATGTTTGTAACAGTTGTGAAGATTCATCTTCATGTATTTCATCATCCACTTGTTGTGTTGGCTGTGACAATGGCTCCTTGTTGATACTCATTAATGACTCTTGGGCAGAAACTTCATCTTTAGCAGCAGTGTCTATTTTCAGGGTAGTGAATGAATGAGGGACCCTATCATCAGATGGATTGGGAGCTTCTTCAGGCAAATTACAAATATTTCTAGGATTAGCTTGTACTGATGGTTTCATGCTTTCTTTAGTTTTGTTAGTCTCGGGACTCTCACCAGTATAATGATTGATGGGAGTATTAATTTCTGTAACTGGTACTGTATTGACTATTTCATCCTCTTGGTTGTCATTGTGGCTTGATTCTATAATCCTTTCCTGTGTTGAATTTTGACAAAACTTGCCTCTCAGACATTCAATACTCTTCTTAAAAGCAAACGTGTACATGTACATGTGATAGATGATAGTGGCCAGAAATGCGACAAACGTGATAGTGGTCGACGTGTAAGCAAGTGCTGTCTGGCTTCCATTAGACTCTCTGATGTATATGCTGACTGATGCAAATATTATCAGATTGATAATGTACGAACTTTCTAGGACATTTATTAGCCAATTCTTGTAAACAATTTTTGCTGGATTGTTCAGCATGAAAAGGATACACACCAAACAGATGACTATTGCAATCAGGTTGATGCTGGGGTCATTGAACACATTGAGTGCTGAGGTGAGATACAACAGTACACGGACCAACAAAAGCAGCCCAGTCCAGTAGCGATGCTGGCAGTGATAAGGAGCATGGTAGGCATCCATAAAGGTATTCACTTTTAGTTTCAAACTGTTCAGCTTCTCACACCTTTCTAGCGGACATCGCATCATCCACTGCCAACAGAGAACCATAAGAGTGTACACTAGTCCAATAGCTAGGACAAAAACAGCAGCCATAAATAATGGAATGTGTTTACCTCTGAGATACCTGACATTTGCGTCGAATAACCATACAATTTCATGATATCCATCTGAATAATTGAGTGATGTGAACGATATAGCAGAGATTATTATTCGAATAAACTTTGTATAGGAGAGTAGAATTAGAGTGGCCAATGTTGCAACTGGATTCTTGTCAAGTAAAATCCTGGCAAAGGAGTTGAATCTGTTGGCAAGAACTATTACTAGAGCAACCAAGAATAGAATGTAAAGGGGAAACACAAACTGAAGCCATACTTTTGTATACCCATCAAGCCCGTCAATGAAGCATGTCTCAAAACCAAAGTCCAAATTGAGCCAGGCAAGGAATACTGTTAGAATATTAGGTTTTTCAAATGGGATAAATGTAGTTTGGTTAGCAGCAATGATGTTAGCATAGAGAGTCAGCCCATTGATTGTTCCAGTTACTACAGTCATGTTAAAGATGAGAATAAAGGCTACCAGCACAATACCAGCTAGTACAAATACTAGCATCAAGAGCAGCCAGTTATTGGAACATTGTAGGCAATGTGAGTTGCTTAAAGCTAGGCTGAGACCATCTTCACATGATCCACAAAGTTTCCCTGAACGATTATGAGAACACAGTGCATTTGAACCATTTTTAACATTTAAATTTACAGGGACCTCCTCGGTAGATGGACGGCAGTAGTCAAATGGACAGTGATTGTGAACTATGAACCCTTCATGATCAGAGGTATTAACATAGGTAAACCAAGCTTGGACAAATTTTTTCCTTGTTACTGTCTTGTTGTCAATTGAACAGTGAGAGACATAATCTGGGTAAAGCTTTGAGTCACAATTGCAACGTAACCCAGCATCGACAAACCCTATTGGGCAACCTTTAATGTTTACTGTTAGTGATCTTGTTGAGATTCCATTACCCATACATGGACCATCAGCATAGAGATGTAGCTGCTCAGAAGAATGTGGAGAAAATACATTGTACGTTAGTTTAGTACAGCTCCCATCAGTATTTGTTTGTTGTAGTAATTGTTTTTCACCAAGCGTTGCTTGTTGAGAGACAAAGCCATAAACGCTACTGTTTGGCTTTGTGTTGCTACTTTGATCCACTGCAACAATGGAAAGGTTGATTGTTCCACCTTTCCTGACACTCATTGGTGGCAGGCTGTAGTTACAGTCAACTTGACTACTGCCTCTACAAAAGCACACACGGACTGGTTCAGAGGAGATACTAGCATTAGAATTGAAATCTTGCTCTTTCAGATTAGTAATGTTGAGAAGGTATGACTTCCCACTTATAGATCTTGGCCTTGTAATTAGTAAATTGTAGTACTTTCTAAATATTTCTGCAGCCGGACTAACGGTACACCTGTCCAATAGCCCTCCGTATAATGATGAGCCTGCAATACTGGCAGAATTGTTTTCAAAGAATGTGTTCTGTAAGTTTAGATCTGAATGGATAAATGGCTGCAGTGCTAAGGCTTGAAAGAAACACTCAGTTAGAGTTGTAGAAGCAGAAATTGCTCGGTCCTTGCCGTTTGAATCACAGTTGCCAATGTTTGTATTATCAGAGACAAAAATAGCTCCACCATAGACAGCACGATTCCCCACAAACTCTAAATAGTTACAACTTCTGGGGTTCAACTTGCAATCTGATACCGTTTGGATTATTGAATTTTTCATGATATAGAGTTTAGCATTGAGCATGACACTCATTCCACCTCCCATCTTAGCAAGGTTACCATTGAACTGAAGAGAGCCACCATCACCTACTCTTGTGATGGACCCAATAGCATGTACTCCTCCACCAAACCCTCTACTTGCATTATTTCTGAGAAAGATAGTTGTTTCACCTTCAAAGTTGAGTTCACTCTGGTAAACAAATATGCCACCACCAGACAAAAATGCTATGTTTTCTTCCATTGTTAAATTTCCATAGACAATTATTTTGCTCTCTCTAGCTGCAATTGCTCCGCCATCACTATAGGCTAGATTGTATTTGAAATCAGCAACTCCAGTAAAGAATACATTGGTCTGAAACATAGTCATGGCCCCTGCTTCGTCAACAATAAATGAAGAATTTCTGTGTGCAGAATTGTTAAGGAGACGTGTGTGTCCAGAGAATGTCACATTACTTGAGATGATAAAAAGAGATCCTGTATTTTGTGAAAAGTTTGTGTTTCCTGAAAATTGCAATAGACTTTCAGATGCAAACACAACACTAGTAGGAGCCACATTGTTAATGAAACACACATCAGCTCCTGTGATATGACCATTGGAGATGACAAGTGCACCACCATATCCACTTCTTCCAATCACTGAATTGCTTATAAATGTTGTGCGATATAAAGTCCAATTTGAATGATCCATACTGACTATTGCACCACCCAATCCACCTTCACTAGTCAGAGTATTGTTTACAAAGACGGTTTCGTTTGCCACAACAGTTGAGTTCAATGTGATAACTGCTCCACCCCATGCTGAATGTAAAATAGCAGTAACATAGTTATGTATGAATGTGCTGTTTTCTATGGTGATGGAACTATTGTCAGCAGCAATTGCACCTCCACCTCCTGCAATGTATCCAGCCACTGCTGAGTTGTATGCAAATGTAGTGTTGATGATACTGATGGTGCTACTGTAGAGTCCTATAGCTCCAGCACCACTGACGATTGTGAAGATATCAAAGAATACTGAATTTTTTATAAAATCTGTCGAGTTCAAAGTTATGGTAGAGTTGTAGGCATACACTGCCCCACATCCTCCCATAAAAAGTGACTTCACTGAGTTACTGGTAAACTTACACAGGTACATGTCAATAACACTGCTATAGGCAAAAATTGCACCACCAGCAGTGAACTCACCTTTCAAAGCATTGTCAGAAAATGTACAGTTACTGATCTCAACATGACTATTGTACACTATCATTGCCCCCCCTCCCTTACTGATCGTATTGGCTGGATTGTAGACCTTTGCTCCACTATTTGAAGAAAAGGAAATTCTGTTTAATTGTGCATGAGTGGTCATATTCAAGTAGAGTCCTGTTCCCTGTCTATGATGCTGCCCTTGAAGGCTACATTCAACCATGGTGAAGTGATTCACCCTGATCACGTTGTTGTTCATACACCCAACAAAGGTTATCTTACTGATTTGAATTTGAGCAATCATTTCAAAATGTAGCTTACCCAAATGGCCGCACAGAACACTAACTGGGCCAGATTGTATTTGTGACAATGAGGAATAATTATCGGTACTTGTTTCAAAATTTAGTGATGTGATATTGCTAATGAATAGTTGAGAGTGAAGGGTGTGTTGACCAGGTAGTAGAACCAATGTAGAATTGGAGGCAAAATAATCACTTGCCTTCTGAGCATACTGAGAGAGAGTGAAACAGGGAGCAATCTCTTCAGGGCATGGGAGGCTTGGAGTGACATAGTAGGTTGCTGAGGGCACCTTGGCATTTGCAGAAGAAAGGAGGACACAGGTCACCAACAGCAAGAGATGTGACTCCATCTATAGAGTGATGCTTTTTATTATACAATTTGAACTTCAATCAAATTTTCTACATCTAAAACTGGTATGACTGTACATTATTGTAGACTTTAAAACATAAAATAGTAGTTATTAGTGATGTTTGTTGCTTGAAAGAATGCATTGCTATGTCTAAACATAATTATAAACTAATAACATTATCACTTAAAGCATTATATTTAATTCTAAACATGATATTTGATATCCACAATAATAATAATTTTTATAACATTCATGACTAGGGGGCTAGGCCAAATCACAATCAGTATACTCAGGGGAGTAACAAGGATCACTATAATAATAATAAACAAATTGAGTATTATGTTGTATAATAATGTTAATTATTGATTGCATGCATATATTCTAGCTTATAATTATTTCATGAACTATACCTACACAGGCTGTATCCCATGCAAAATTTGAGGAAGATATTATCGATCAATTTTGATTAATAATTATGTCTACAAATAATTAACACACTATTTCTTTAGTGAAAAATTAACATTGATGTGACACAAGAATAATAATTATCAGGCTTTGTCCGTTGAGCTGCTTGCAGCCTCATCAGGGAAGAACTCTAGAATGACCTCATCCTCCCCAATACTGTCTCCATCTTTCACATAGACCTCCTTGATCTGAACACACACAAACAAAGATACAGTCATTATCTGTCCCACCCTGGTCATTCTAGAAGAAGAAAATCGTCAGAAGTCTTGGGTGTTGTCTGGAACCTACCTTCCCAGTCTTGGGGGCAAAGAGAGGGTTTTGCATCTTCATGGCTTCAAGAGTGACTAGAGTGGTTCCTTCTTCAACAGAGTCTCCAGCTTTGCACACAATGGACTTCACCACTCCCGGCATTGGAGCACGCAACATGTCAGTACGCCCTTCCTGTAGATGGAATGAGGCATGCATCTATCACATCACAGTAAAACAGCAAAGAGCAGCATTATACCGTGGCTATATGCACTACTCACAGTAGCACTACCTTATTATTAACCACACCCCTCTAATAATCACTTACAGCTGCTCGGTCCGGAACATGTTTAGCCAGCTCAGCAGATTGAGGATCTTGGACAACTACTGCATACTGAAACACCAAACACCCACAGTAAAGTCATAATAGTTCTTATAGTTAGTAGTATACCTTGTTTCCATAATGTCTGAGGAATAACCGTCTTCCTCTTCGAGACTCATACTGTAAGTACACAACCATACTGTACATTATAGCAGTTTCTATTATGATGTAGGTGATCAATGTTGTGTTTGATATAATGACCTGCTCAAACACTGAGACACCATACCCACCTGTACGGTAACGTCCTTCCCATTGATCTGTGCCAACATCATGGGCTCTCCAACAGTCCACTCTGTGTCCATCACCACACTGGTCTCTCCATCAATCTCCACCTCAAGACCCTCCTCGTTCCAAGAGGCAATTACAGGGATCCTCTCCTTGTCCAGAGTGACAACCAACTCCCATGAAGTGGGGGTCAAATCAGTGTCAGGAGACTGCCTAGAGTACAGTAGGGGAGAGGGACACACACACACACACACACACACACACACACACACACACACACTTGTTGATATAACCACTTTGTCATTATAAATACACACAGTAGCTTTAGCTCTTCTAGATGTCAAACAATTATAGCATGCATACTGGAGTATCTAGACAGGAATACAGTAGAGTATAATAATCTATGGTGCTAACTGGTTGTCTTCACCTTTCTTGGTTCAAGAAGCCTCTTGCTAGTTCTTCTCTCTTCACGTGCATGAACACTGCAGCAGCTATCAGCTCGTTCCTTTCATCCTCAGCCAACACACGGCCTACAAACATCAAAGAAGGTAATGCAGCATCACAGACAGCATCATAATATAAAACTTTTTGTGAGTTAGAGACAATAATAGTCACTATCTTTTGTTACAGGAAATGAATTTTCACTGATACAGTAAAAACTGCCACCAGTCATGACAGTGCAGTACGATTGTAACTACATTCAGTTAGATTATGCAAGTTCCATGCATTGTTCTATCTACTGACCTTTGAACCCTGTTGGATACACCTCAGGAATAAAGCTGGTGGTGATGTCTCCCGACACAAACCGAGGCTGGGTGATGATGTCTCGCAAGATTGGGATGTTATGATTAACACCTGTAGCGATACATCAATAGCTCCATTGTACATTCCTGTTGGCTGTGATGGACTAACCTCTGATACAGTAGTTGTCCAATGCCTTAGCCATGACAGCCAGTGCTTCATCTCTGGTCTCACCATGGGTGACCAGCTAATGTTGGCAGAGGTAGTCATGGGACAAGAATGAGTGAGATACAATACATACCTTAGAGATCATGGGGTCATAGTACATGCTGATGGTACTGCCTTCAACAATGCCAGTGTCCACACGAACCTGTGTGTGTGTATGTTCATCACAACACTAATATAGCTGTACACTCATTGCAGTTTAGATAACACACATTCTCCAAGCCAGGTCGACCTTTGGGTTCAATGTAGGTTGAGAGATAACCTATTGATGGTAGAAACCTCACTGGATCCTACAGTATGACCATACATACACCATCAAATACAGTGAAACTAATCCCCTGTAGGGTTCAGACCTCAGCATACACTCTAGCTTCCACAGCCCAGCCATTGATACCAATGTCCTCCTGTGTCAGTGTGAGGGGGTGACCTTCAGTGGAATTAAGGATTGTAACAAGTCACAAGTAGATGTGTGCATGACATTGATCAGCTTTCACACTGTAATCTACCTGCAGCAGAGTGTATCATCTCCTTAACGAGATCAACTCCTGTCGTTAGTTCAGTAATGGGATGTTCTACTTGCAATCTTGTGTTCATTTCAAGGAAATAGAAATTTTTCTGAGAGTCCACTAGAAATTCACATGTACCTGCAACACACACACACACACACACACACACACACACACACACAAGAAAAAATGAACAAACCAGTATACCATACAATTCAATGTCCCTACATATACACACAAGGTTTAGTCTCTTACCTGCAGAGCTGTATCCAACCTCCCTGCATAGAGCAACAGCTTGCTCTCCCATTGCACGCCTAGTGTCAGGATCAATAAAGGTGCTGCCAACAGAACAACCAGAGACAAAGATAAGTTAGCTTTTAACTAGTGGTGTTGGATGTTGAGCTACCTTGGAGCTTCTTCAATGACCTTTTGGTTTCTTCTTTGAATGGAGCACTCTCGTTCATTGAGATAAATCTACAAGGAGGAACAACTTTATCATAGTCATACACTAATTTACATATGACTGTAAACACATAAGATAGAATGGCTATATTGGGATTGCATTTCCTGAATACTAATTATATCTTCGCTGACAGCCAGGACACTATATACTATGCCAAGGATAGCCTCGTAACCAGGCCACACCCTAATACTAACTATTTTTGATCCTTCGTCTTATCACAATGGATCAAATAAAAATCTATACATAGCATAATGGTTCAAATTCATGCCAATCACTACCTCAGTAAAGTAAAATATAAGCAGGTAGACCACTTAGGTTATATTGCAATACTTGGAAGTAGTGATTAGGCATTGATAAATTATACTAGCATAATAATTGTTTCAGAATAATAGGTACTTGAAGCATAATGTGGCAAAAATAGGTAGAAATTTCTATATATCAGATTGGTTAATGCNGAAGTGGGGGTCAAATCAGTGTCAGGAGACTGCCTACAGTAGAGTAGGTGAGAGGGGATACGCACACACACACACACACACACACACACACACACACACACTTGTTGATATAACCACTTTGTCAATATAAATACACACAGTAGCTTTAGCTCTTCTAGATATCAAACAACTATAGCATGCATACTGGAGTATCTAGACAGGAATATAGTAGACTATAATAATCTATGGTGCTAACTGGCTGTCTTCACCTTTCTTGGTTCAGGAAGCCTCTTGCTAGTTCTTCTCTCTTCACGTGCATGAACACTGCAGCAGCTATCAGTTCGTTCCTTTCATCCTCAGCCAACACACGACCTACAAACATCAAAGAAGACAATACAGCATCACAGACAGCATCATAATATAAAACTTTTTGTGAGTTAGAGACAATAATATTCACTATCTTTTGCTACAGGAAATGAATTTTCACTGATACAGTAAAAACTGCCACCAGTCATGACAGTGCAGTACGATTATAACTACATTCAGTTAGATTATGCAAGTTACATGCATTGGTCTATCTACTGACCTTTGAACCCTGTTGGATACACCTCAGGGATAAAACTGGTGGTGATGTCTCCCGACACAAACCGAGGCTGAGTGATGATGTCTCGCAAGATTGGGATGTTGTGATTAACACCTGTAGAGATAGTATCAATAGGTTCATTGTACATTCCTATTGGCTGTGATGGACTAACCTCTGATACAGTAGTTGTCCAATGCCTTAGCCATGACAGCCAGCGCTTCATCTCTGGTCTCACCATGGGTGACCAGCTAATGTTGGCAGAAGTAGTCATGGAACAAGAATGAGAGAGATACAACACATACCTTAGAGATCATGGGGTCATAGTACATGCTGATGGTACTGCCTTCAACAATGCCAGTGTCCACACGAACCTGTATGTGTGTGTTCATCACAACACTAATACAGCTGTACACTCACTGCAGTTTAGATAACACACATTCTCCAAGCCAGGTCGACCTTTGGGTTCAATGTAGGTTGAGAGATAGCCTATTGATGGTAGAAACCTCACTGGATCCTACAGTATGACCATGCATGCAGAGAGCACCATCAAATACAGTGAAACCAATCCCCTATAAAGTACAGACCTCAGCATACACTCTAGCTTCCACAGCCCAGCCATTGATACCAATGTCCTCCTGTGTCAGTGTGAGGGGGTGACCTTCAGTAGAATTAAGGATTGTAACAAGTCACAAGTAGATGTGTGCATGACATTGATCAGCTTTCACACTGTAATCTACCTGCAGCAGAGTGTATCATCTCCTTAACGAGATCAACTCCTGTCGTTAGTTCAGTAATGGGATGTTCTACTTGCAATCTTGTGTTCATTTCAAGGAAATAGAAGTTTTTCTGAGAGTCCACTAGAAATTCACATGTACCTGCAGTACACACACACACACACACACACACACACACACACAAGAAAAAATGAACAAACCAGTATACCATACAATTCAATGTCCCTACATATACACACAAGGTTTAGTCTCTTACCTGCAGAGCTGTATCCAACCTCCCTGCATAGAGCAACAGCTTGCTCTCCCATTGCACGCCTAGTGTCAGGATCAATAAAGGTGCTGCCAACAGAACAACCAGAGACAAAGATAAGTTAGCTTTTAACTAGTGGTGTTGGATGTTGAGCTACCTTGGAGCTTCTTCAATGACCTTTTGGTTTCTTCTTTGAATGGAGCACTCTCGTTCATTGAGATAAATCTACAGGGAGGAACAACTTCATCATAGTCGTACACTAATTTACATATGACTGTAAACACATAAGATAGAATGGCTTTATTGGGATTGCATTTCCTGAATACTAATTGTATCTTCGCTGACTGCCAGGACACTATATACTATGCCAAGGATAGCCTCGTACCAGGCCACACCCTAATACTAACTATCTATTTTCATTTTTGATCATTCATCCTCTCACAATGGTTCAAATAAAAATTTGTACATAACATAATGGTTCAAATTCATGCCAATCACTAGCTAAGTAAAGTAAATTATAAGCAGGTAGGCCACTTAGGTTATATTGTAATACTTGGGCATTAAAAATGAAGTAGTGATTAGGCATTGATAAATTATGCTAGCATAATAATTGTTTTAGAATAATAGGTACTTGAAGCAAAATGTGGCAATAATAGGTAGAAATTTCTATCAGATTGGTTTACTGTAGAAGGCAGTTTTCGTTACTACAAAATTCGTTTTTTGAACACAAAAGCTTTCTCTAGAGGACTACATCACTGACTATATTGCTTACTGTACATGTAGCAACTAAAATTGCTGTACGTCTTTAGATTTTATCTATTCAGAAAATGAGAAAGGTGATTTGCTGAGCATAATGGACACAATATTTAGGCATACTGTATAGCCGAAATATTGACAGGGATTTTAATTTGACGGTTTGATGGTCAAAGTGTCCGAATTGTCAAATTTAAATCTGCCAATATTTTGGGCAAAATGTATGAATGTATTATGCGTATGCGCAAATTGTCAAAATTAAATTCATCAATAATTTTATTTTACGTTCTGCGGAGCAAACCGTCAAATTTTTTGACAATAAATATTTCCGGCTATACGGTAAATGATAAAAAAGCATAATTTACCAATCCTTAGTAGCTACTAGCTATGCGCTGAAATTGAGACATGCCTTGTTTCATTACTTTTGCAGTGAAGCCCATTTTACACTGTTTATGTTTATGAAATTTTTGCTACATGTTCAGACAAGGAGACTATCACAGATTCAGTCCACTAAATGTTTGAGTAGCAGCTACACTGATAAAGTTAATACCCATGTACATTAAATGCCACGTGGATAGATAACAACCTTTGAACTCTAGTATGATACTGTTTGTTGTGTTATCATGGTGCCATATTATTTTATGTACAATAATTTTTTGACTAACACAACTGTTAGCTCACTGAAATAACTCTAAGTGGATGTTGCAAGTATGAAACATTTATTATCATCATCATTTTGATGCTGAAAGAATCTATAGAATTTCAGGGATGCCCTAACTGTTCCATATCTTGAGTTTTTAGCTTTAGTTCAAAGTCACTAATTTTAACATCAGTCAGAAACCAACAATTTTAGTTTCCCTTTGAGGCAAGGCATAAAGTGAGAAGGCTCAAGTCATGGCCATGGATGACAGTCAATTGAATCTTGAAGCACAGGTGTACTTTGATTGCATACCGCCAAACAATACAGAGAAGCTGGGATGGAAGTTGGACGATGATAGATTTGGGCATCACGGTGTAGACAAACACCTGGGGGTCATTGCCAAATCTATGGATGAGTGGAGAGGTGGTGTAGCTGATGCTCTAGGCCTCACCAAGGTAGAAATTACTGACATTGAAAAAAGTGTGTATGATCTTCGCCTACAAACGTAAGTTTCTTAATCAAGTTCCTAATACAGTTACTAACTATTACTTCATGGTCTGGTTTGCTATGTATCATCAATTTGACGATTTACAGGAGAGCTGCTATTCAGAAGTGGAAGGAAAAGATTGGTTTCAAGGCAACCTATGCTGAGCTGATTAAAGTCTTTCTAAGCGCAGAAAAGCCAGGCTATGCTGAAGCAGTCTGTAAAGTACTCGGAGGTACTTTGATTAATAGAGTCATTTTAACAGTCCAGTTAACTTTTTGTACTAGCTTCAGCTGCTTAATTGGACATGCTTGACTTGATCAAGCTACACTGCCTTAAACCAATGTTCAAATCAGTCATGTCTGCCACACACACCTACCTTACACAGGCACTCCTGGACAAAAGACTGAATCTACAAACAATACTGAACCAATACCAACAATACGATGGGCTGTTTGTTTAAAAATTCAATGCATAAAAGTTCATAGGAGAATTCCCTATTCCTGGAAGTTTGTTATTGACATTTGCACTTTATTGTGGGAGATTGCTACTGCCCTTCATTCAAGAATCACACATATTCCCGTTCGAGATACTATCCATGGATATTTATCATTCAAGATAGACGAGTTTACTACAAGTTTTCTTGTCATTAGCTTTCATTTGAGATCAGTGACACAATTTTCGTTGACGATTAATTCAATCAAGATTGACAGTTGAGATTGGCAGCTTTCATTTAAGGTGGAAAATTTCCTAATTGAAATTGACAGCTTATTCACTGGAGATTGCTACTTTCACTAAACAGTTTTCATTTGAGATAAACAACTAAAGGGGATCATAAAAAGCCTGCAAAGCACCTTGAATGAAAGCACAATGTCCCGACCTAGCCAATAATTTTGAATTAGAAAAGTAATTTGTCCATCTCAAATAAAGTATGTCAATCTCAAAGAAAGTGCAATCTCCCATTGAAAATTCGAATCTCAAATTAAAACTGTAACAATCTTCCACAAATAGGTAAATACACTATATCTGACACATGATTGATAATACACTACACACAGGGACAATGATAACCTTAGTGGTGAAGTCCAGCAACCACAAACAGTGAGTATTATGTCAACACATTGCTTTACAGGGTAACTAATAAGTTGTTATTGTGTGTGTATATTATAGGGTAACACTGATTTTGATGGTAAGAAATTTTTAATCCACTGCATGTTCCAAGAGTGGGACATGGTTGATTCAATCATGGACTCCGTCGTTGGACCAATTCCTATTGAGCAACAGCAGTCTGATGATAGTGTAAGTTGTCATTGAATGCCAAGTGTATATAATTGAATTTGGGCCATTGTCTGATCTGAATACTGTGCAGACTGGAAAGAATGCCTTTCACTATATCTGTGCCAGTGGAAATCTGGATCGAGTGGAATCTATGATTTCGAAAGGTGCTCACTTGGCACATACTGACAATGTAAGGAAAGTACACAAAAATTCACAATAACATTAGTAGTTGTTTTCAAGCTATTTATCTAGCCTCCCACCCCTCTAATGTGTGCACACACACATACACCCACAGAATGGGTTGTCAGTTCTCCATTGCAAAGAGGTTCTAAGTAATGTAGGATTACTCACCCTCTTGCTGACTAAGTTTCATGAGAAGAACAAGTCAGTGGACCCTCCCAGTAAAGTAAGGTTTTACTGCTACACATAATACCTCCTACAATGCAGTTCATGTCGAATGCCAGGCTTGATAATATAAGCTCATAACAGGAGCTACAATGCTCATAAGCTCTTGTTACAGTATACTGCCTAATTTCCACAAATATCATTTTGCAGATTTTTGTTGAATAAGTTGAACAGAACAATATCATTTGGCAATGCGTGTGTGCGCACATATGTACCTTTTCACTGAACAATTTTTGTGGATAATTTTTGATCCACGAAAACGGTGAAAGCTAAAAACTAAGCAGTGTAGGGTACTATGATAAACATACACACACTGTACACACTTTAAGCAGCTGTATTTTACTCCGCTGTTGCAAGCTATAAGTGACTTTGGTGAGGGTGCCTACCTTGCTGTTGAGTGTCTGCTAAAGTATAATGCTTCACCAGACGGCCACAAGCAGGTTATAACATGTTACATTAGTGAAAAACAGCAGGGTGTATTCTAGTGCATGCTCGTGACTATTATGCATAGGCACATTCTCGACCTTTGACCCTGTCAAGTCAGTTAGGATCGTTGAAGTTGGTGAAACTGCTGATTGGTTTTGGTGCTGATATGAACATCCAAGATAAGGAGAGCAATACCCCAATACTTGCAGCATGCAAGGAGAGTCGATGGGAGGTCACAAGATTTTTTCTTGACCAACTTGGAGTAAAGCTTAACCTGTCAGATAGGACTGGTACAACTCCGCTATTTGAATGCATAGAAAAATGCCAGTATGACTTGGTTGAAAAGCTATTAGACTTAGGAGCACCTGCCAATTGCAGTAGGGTAAGTACAGCTAGGGAGTTTTTTCTGATTGTGATTGAAAGTAATACATGCATGAACTAACTCCACTAGGTACTCCCAATATTTTGTACTATGTTTTTTGTGCTACCGTAAATCATGAAAATTTCGTAGTCGATAAATTTTCGTAGTGAAAATTAAACGTACGAAAAATTGCAAAATAGAGGGTGGGGCTGCGTAACGCAGCAATGCTACAAAAATTATTCAACACGAAAATTTAACATACGAAAAATTTTTAACACGAAAATTTCGCGATTTACGGTATATTTTTATATCCTTGAGATTATCCCAAGACATCCAATGGCGTTACTGGAAAACACTCACACTAGTAGTTTCACTTAGCAGTTGATTTTTTACTTCTTTACAGCATCGTTCCAATCACGATTCAATGGGCAGTGTTGAAGAAACCCCTTTAGCACTCGCATGTGCCCATGGCCTTGCAAGATATGCTCAAGTTCTTCTTGATCACGGAGCAAAGATTAACCATCTCTGTGCGGTAAGTCAGAGCAGTGCTCACATAGTAACACTGTTTGGTTTATGTAGCAAATAAAATTAATGCCTTTACAATTTACTAAACTTTAATCTTGCTGTATAAAAGTTGCCAGATCCTTCAATAATTATATCTCGATTTTTATTTCAGGGTACTTTTCCAGCTATAGGGTTTGCAATTATTGGTCACAAGAATGAGATGGTTAACTTTCTACTGACCCAACCATCACTCGATAAAACAATGAGTGGACTCGCATATCCAATAGGGATTTCTGTTAGGGTGGAAAACTTTGAATGCACAAAGATGCTTCTAGACTGTTTAGGTGGAGCTCAAGTGGCACTGACCAAAGCTTGTGACTATGGCCTATTGGATTTGAAAAATCACATCGAGATATACCTGGCTCTCAATCAACACAGTGAGGTATACAACAACAGTTTAAGACTTGTATAAGTTAGTTGTCTATATAATTATTATGTTGTACACATAAAGACAAGCTTTGGATCAGCATTCATGCAATCTGGACTTGGTCAGGATTATGAACTACAAGCACAGTCAAATGAAGTCTTGAGGCAGTTCTGTGAGATATGTATGAATGTAGTGAAGAAAAACTTCGATGTAAGAACTAACAATCAATATACTTGTTGTCACAGTTATGGTACGTATAATATATGTACACGCTTATTTACAAAGTTGCTAAATTTGAGATCCTATTAGCACAATATTATGCATTTATTTTAAGCTGAATGAACTTGCTGATGTTACAAAATCCGAGAGTATTAAAGTTACTAACTTCTTTCGAAGATGTGCCCGGAATATTCAAGTATGTAATGTAATTTCAGCACATGCATGGACAATATAATGCTGAGTTTGTAATCCCCAACATCCAGCAAACTCAAATGATCCGACCAGACTTTTTTGGAGCCACACGGAATACATCTCCACTGGGATTCCTTATCAGTCAAAATGCCCTTACATGCGTGNATTTGTAATTTGCCTGAAGAAGCTCCCAATCCATCTGATGATAGGGCCCCTCATTCATTCACTACCCTGAAAGTAGACACTGCTGCTAAAGATGAAGTTTCTTCCCAAGAGTCATTAATGAGTATCAACAAGGAGCCATTGTCACAGCCAACACAACAAGTGGATGATGAAATACATGAAGGTGAATCTTCACAACTGTTACGTACATACTAGATATTATGGGTCAGACAAACAGTATATAGTATGTGGTATGATAAATTTAGGTTTAGGAAAAGCGGATATTATATTACGGTGATGCACCTACAGGCACAATTTAGCTTTACACATAATTAATATTTGTAGTTATTACATTTAATCGGCTTCTAAATCTGTATGACTCACCATACAACAGAACCTCTGTCTAAGAATGCAGGGAGTTTTAAAAATGAATTTTTATTATCTCTGCTGTATAGTATGATGATAACTTTACAGCGTTAATTTCTACACATCCATGCACATGTTGTAGTATAAATTTTTGTAAAGCAAACATTGCAATAATTATATTAGCCAAATTCAACAATAAAGCCTGTCACACACACACACACAAAAAACAAATCCTTGTAAGGGATACTTCAAAATGAAACAAGTCATTTTGCTACTGATACTTGTCTCCACCTCCTTGGTCTTGGCTGATACCCACTACATCAAACCAACTAAAAATACACCATGTCCTGAAAAAGGTAAAACAATAAAATCCTGTATGACCCTTTCTCAGATTGCTGCTACATCAAGGAACTCTTTCTCTTCAAACACCACTCTCATTCTCCTACCTGGAGAACACAACCTTCACACGACACTTGAGATTCAAATCATAACCAATCTACTAATTCAAACCCACTCTAGTGCTGAGAGCACAACCGTTAGTTGTACTCACTCAGAAGTGATCTTCTTTGAGAAGACTGGCTACATTCATATCAGAGGACTATCCCTGATGGACTGTGAAGGAAGGATCACCTTGATCGAACAATTTTCCATGGAAAGCTGTGACCTACTAAATCACCAATATAACAGTACTAGGCAGATACTTACTACTATATATGTCTGATTGAAGCACCACACCATTGACATACAGTGGAGCCAGTCAAGAAAGATGGTTAGTGATCAGGAGGAGGCCCTGGGAGGCCCAGGGAGGGCCTGGTTTACAAGGTTAGGTCAACCTAGGAAGTCAGAATAATTCTACCTACCTAGGTTGACAGTATCAATGTTGGCAGATTATAAATTTGGACCTTGACGGTCAAAATAACATCATCATCAATTATTTGGCTGTAGAGTAATATTGATTTTACACAACTAGATAATATAAACTAATAATATTATTGTTGCATGACTACTGAATAATATTGTCAATTTTATGTGCAAGCAAAAAAACTTTCAGAAAAATTTTGATTAACTTTCTGAGTAAAACAGAATCTGTACAATTTGCTCTTAACAAAATTACCAAGAATACATATGGTTTCCTTGAATAAAATTTCTGTGCTTTTATGACAGAACATACACAGCAGAATCAATCAGTTCAATCACTGCTACTGCACATGCTGTATATAGTAGTATAGCATGCAGGGAAGTCACCCGGCCAGTGATTCTCCATTCCCATAAGCAAAATCATGGGACAAGCACGGTTGGCAGCCAATCTTGATATCAGTTACACCTTAAATTTTCACAAACATTTCAGTAAAATGTTGAAATTTTCTCTATTGAGGTCTGTTGCCAATTGTCTTCTGCAATGAAACAAGTCATTTTGCTACTGATACTTGTCTCCACCTCCTTGGCCTTGGCTAATACCCACTACATCAAACCAACTAAAAATACACCATGTCCTGAAAAAGGTAACACAATAAAATCCTGTATGACCCTTTCTCAGATTGCTGTTCAATCAAGGAACTCTTTCTCTCCAAACACCACTCTCATTCTCCTACCTGGAGAACACAACCTTCACACGACACTTGAGATTCAAAATATAACCAATCTACTCATTCAAACCCACTCTACTG
>CAXIPT010000005.1:3746177-3893778 GCA_964030475.1 Tethya wilhelma | reverse complement strand
ATGCGCCATATATAGGCTGTTGCCATGGCAACCAAATTAATTTTTTCTGAATTGCAACATCATGGACTTCATTTTCCATGAGTCAAGTTTTAAATATGTTGTTGCCATGGAGAGTTATAATTTATTTTCTATTAAATTCCATATAAAGCACACCTCCAAAAATGACAAAAACGGCAATAACTCTCCATGACAACAACATATTCAAAACTTGACCGATGGAAAATGAAGTCCATGATGTTGCAATTATAATAAAACTAATTTGGTTGCCATGGCAACAGCCTATATATGGCGCATAATTAATTATTCATAAGATGAGGGGTTGACTTAATACTTCGTTAAAACAATGAATATTCATTTTTGTGGCTATACAATTTTTTTAATGTGTTAAATTAGGACCAAACTATTGTATAATTGTGAAATTATGTCTTTATGATAAAGTAAAATTATGTTATTAAATTTTGAAATCAGCACTTTTTGCTCTTAATCTAAGCCGACCCAGTCCTTAATGCCCCTGAGCAGTTCAAAAATGTACAATGTAACAGACAGTGACAGTTTTTTTCTCTATGAAAGTTTATGTCCATTGAATGACAAGAGACAACATGAGTAGCACAACAAAAATTGATGTTAATGTAAAACATGTGTCTAAGGAAATAAAAACACTAATGTTTTGTGGTGGCTGACATGACAAATGTTTGTCTGGGGACTGCCCAGGGATAGTTCCCCAGTAGTAAAAATTGCTTTGCTTGTGGAAATTACCACATAATTATATTTATGCTGCTTCATTGGCACTCTATACCCTCCAATATTTGCAGATGTTTCCTCTCCTAAGATGAACATAGTGGCACTAGGTACTGGATCTAAATGCATAGGACGCAATAAAATGTGCAAGCAAGGTGTGAATTGCACGCTATAATACAAACGCTCGCGAATATCTCTGTGTGCTTGGCACTGAATAGCACTAGCACTAAACACTAAAGCAGTGAGTAAAGCCTAGTGCCTAGTTTCCCCGATTGTATCATACATATGTTGTGTCCGAAAAACACCCATTTCTCCCCCCATGATGGCGATTTCCTTGGTATTGTCATTCAAGTTGCTGTAGTACTTCAACTAGATTGTCAGCAGTGAGGCGCCCGCGGGGACCTAAGGGAGAGAGAGAGGGGGAAGAGAGAGAAAGAGAGACGAGACAGTGTAAGTGTTCAAGCTGCAGCTGGAGAATAAAAGAACCAGCCCTATTAAGTTGAAGTATTAACTGTTACAAGACTCCTGCAGCAAATTTCAGTGATTAAAAATTCTCATGAATTCAACTTTACTTCATCATCATTATTATTATCATAAAATTATATATTCAGTAAGCCCATGACAGTCACTCAGTGTGCCCGGCTTGGATTGATGTTTGCTGGTCGTCAATATCCAGACCCTTTACACGTGCGCTATAAATACACGTGGGAAAAAGGGTCTGGTACGGACCCTAGATCTTTCGTGTCTCGGTATTGTACCGCTGTCAAGCAGTATACAATAGCTACAAAGGAGATCAACAGCATTGCAACACAGTACAATTTGCTTGAATCTGATCTACCCCAAATTATAGATAGCTTACAAGCAGACGAAGTTGAGAGACTTTCAGGAAAAAGTGACTCAAACCTGTGTATGTTGTTGAAACATTCTAAAACATACTTCGATCATTCATGCACATGGCATTGTGCACCTATTATCACGTTATTTTTTCTTATCAAATTTGTAGCAAACACCTGGAGGGTTGAATATGTCCGATTGCTTTCTAAGCTAACAGAAATGCGGTATGTTGTTATGGTATGCATGCATGTTCAAAACTGACTAGCCATCAAGAACAGCCCAGGATACCACTACCCACTACCTTAGTAGCTGAAAATGATTCTGAAAAAGTGATGAACAAGCAAACGAATCCCATTTCTCGATCCACGATATCAAACGATAACAGTTACTATCAAGGAAGACCAAATTCTCAAGAAAAAATTGCATCTCCTATTGTTGAAAAAAACCAACCAACATATTTTTCCCAGGAACATTTTAAAAAGTACAGAAGTAATATCAAACACCGTTTTCCCCAAAACAAGCCAGTTCACAGTGCTTTTCCTGTGGGCAATTCAGCTTATTCAGCCTTTTCACGTTCTAAAGTTGCTACAGGTGCTATGACCAAAGATACTAATCTTCAGCCTGATCAAACGCCGCTAACTGAAACTGATACAGAAAGTGTTGCAGACAGTATGTTTAGTGAGAAGTCTAATGATCCCACTTGTGCAGATAGTCTACCAGACTATGAAGCTTCTGATGCTGGTACAGAATTTACAGATGCTCAATCATATACAGGCAGTTGTGCCAGTGTGCCTGTTGAAGCAGGAAGAAGCCACCTTGTACCAAACACTGACTTCACAAATGCTCACACAAGTCACACAAGTCTAGCTGTACACCCAGGGACGACACAACAAGGTACATTTGACAATTTAGTATCGTAAATCGTGAAAAATTCGTAGTTTGATGAATTTTTGTAGTCACTGCTCAACACAAAAATTTAATGTACAAAAAATTTTTAACACGAAAATTTGCGATTTACGGTATGTTATATGCATGTATCATATAACTACCGAATAGCCGGAAAATTTGGCGAGAATTAAATTTGGCGGATTGAGCAAACTTTGAATTTGGCGAAGCGAGCCGATCACGTGCACAATATGCATACATACGTATATACGTATACACGTGCGCACTAAATATTGGCGGATTTTAATTGGCGGTACTAAGTCTCATCTGCCAATCCGCCAAATATAATTCCCTGCCAAATTTCCGGCTATACGGTAATAAGTAGTTTTGATTAAAAAGATCTTGTTATCAGCTAGGCTATTTTAATAGGAAAACAAGTGGGTGATTGGAGTAAGCTCGACCCATTCTTACTGGATGTAAACTTTAAGAAGGTCACTCTGGGCAGAGGAGCGTATGGCCATGTTGAAATTGTTGAACTGAAGGGAAAGGAATATGCTGCAAAAGTTTTATACCCAAGCAGCTCTCAGCAAAATAGAGTTACAGTTATGAGTCGATACCTTACTGAGGTCAAAGTTCTCTCTCACTTAAAGCACACCAATATAGTAGGATATGTTGGCATAGCAATAAAAGAGGATCATGAATTTCCACTTCTAGTCATGGAAAAGCTCGATGTTGATCTGCACAACTATTTGGAACAAAAACAAGGCCTGGAATTGGGACAAAAATTTTCCATTCTACATCAAGCAGCAAGCGGTCTGCACTTCTTGCATACTCGTGTCCCTGTCATCATTCATCGTGATTTAAGTGCAAAAAATGTGCTGCTAGCAATTGGTTCCGCAGAGTCAAACCCAGTAGCCAAAATAGCTGATTTTGGAAATTCAAGAATTGTTGATTTGGATCCCTCTGAAAAGAGTCGTACCATGACTGATCATCCAGGAACACTCGTTTACACGGCACCAGAAGCTCTTACAAAAAGATCCCACTACGGTCCTCAAATTGATATTCCAGCGTGACTGTGAATCGCCAAACAAAGTGTGCACGGCTTGAGTTGAGGCTAACATGCNGCATAAAACACGGGGGTGTAGCCCCGCCCATTTTCAGTATGAGAAATTGAAAAGTTCATGATGTCATGGTATTTTTCCCTAGAGATTATCAATGTAGAACAGAGATAAAACTGTTGGTATGTACACCATTGTTTTTTGGCAGGGGGCATGTGGTCCTAATGGGGATGTTTAGTATTCCCAACATCCTGGCAATGAAATGGCAAAGTTTTCATATTTTTCCCAGGAAAATTGTGGTCCTGGGGAAATGCTGCATAATGTTTGTAAAGAAATGATCTCATAAAAAGTAACTCACACATCAGTCATTCACCCATGTTGATTTCACAAATTATCATAATTATGTCACACATGACACACATACACACACACACACGCACACACACACACACACACACACATCACATTCGTAAGATGGCACTCTCATTTGCTATGAGCTAGACAGTGGAAATTATGCAGCCTCTTATCGCCATCACAAGGGATGGATTACCGATCTCCTCTATTGGTATGTATATGTTAATCTACGGATCAATTTGTTGCTTGGCCTACTAACAGTAGTCATCTAAGGTGTGTCATTGATATGATCAACAACAAGGGTTTAACTTGGAACTGAACTACAACAGCTCTACATGTAGCAATTAATTCACATTAGAGTACTATAATGTTTATTATCATGATCATAGTACGTACGGCACCAGCATTTGACTTATACCATGCCCGCATTGATCATTTTAAGAATCTCATCCAATAAAATAACTTGGGTAAAATAACTTAAATTACACCTGAATTGAATGGCCCACTTTTGTCTATTTTTTAGATATACTTGCCTGAGCAGGCATTACGAGTTTTTTTTTAAAGTTTGAGATTGTTTTTAATGTTTGAATTTTCATGTAACTATAATATTATTGTGCGGTCCAAGATTATCCTGACTACAGTGCATGATTGTACTCATTTTCAATCTACATTCAGGACAGAAGGAAAAGTCTTGTTCTCAAGCTCTGTTGATAGAATGATTGTACAGTGGTCTTCTTCGTTCATGCCTTATCATTCTATCGAAGTAGGTATTCTGTAATCACATGCCCATCACTCCCATTGATTAATAATGTTACAAAGGCTCTACAAAGTTCACAAATACACACCCCTGTACACACACACACACACACGCACGCACACACACACACACACACACACACACACACACACACACACACACACACACACACACACACACAAATGCACACACTCTCTTTTACAGCTCCCCACAGGTGTATATTCGTTGCTATGG
This sequence comes from Tethya wilhelma, assembly GCA_964030475.1. NCBI lineage: Eukaryota > Metazoa > Porifera > Demospongiae > Tethyida > Tethyidae > Tethya > Tethya wilhelma. The sequence continues at coordinate 3,888,918 of CAXIPT010000005.1, read as the reverse complement.
AACCCAAGGAAAGACCAACTCATTTGTGGCAGAGATGCAGCAATAGGAATGTTGAATCTGACTGGTAAGACAATAATATACTTATGCATACACCCTGTATTACATCCCATAATCAAACTGGTACATTATTGTTTCATGCTTATCAATTAACCAGATGGTTTGAGTGGTTTAAAATATGTACGTCTTGGGTCATTCCTCACTGGGTCTCATTGTCATGGTGCTGTAGGAAAAACAGCAGGTGTCTCTTGAATGTGGCTTTGGAATACAATCCTTGATTTGGCCATTTTTGCCTCTCTCATTCTGATAACCTAAGCCTAGATGATCTTACATGCTGAGCCTTGAATGGGTGTTATATAATGATGATGGATCATGCCTGTGCACTGGCTATAGGCTATTATGCACTTCATAGTGTGGGGGAGAATCGGCCCTCAGATCGTCATCTAAGAATTAAGGGTGTGTAGTATGATTATTATTCAGATATGCATGCAAATAGCCTTAATTATCAAGTGTAATATGTACATGCATGTATTTAGCTACCTTCCGCTAATAGCTAACAGATTGACTGAGAAATTGCATGTTTTATGCATTTCAATCGAAATTTTCTCTCTCCACAAGTCAGCTCTCCCACATGTATAAGGTTCCTATGGTAGCTACATATTATTGTATCATTGTACAGTCGCTATAGTTACATGTATGGCATACAAGAACATGTGCATTTTTCACACGCTGTAGTTAACATGGATGATTTATTGTCGAAAAATATGCTTTTAACACCGCAAGCTACTCTGATATAATGTACAGCGGTAGTTGTGTGCTTTGAAGGTTGTGGCTGACAGCGTAGTGAGTGCTGTCCTTTGAAATGAAACCATGGAGATGAGTGTTGTTGCCAAATTGTCTTGAAGTGTGACCGTTTGTCGTGAATTATGCATTCAGTAAGGCAATTATATGCACACACACACGCACACACTTGCACACGTAGCACACACATGCATACACACATGTGCAACTTTTCTCTTAACAAAAGTTAATTATTGATGCTATACTAGTAATAGCCTTATTCCCAGACTCTCTCCTCACTCTATGAAATAGTGGAAAGGGAGAGACTCTGATAAATGTAGTAAAATGAACGACGAAGCCTCTAGCGAGACGGTGAGAGAGAGTTTAAATGGTTTCTCCACCATACGTACAATAATTCCTTAAAGGTTACATCATCCAGGCCCTCTCCTTTTTTATTTTTCGGTAATTAATATAAGTTAGTGGGAGAGAGATCGAGCCAGTGAAGCAATTAAGCATACAATATAGTGGAGTGTTCATTAACATATTAGACCTTGAGAGGTTGATTAGCCTCATTTCAATTGGCTTATTCTTCTCTTGAAATGCATGATCTGATATTATAATGCATGCATATAATACTATGTTATCAATGCATGCATCGAGTTGACCAGAATCTCCCGTTATGGAGCTGCTTGCTCATTCAACTTCCTGTCATCCATTAGTATTGTGCTAACTGAAACTAATCACTTCCTCCCTCTGAGTGTGGTGTGTTTGACATGTTCATATTAGGGTATCGGGCTTTGTTTCGCCCCTAGCAACACACTGTATGTGTACTGTCAATAATTGTATCTTCCATTGAGAGTATTGTTTCTTGTGACATGAAAGGACTTAATCTCTTCCTCTTGATTGATCCCTTGCAGACAAGTTTGCTGCCAATGGACTCCCACTCCTCTCTAGACAAGGTAAGACGATCTCTGCACCTATTTCTGTACTGAGTATGCATTGTACGTACTTTATGTATATATGGGAAAGTTATATACTTGTATGCTATTATAGTATGCATATACATTGCTGCACATAGATTGCTCGAGTACCTATTTGCAGCATGTGGCTATTGTTTACAATAATTGTTGAGTGTTAGTTGTTTGTGTGTTGATTTTGTCCTAAATTGGCTATGTATATGATTTTTTCATTTCAATTGTGGGATATAATGTTTGTGAAACTTTCAAATGACATTCAACCTGGGGCCAGCCCATTGCATACCACGCAATTTGACCTCTCTGGATACACAAGCTGCACCTGACAAAATACATGAAAGTTCATTGGAAAAATCTTGAGATCTAGCTGGGATTCTAACTGAGGTCTTTCAAATTCTAGTCGAATGCTCTTGTCTGCATGATCTAAACAAGCTTTTCAAACCTGTTATGGTATACCTTTGCCTTTTCCCCTCATTTGTGGACACTTTGTGTCCTTTATCACTTCAACTTGTTTACAGTACAGACTCCCCTCCAAGCATTCCTGAGAGTTGCTAGAGTTCAATGTCCTCCTTGACACTTTATACACAACACAAGCCCCCCTGGCCTTCTTACAAGTTCAACCCTGTTTCTCATGCAAGTATTCATGTATTTATGCATCCTTGAAAACAGTACTATATATTATGGTCTCTGGACTATTGGGTATTATTGTATGTTGTGGTATTATTTTATATGCGGGCAGTATTGTGTTGCCATGCATGCACTATCAGCTTGTTATCTTGTGTATTGTTGGGTTAATTGGTAATGTTTATTTTGTCGCTAAACAATGGTTTGAAGCGTGCATGGATTGTGGGCGTGAGATAGACCAACCAATATGGGATGATCTTCCAGCACATGTATTGCATGCACCTAGTGGTGACCTTTGACCTCGCTTTACTCTACGAACTGATACTAACCTACTGTAGATTTTATGTGTATACAATAATATACCAAATGAGTAGTACAGTTATTACACTGCACACTGTTCCCATTACTCACCATAGTACTGTGTATATGTTTATGAGACTGTGAGTTGCTAGTTGTAGAAATGTAGCTAGATTAGTATGCCTAACTGTAGATGATTTACAAAGTCTTTATTGTAATTGCATGCAGCTGTTAGCTGCCAACATAACATGCACACAGCAAGGTCTTGCATGCATGCCTTGAGCACAAATCAAAAGGAGTCAGGCATATATAGCAGCTAGACCATGCTAGCTCTGATACAGTGCCATCCATCCATGCTTCTACGATGATAAACTTTGAATCCTTTTTTTGTCACCACAACTTGAGTCCACGAACTCTTAATTGTTTATTTGCCAAGTATCCAGTGTGTCAACTGCGGTTGACATGGCCTGCCATGGCCTGCCGGTAACCATGGTTTAGTAAAACTGTTATGTAACAGTTGGGTGACAATGTACACAATACAGAGTATAATGAGGTCAAGACAAAAGTTCAAAATTGTAATTTGGCGGCTACTTCAAAGAGAACCAAATATTAATGAATTATTGACGTCACATCAAGAGTCACGAGTCACCATATTTATGATATTTCTGATACTTCTGGACATTTTGTATTGTTACGAAAAGTTTGTTATTAGCCAACTATGCATAAGCATTGGTGCGTAACATTATGCAACGTTGCCTAATCTTGCGTGTAATTTATTTCCAATAACTTTTGGGACAAAGGCTTAGGATATTTTAATTGTTTTCTAATTACCTCTTCAATTTCTCTCTTTATGGAAGTGATAGTGTACGCAGCATTCGAAAAATTTGTCAAAAGTAATTGTTCTTAAGTTGCATCCCATGATTGGAGTGTGATTAGAATATTGTTATCTTATAGCTGTAACCATGGTAAGGAAATATGAAGTAAATGTGGTAATTAGTCCCCAGACAGACAGTCGGCCAGTCGAGATTTTAAAAAATCAATTTTTGTTCCTTCTTCAAATTCTTTTTCTATTTTCCCTGTGTATAATTTGGTTTAGACCATTCTGGATTATTGTGGTTATGTGTAGGTGTAAACAATGAATCTCATCAATAATAGCCTGATTGCTGATCCAGAAAGCATGTGTACATACACCATTGTTTTGTGAGCAACATAAATTCCTATATACCTATAGTGCCTACACGTACTGTCATATAAGGTGCCATTGTATGGACATCATATATACATATTGTATGTGTACAATCAATCATGCACACATATAATATGATGCATGTGTTTGGAATATGACCCTAAAAGTAGCATGCATGGCAGCTGTATTACAAAGTGTACCATGTATGGGCTTGGTTGCTAGGTGGAGACTGGGGTCAGGAAACTAAAGAGGGGCAGTTATAGGGTCACATTGGCTGGGACCTGAAAACTAACCTTCCTGGAGTGTTAGTGTAGCAGAGTCAGATTGTGTTACAACTATAATGGTTCAATGCATATCCATCACACACATTCTAACAACCACAATGACCACAATAATAGTATACATACACTCAATTCACACATGCACACAATCCTAAACGTATTTAGAAATCGTCATCGAAGGTCACACCGGTTTTGTCAAGTGTCTTGCAGCCATGGGCTCCAAAGTCTACAGCGCTGGCTTCGACAGTAAGCTGATTGTTCACGAAGCATCCTCCATGCCTGGCGAGATGCCACTGAAGCCAATCCACATCAATCACTCGGCTCACAATGCTGGGATCACGTGCATGCTGGTTGCCAAGGATGCAGACAGCAGTACATGGTCAGTGGGGTGCTGTGGTATTAAATTCATGAGTCTTGGTGTGTTTCTTGGCTTTTATTGAGGAAGCTATTGTCTATTGAATGGAGAGTTGAACTTTGGTTTGTTGAATGGGCCTAATCCTTTGATCAAATCTCCAGAAGTTCAAGGTGTAATGAGTACAAGTATATGGTTTACTGTTGTTTCCCAACCACACATTAACATATGCAGTATACACTGTATATAGCAGCCTGTGTACATGTGTCTTTGTGTGGTGGATGTGGCCAAAGGTGGCCAGATCTCATTAACCTTTCCAGGTTGAGTGTGTGTGGCATGTGTGTCCTCTGGCTGTTTGTTTGTAACACCAGAGGTCACATCATTGACCTTGTTAAACTTTTTTTTTTTGCACAGTTATCTACTGTTATGTAATAGTTGATGAACTGAGCATGCTCAGTTCACCCACAGGAATGAGCTTCCCAATTAAAAATGTTTACAACTAAATGAGATTCAATGGAGTTACTATGGTAACTAATGGGTGCTTCTGTCTGTGACCTTTTAACCCACAATTGTATAGTAGCTTTGATGGTACACCTGAGTGGGCAGTTACATAACCCTGTGTAAGCTATTATGTAAGGCTGCATAACCATAATGCTGGAGTTGCAGTATGTATAGGTTGACCTGTTTTTTGCAGTTTAACTAGCTAGATAGTTTTTAGCTAGGTCAATTGAACCTTGCCTGAAGTGTGTACATGCATACAATATTCATGGAGAAAAATAATCTTTATATGAATGCAATTAGTAATATAATAATTGTAGGTTGAATATTCGGGTGTTTTTTTGTTTTTTGTTTCTATTTTTTTTTTACTTATAATTAGTGCACTTTTACATGCACTGACCTAGTTATTCAACCTGACTCACACTACAGCATGCAGATGTGTTTAGATGGTGGTTTCTACACACATGTCCAGACAACGCTAGCTTGTTGACATGGTGTGACATGTGTCTGGAAAGGAGCTTGCAGTTGCTTTGATTCACCACATTGTCTGAGTTACTGTGTAAACTGTAGTAGCTGTGAACTGTTGTGTATTGTTGTGTAAGGATGCCTAAAGTAAACACAACCTTACATAAGTGCAACAATCATTGCTTGCTCTCTCACTCTCTCTCTCTCTCTCTCTCTCTCTCTCTCTCTCTCTCTCTCAGGGTGGTCACAGGATCATTTGACGAAAGAGCCAAGATTTGGACATCTGACGGGAAACCTATTCTCTCCATTCAATGTAGTACGGTGGTCACAGGTCTGTGCTATGTCCCACAAACCAGAGTGCTGTGGTTGGCAGCCGGGACCCCCATACCGACCTTCTTTGAACCAAAACTGGGAGAAAATGTACGTATGCAAGTTAATGACTAACTCCTAATTGATGTTCACCTACAATATTTACACGTAAGCATGCAAGGAGAGCTATAAAGCAAATTGTCAGCAGCCACTCCGTCTGTCTCTTCCTCTCTTCTCTTCGTAATGCATTACAGATATCTGAGTTTGTACCTATCCTGGGAGAAGATGGCGTTAAAACCAGGTGAGAAACAATGACTCCTTCCACTGCCCGCAGGCGTATATTTGATGATGTAATGATAGTGCATGTGGCAGGAATTCCAATTTCATTATGAATGTAGTTTTTACTCAAGTACGCGTCTATGGTAACTTGCGTAGAAAGTACAATCTGTAATTATCATAAACAGTCTAGATACACTGTGCATAATGTTTTCCATACAAAGTCTGTCCTTTGCACTGAGGAAAATTCAGAAATGCGAAAGTGTAATGGCTTCCAGCTGCAATGCTACACTTTGTACTTATTTCCACAGAAGTCTTATAATTATTAGTGTAAATGCCGCTCCTTCAACTTCAGGTCAATTTGAGATGTGAATTAGAACTGTGTGCCATATTATCTTCTACGCTAACGAAACCCAACTAGTAGTTGTTTATAATAAAGAGCTTGTTAGTATAATACAAGTTTTGTACTAGACTAAGTTTGATGTATGTATGTATGTGTGTTGGGCACAAAAAATGAAGTAGTCATGTGCCGAAATTGAGACCATTCCTTGTTCCAATACTTTTTACAGCACTGCCCATTCCTACACTGCTTATTTTTTTGAAATTTTTACTACTTGTTCATTCACTTTTTTCAACACTACAATGAGGAGACTCTCAAAGACTGGTTAGTCTCTACAAAAATACTTCTTGAGTAGTACTATGTGGCTAATGCACATGCGCATTAAATGCCACGTGGATGAGACAACGACCTTTGAACTCTACTAGAAAAATGGCTACACATGAAGTACACAAATTTATACTGAAGTTTCAAAGCTTTCTAGCTCTTGTTTTAACACATTTAGGCAGTAAACGAGGGTAAAAGACCCTAGTTCGGATGAAAAGAAGTTACTTTGTGTTGTCAAAGCTAGCTCAAATTCTTCTGTTTGTCTGGAAACCGTGTTCAAGAAGTCAGTAAGTAAGGAAGGAAGGAAGGAAGTAAGTAAGTAAGTAAATGAGAACAAAAATTGCGTGGGTGTAACTTTTGACTAGTGCTTGCTACGAGTGCTTTGGAAAGTTTCTGTAAGCTTTAGGCCTTACATACTGTTGGTAATCAGCCTAAAAGAGCTTCTGAGCAAGTGTGATGGCTTAACTTTGTCTTGCTAGATTTTTATGGTGATAAACATTTTGTATTGTGTCTATGGGGCAGTCGGCCCATTCCTACTATACGTACTACCGTACGTATGATATAATTATGTTGAATTTGTATGTCCACTAACTTGCCATGACATTGTAATTCTCATAAAAACAAGTGGTGTATTAGAGGAATGGGTAGTACTACAGTATGAGTATCATTTTATACGGAAACTATCAGTATAATACTAAGTAGTTACCAGTAGACTGGCTATTTACTAAATTTGGAAACCGTACCAGACTGATATTTAGGCTTGTTAGAAAGAGAGTAGCTTTAGAAGGCTCTTATTGACAAGTATCAGTTGTTTGTTTGTATTCAAAAGTATTATGCATATTAGCCATCAATGCCATTTCTATATAACCAGTACAGTACACTTCAACTTACAGCATTTCCATGCTTGTCACCCAATACCTGCAATAGAGTATTCCCAAAGTTATTGCTATGAAACACACCACAAGTTTGTACAAACATACTTGGATCTCAATGTGCCTAGCCTTGTCAACGTATCTCTCTATGAGTAGCCTGTCGTCCTTCACAGCGGTCTTGGCCTCCTCTGTTGCCAGGTGGAACCCCTGTCTGGTCTCCTCATCATTCCAGGCTATTCTCATTCCCTTCCCCCCACCTCCAGCACTAGCCTTCAGCATCACAGGGTAACCTAGCACACATCAAGTGCAATAATATTATTACTGTATGGTTCAGAATTATGACTTTTGTAGATTGGGAAATTTTCAATCGTCATCTGTTAAATTTTGGTCTTTGTGGAAAATTCAGTAAGGGTTGCCATACAAAATAGCAGCAAAAATTTCCCAATCTACAGTACTTTGAGAACCCTGAATTAACATTTGCTATTGCTGTACCTATGTCATTGGCTAGTTTGATGGCCTCCTCAGCATCCTTCACTATTCCATCAAACCCAGGGATGATGTTCACCTTAGCATTCATGGCTGTCCTCTTGCTCTCTAATTTATCACCCATGACGTGAATGGCATGAGTGTTGGGACCAATAAAGGTCACTCCTCGATCCTCAAGAGCTTTGGCAAATTCATTGTTCTCAGAGAAAAAGCCATAGCCAGGATGAACCTGAGAATGAAGGAGAGAGACTGGCCATTGAAACAAGTTAAAAACAAGATAAGTGGACTAGGAAGCTCATGCAATCTCTCATAACAAGCAACAACATGGAACACTCACAGCCTGAGCTCCTGTTTGCTCAATAGCTTGAAGGATAGCCTCCATGTTGAGATAGCTCTCAGTAGTCATAGCAGGCCCCACTCTCACTGCTTCATCCGCTGTACGTGTGTGAAGCTACATGTACGTGTGTGTGTGTGTGTGTGTGTGTGTGTGTAACAGTGTACATATAGAATGTGTTCATTGAAATTACTAAGAATCAGTTAAATATAGAGTATAATACAATTTCAAATATCATCATGAAGAAGAATGTATTCACCCATTGGCTGGTAGTGGCTCATACATACTCTTGAAGACATACAACCCTTATATTGTGCATGCATGATATAATGTGCTTGTATGTGTGAAAGGAAGACCTCTAATTACACAACCAGTACAAAGTTCACTTCAGCTCACTTACTGCCTGGGAATCAGCATCGCTGTAGATGGCCACAGACTTTATACCCATCTCACGACAGGTCTTCATCACCTGGAATGTACAGTACATATGTAGTTAAGGACTGTCATTATTACAGGAGCTTCCCCTTACTCTGCAAGCAATCTCTCCTCTGTTGGCAATTAAAATCTTATCAAAAGTCTGTAGAAAAAGAATGGATACCTTGAACAATGAGTACAATCACTATAGTCTAGTGGTAGCAGTTCATCGTTAGGGGCTAAAATTTTGTATCAGTTGGCAACAATGTCATGTTAATTGTTATCTGCCCAATTTGGCTATGATCAACAGCACTTACACATCTTGGTTCAGTCAGCAGTATAAGATGCCCACTTCTAAATTGGGGAGATCATCAATTCAGCAGAGTCTGACAGCATATAAGCCTACAAATAGCCTAGGGCTAACGAATAAGGTCCCAAGGACCAACAGCTTTACATCCCCTCCAAAAGGTATGCCTGTGGAATTCACCTCCTCACTCAGGGCAGGTAGAGCTAATCAACGCCTAGGCAGAGCTCAAAGGAGAAAATGGGAAACAAGTCCCTGTGACACTGGAGGGACCCAAACTGCCTATCCATGGGTTAGCAGCTAGAGTCATTGTTGGACAAGCCACCAGGCCACGTGCACCAGTTTGCACACTAGTACCCTACGGATATATTCGTTGGCTCTAAGTTAACTACCTGCTGAGCAGTTCTGATAGAGGACATGGACTCTAATCATTTAATGAATTGAGATTAGTGCCGAAAACGGTGTACAAAAATTACAGCATGTGTGTTTATATAACAACGGTATCATCTTCACATAATTTCATGACTCACACTACCCCAACCATAACAAAACCTTACTTTGAGCTGAGAAGGTGTTGTATACTTTCTGTGTGAGAGGTTCAGCAGCCATGCTGCCTTCCCTTGCCTTGCTGTCAGCCGCAAAAAGGTTGCTGACATTTTGGTTGTTGAGAGACAGTGCAGTTCAAAGGTCGGTTCAGTTAGAACTGAGCATGCGCATTTACCTATTTTAGGGGGAAATTCCCTGGATCGAAGCTCGCCTGTGATCGATTGTGCAGAAAACAGCAACATGTCCAAAACTTGTTTATTTCTTCTCTTCTGGGCCTTTCTATTACTTTATCATGAGTGTTTGACGGAGCAGCAAGTATGCCTGAGTGCATCGGGCTGCGAATGCTTAGGAGAGGACTTTTCAGTAAATTTCTCACGTGCTTTCTCATATCCGTGAGTTGATCCACTTCTAAGTGTTAGTCTTCCATGTCTGGTTGTGGCCATGTATGCCTAGCCACTACTAATTTTAACTTGAGTCTAAATCTCAGTAAGATCCCATTATTCTGTACCTATGTTTATGTAAAGTATATGGTAATGGGGCGGGGCTTTTAAGTTTTTGAGTTGAAGCATAGATACTATATTCTCATGTTCAGATTTTAATAGATACCGTAAGTCAAGTCAGCTGTATAGCTGGCAGCCACAAAAACTACTAGCTCTCATGTTTGTTCCCAGACTCTGAGTTTCCCCTGCACTCTTTGGCCTCTCTCTAAGCTTATATTTTATGTTCAAGAAAATGTGTCATTTGAGAGGCTTCATGTGTACCAAGCAAGCTCCACCCTTAGACTAAACCAGTTGATGAGACATAGTAATCCTGATTCCTAGGTCATGAATAGCTAGCTAGTATATTGGTAGGATTCTGAGCATATAGTAGTTGCTGTGTTCCAATGAATTGCTTAATTATTATATCTCTGCAGAATATCTGTAAATGACACCAACAATTCAAAGTTCTACTATGTCATATCACCTTGTGAAGCTATCTCTATTTGTGGTTCTTCAGGTGACTCGACTTCTGATTCAGCAGTAAGTCTTGTTAGTTATTTTTTACTTCATTGTACTTTTAGCTGGTGGCAATAGTAATACAATATCGTGATTCCCAGTATTTTATTTGTACTCAATTATAGGTATGTCAGATCAACCAAAATGCCACTGGCATCCAGTCAACAAGTTGCGGTAGTCGTTCTGATGTCACATGGATTATTGACACACCGACTAGTTTCACAGTCATGTATGAAAGTGGTGACTTGGCATATAACAATTACACCAGGTGAGTATTGGTATAGATTGCAGTCAAGTAACACTGTACCAGTGCTGTTTGTCAGACTCAACTGGAGCCCATATTCAGAACTACATACTATTACAATCATGTAGATTAAAGGTCTAAGTTGCATGAACTAAATGAAACTAAATTATGGACTTTTGATCTGACTACTCTGTTGAATAACTTTGTTAATTCACTATTAAATTTTGGTGTGTTAAAAGTGAAGTGTGTAGTTTGTGGGGACACTTTACCTGTAGTACACTTTGTTAAAAGTGTCACGGTAGTTTTAATTGTTATTCTTAATTTGAAGAGAAAAATGTGGCCTATCTGGATTCAAATGCAATCCATGGTCCAGATGTTACACTTACCCCTTCATACCGTATAGCGGGAAATTTTCGTATGGTGGAAATTTTCATATTTTTCGTACCATTCAAATATACGAAAATTAAAACTGCAAAAATTTAACTTCCGCATTTACTTTATACGAGTGCGTGCCACGTATACGAAATTTAAAACTACGAAAAAATTTTCTGGCGTGTTTATACGAAATTTTGCACCAACTAAAATTTCCCGCTATACGATACCTCATTATTTTGATCCACATAATATATACTGATGACAATGAATACGCACACTCAATTCCACAACAGGAATGCTGTTTTGCAGATTTCCATTAGTAGTTCAATCAGAAAAAGTTCAATAGAATTTCTGGGAGAAAAGAGTGATAATCTCAATATGACTATTACTTATGTAAGTTTCATTACTCTTTGCACTTTCACTGAATGATGCAAGATGATCTGACTATAGCTAGTGGTGACATTGGTCACAGTAATATCGATGCATTGTCCAAATATTTTAATAATCCAGTAGTACTTTTTGTACCATATTGACAAATAATGACTCATGTCTACTAATTCTGTACACCCTAGAACTTCAAGGTCATCTTGACACCCAGAGCAGCCAGTGGTGGAAGTGACAGCATCCGTGGAGGCACCATCAGCCCAGGAGCCATTGTTGGCATTGCTATTGCTGCTAGGTATGTACTAACTATAACTCTGAAATAGTATGACACAGCAGTTACCATAATATCACACATACACTAACACAGCATAGTACTGGTCTTGCTGGTAATGAGTATCTACTGTGTGACTGGTGCATTGGTCAACAGAGCTAAGGGTAGTAAAGTTGTTCCACTGGCAGGATCTTGTTACTGTAGACACTGCAACTACAAGGTGATATCAACTGATGGAAGTTATCGCAGGATTCAAGACTAAGAGAGACACTAACCATCACATTACACAACAGTCATAAGTGTAATCTATTGTTGTAGAGTCTTGTTGCAAGAGAAAGTCTTAGCTAGTAAAACTACTATACTGAAAATATCTAATGTCATGCCCATGCCAGGTAGTCCATCTACATGCCAGAATATTACAATAATTAATGTTTGTCTACATTTTGGTGTTTGTGCAAAAGAAAGATCTCGTGCCATGATTATGTTATTGTAGTAACGTAAACCGACAATGGGTCACATTGTTTATAGGTTTATGACAATTTCCTGTGCACTCTGACCTTATGGGTATTGCACAATAGTGGTGCAACATATATACCAGAAATATTCTAATTATCCGCTTGTGTTGTGCAATACCTGCCAAAACGACTTTATAAGCTGCCTTCGTTCTCCTGCTCTTCACCCACTCCCAAAGTGGTCACTAAGAAGAAGGAAAAGCCTCTACTTGTACGGATCCATCTGGTTCTGTTGGACACCTCAAGTCATATTTTCAAGTCTCTTCCCTTTTGTAAATGCTAGGTCAAGAATCTGCTGGAAGTCAAAGCAGCATAGACCCAGGCGGAACACACAGTAAAAGTAGACGTAGTAAGGTAGCTAGTTCTAGTTACAAAAGAAGTAAAATTTCTCATTTTGAGTCTTCTGGAGAGAAACGACAGCAAACATGCAAGTATTTTCTCAATAAAAAGGATTGTCCCTTTGGTGACAAGTGTCGTTATCGACATTCTATACCCTCTACTTCTACCTCAACCGATGGAGCCCCACCAGGCCACATCGTAGCAGATGATCCCGTCCACCCTACCCCACCCACACCCACACCTGGGCCTGATGACCAGTCCTCATCCTCCAAGAGGCCCAGGCAAAGACACACACCCGTTTGTCAATTCTACCTAAAGTCAACATGCAAGTATGGCTCTAAGTGCCGCTACCGTCACCCTAAGTCTAGTAGTCACGTACTCAGTAGTAGTAGCAGTAGTACTAGTGTAAGGTCGAGTGATGGCCGTCACAGGCAGGCCTCTGGTCGAAATCCCTCTCAGAAGTCCTCCGAAAAATTGAGTCTTGGAGCTTTCATGCTGGCCGTTGATAAACCTTTGGGACAGGGACAGAAGCAGAAGTCAAAGAAGACCACAGACACATCTGATGTTCGCGAGGTAAGTTATGGTTGTGTTGAAATATCATTGGACGTACATATTATTGTAGATTGCTGCCTTACCTCATGTAAGTGGTTTTATACTACAATGTTACATTCTTAGGTTGAATTGGCTCAGATCCTGGTCCAGTTCTCAGAGGAGCAGTGTGTTCTTGTGGAGAAAGGTAGCCATGGTGTAGTGTACAGGATCACTGTCTATCCTACTGATCCAGATTGGGTATGTCTTAGATCGATGTGCATGACAAATGAGTTTTCACCTATGCTAAATTTTGTGTCATCTCTCCTTCAGGATCACAATGCTGTGGACCTTCTTGTCACATTTCCGTCAGACTATCCTGTAGAACCACTGTCAATAAAAGTCCCTAATGACCAGGAGCTACCCGGTGAATTTCCCTCTCATCTTGAAAAGGCTATTGCTGATCATTTGCTCTCAACAAAGCGAGAGCCTGGAGAGGTGATGTTCCAGCCATTCTTGAAGTGGTTGGAAGAGAACATTGTCTCAGTGTTCCAAGCCATGCCCAGCCCCACCACTGGCAGTGAAGAGGGCAGCACCGAAGACCCCGAGGAGGAGAGCGAGGGGGAAGAGTCGGACTCTGAACCCTCCGATGATGATGATGACGATGGTGATGATGGTGATGCTTCACCCGATGAGGAGGACTCTAGCTCACTCCCCATGCTGCCAGCCAAGAGGGGCACTGAGGTCCGACTCCATGGGTTAGAGCTGAGCTCTGCCGTTGGGACTGCGGCTGTCCTCAATGCCAAGCTGGTGGTGAGCTGTACTCGGTGTAAGGCACTGTGTGATGTCACAATGACTGCTGAAAAGTAAGTACAGTGCAACTCGTGACTATTCTTGTTTGTTATCACATTTTTTGCATTCAGTCTAGTGTGCAATAAAAGTATGTATGTGACTGTATTCATTATTGTTTTCTAGAACTGTCACTGATGCCTGTCTGCGATGTCACTCCACCTTCTCTGTGACCTACCACCCAGCCTTACTTCATGCTGGCTCCACTACCGTTGGTTTCATGGACATGTTGGGGTACGTCTGTTGCTACAATGATTATTGATAGATATAAGATTAATTCGCAAAACAACTCTCTCTCTCTCTTTCCAGGTGTACTGCGATTGATTTTGTCCTGGTGTCCAGTGATGTGAGTGTCACCTGTCTGGAGTGTGGTCGTGAGAACCCTTCTAAGGGATTGAGTTATGGGCAGCCCTCGTTCACCTGGTGTAGAAAGTGTCACTCTAAGCTTACCTTGTTTGCTGAGCAGTGCAAGTTCATTCAGCACCAGCCTGGAAGCGTCTTGGCTCCAGAGCTAGGAGACACCGCCTCAGTTAAAAGGAGCAGGAAGAAAATTGAAGGAATCAGAGAGGGGTATCCCCTTCCGGAGACAGGCACATGCCAGCACTACAAGAAGAGCCATCGTTGGTTGAGGTGAGTGCAGTCCTGTCCTGCCCAATGTGATTTATAGAGAGTGCAGATTTATATGTAATAATGTTATGATTGTACATGTTATTCTTAGGTTTCCATGTTGTGGTAAGGTGTATCCATGTGATGTGTGCCATGACTCCACTGAGGACCACCCCATGGAGAGAGCTAACAGAATGGTCTGTGGCTTCTGCTCAAAGGAACAGGTAAATACCAACAATGTAATCTTGTGAATATTGATCACCACCACCCCACTGTATGATTTGATGACCATGCAGCCTTACACTGGGACCAAGCCGTGTGTGATGTGTTCATCTGATATGACCTCCTCTAAGCATACCACATACTGGGAGGGAGGTCAGGGATGTAGGAACAAGACCAAGATGAATCGGTAAGAGTTAAGATTAGGTGTAGATTTACAATGTCATGTAGCTCTGTACAGTAATGACTGTGATTACTCTATGTATAGCAATGACCGTCACAAGTATCAGAGTTCACAGAACAAGACGGCCAGTAAAAAATCAGAGAGAGTTGGAGCACGAGGCAAAGCCAAAAGAGCTGGCTCTGATAATTAGTGATCCATTTGTAATAAACACAATTAATGCAGCCTAAAGCCATTGTTTATTGTAATCCTGTACACTTAATTATTGATGTGGTGTGCTGTAGTATAAATTAGTTATAATCGAGTACATGTACACAAGTTTTTTGTGTATGAAAATCACTATTTTTTGATAGATCAGAATAAATCATTAATTGATTAATTGTGGAAAACTTAACTGTAAAAAGTGTTTAGCAGATCGATATTAATGTCTCATTGATTTGTTTCATTAGGCTGTAAAGCCAGCATTAGTGAAACCTGCATGAATTAACAAGAGAAAGATCATGCAAAACCTATTAGGTCATTGTCAGTTACACGTAATACCCTATGGCGCCGGAAGTATTGATGGAAATTTAATTTGACAGTTTGACGATCAAAGTCCAAGTCGACAAATTTAAATCTGCCAATATTTTGTCCTGTATATGCAAGTACTATGCCCACACACAAATCGTCTAATATAATTGGTTAATATTTTAGTTTACATTCCGCACCGTCAAATCTTTTGACCGTCAATATTTCCAGCTATACAGTATGCAACCAACAGTGTTATATATGCAGCTATAATGTGTGCACACACACACACACACACACACACACATGCACACACACACACACACACACACACACACACACACACACACCTGATCTTGTGATGGACACGATATGATGTACTGGTCCTCAGTAGAGTAGTACTGGTTCACTATCTTCCCCATGGCCTCAAATGTCTGTAGTACACTAGCCTGGGGGGTTGGTGGAGTGGTGAACATACAATTGTTGCTATTACAATTTGGACAGTTACTCTTATTAATGCTCACCCTGCAAGGTCTGAATAGGATGTGCTCAGTCTCTTCATTGGCCAAGTAGAGAGTCAAGCTCTTCCTCAGGGCAGGGATCTGAGCCTTGAGCAGTTTATTGTTCTCAGTGATCACCTTGTGCACCTCATCTGCAAGCATAGGAGAACATCAATGATGACCATGCAGTGCCCTCTACCTCATGCTCACTGTATGAGTTCACCTACCAGCAGAGGCAAATGGTTGGTGGTGTAACAGAGTGGATGGGTTATGGTTGTCCTTTGTTGCCAGCTGAAAGATCACCTCAAACTTGGAGAGGAGGTTCTTGAGAGGATGAGTGAGGGAGGATGAGGTATCAGAGATGAACTTCTCACACACTTTCTTCAACTGCAAGTCTACCTCCTAATACATCACAACGACACATGTAGCAGAGCAGGAAAGAAGGATGTGTATACAATGCATCACACTGACCATCAATCCAGATACACACATATCACAGCAGATGTGTGTGCATGTTTGCTCTGCTTACCTTCTTAGAGTCAAGGTGTGTCTCTACGATGTCTGGCACTCCCTCAATGAAGAACTCGAGGAAAGCATTGTTACCATTCAGTGAAAACAAACGTGACTTCTTCTTCAGCAAACCATAGGCAGCAGCTATATGTACACAACACAACAAACCTCTCACAATGATGACCGAATCTGTGTACAAAATGAACCACATGTTGAGTTGTTCTTGTTTGTACCTTTGGTTTTTGTCCAATCCAGTGAGACCTCAGTGACAGTGAAGTCCACTTCAAATGCTGCAATCTGTTCTCGTAAGATGAGCAGATGTTTGATAAGGAACAGCTGGGCATCTCGAGGAATCTGAATAAGAAGAACGAATGATTCACCAGTCACAACATAGACACGTACCGCTACCACCATAGTCAACACTACCACTGCTGACTCTAACCTTCTTGGCCATCATGGCACTGCTAGCAAAGTGCAGTGACTTCACACACTCTGACAACGCCTCATGAGCCACTCCCTCAAACACCGGCTTCTACAGAATATCATCGATACTCTCTCATCACCCTAACAACAGGATGTGGCTCTGCAGGCACTTACATCAATACACCTGTAGAGCTTGGAGAGGCAGATGAGTGTTCTTCTCACGGTGGGGTACCACATGGTGTGCATGTCAGCAGCAGCGACCTTCCTCCCTTTGCTTCTCCTCCTCTGAGGAGGGGTTCTCTTGGCGGCTGGGTCAGTGGCATCACTCTGGAAGGAGGCACACACCACCCGTGAGGGACTAGTCTACGGAGTACAGCAACAATGACTTCCCTGTCTACACAACTAGTACATACAGCACACAACCACTCTCATAACCAGGCCCCTCTCTCTCTCTTTCACTAATGCAAAAAAAAATCCTTGTAAGAGTACAAAGAGGGAGTGGCCTGGGTATGAAGCTAGCAACCACTTGGACCATAACACCCACAGTGTACAGGTACTTAGCCTCGTTCCCAGGCCTTCTGCGTGCTGCTAGTATTGATTTATTAAGTTGACGATCTTTACCATTTTCGTAATTTTAAGGATCGTCAACGTAATAAATCAACACTAGTAGCACGCAGAGGGCCTGGGGATGAGGCTACAGGTACTTACAACACTACACATCCTAACACATGCCATAATAGTGTATATACCTCGGTACCACTGGCTTCAAACACTGAGTCAGAATCACTGAGACGGTCATTCTGTTCCTGAGCTACCTCACTGGCCACAATCAGCTTGTCAGGGTAGGCCAGGTCACCAGGGGCAGGGGAATAGCCACGAATATCAGTCTGGATGTAGCGCTAGTAGAGGAGTGGAATGTACATCTAAACAGGTGATTGGCAACACTATCTCCATACAAATCACAATGCATACATTACCTGAGCTCTGAATACTAATCTTTGTTGAACATCTTCTAACATCTGGTTCACCACTCCACCAAATACAGTTAGATCATCACCTTCAGAGAGANAGAGAGAGAGAGAGAGAGAGAGAGAGAGAGAGAGAGAGAGAGAGAGAGACAACTGCAATACCAAGCTCCCCTCTTTCCTCTCATGAAACTTAAACTGATGGAAACACTGTCTATCCCCAAACACAGTAAAATGTCATGTAAGAATTATTGTATACATACCCTTTGGCTCCACTCTTTCTTCCAGCATTTCAACCTATAATCACAGATGCACTCAACTTCATACACTTGCACACAGCATACGTATTTGCCATTCATGCCAACCTTAAAAATGCCGCACAGTTCAGCCAGTGTTTCAAAATGATTGGTGTGGATGATGACAGGTCTTAGAGTATCATAGAGTGTAAAACAAAGGCTCTCAAGTAGACCACTGACAAAGAGAGAGAATTTTGCAAGTAAAAACATGCCCTACTAGGCATGCATGCATTCATACTTGAGATGTGAGCTGCCAACACTGAAGAAATGAAAGAAGAGTTGATGCTCATCCTGACACACACGAGACAGGAAAATACAGCCAGATCTAACCTATAGGGGTGAGATGAACAGAGGGGTCATGACTAGAGTGCAGATACATGAGCTCATTCTCCCACCAGTCCACAGTGGTCAGTAGAGTGGGTCTTCTTCAGCTCCTCTAAGGATGCTGAGACAGTGGGCATCAACAGGAGCCCCCTCTGAGAGACATAGCACTGGTGACAGTCTTGAAGGAGGGTATGGTATCTGTAGAGGAAATATTAGTCAATCAAATCACCTCCAGTATTATTGGTGAATTGACACACAAAGAAACGTTACAAAACCAAAGCAATAATTTGTAACTTACTCAGAGGCTTTCTCAACCCTCTGCTCAATTTCTTTCATTAAAGTCTGAAAAATTCGAAGTGTATGTATGAGGTTATAACATACCAATCACTGAAATGGCTAAACAGCTAGCACAAAGTTGAGACTATACAGTCATATACACGAGATGCTGATCTATGCATACAGCGTACCTTAATTTTAGGAGCATTAGTTCTGAACTTGCCATAGTATTGAGAGTAATTGCCCTCTGAAGGCTCAGCAGCACTCTGGAAGAGAAGATTACAACTACAACAAGTAGATGTATGTGTATTCTAATCTACACTCAAATATACCTGTCCAGTCTGTACACTCCTTGTAGCATTCTTGAGTGTGTTGATCACATGTTGTTTCACCAGACTGAGTGCTCTTGTGAGGTACTGCTTGTAACGGGCAAGATAAACCTCAGACTCCTTGTAATGGGGCTGGGTGCATGAGTGTATATGGACAAGAGAAACTAATACCAGGATCTGGTGGTACAACCCCTGATTCAGAAAGCATACACAGGAGCAGGTGTAAAGTCATTTACTTACATTTCTTTCTACAAAGTTGATGCACTCATCCAGCCGTGCCAGAGTAGCAACAAAGGTATCTCCAGTCACAGAGAAAGCAGAAGAGCTGAGTCTACTTCCAATGCGCTCCAGCTCAGTGAAGTAAGACAGCTTGCTACTGATACTCTCTGAGATGTTCACCAGTTTAGTCTGTGAGGAAGACCCATCACAACACATGTGGACTATGTTTAACTGTTAGCTACATGAGTTTGCTCCTCACCTGTTCCTCCACTAGTTGCTCACAAGCCTGGTGCAATGCCCCTGTCTTCTGGGACACAAACAAATGCTTCTCTTTCATCTCCTTCAAGAACTCCAGAGCTTGAGACACCTCTGCTAGTAAAGAGGAGCACTGCTCCCTGTACTCCTGCAGCTGACTGCTATAGTCTCTGGACAGAAGATGAACAGAGGCAAAGGATGAAATGCCTTCTCGCAAGACCCGATTGTTTTCTAACCTGTAGCACCTCTCCCGTTCACCTTGTACCTGACACTCCACCTCATCAAACCAGGCTAGGAACTGTGAACATGACAATGGTTTGTTACTGACTGTAGTTCACAAACTCACATGCATGTAAGATCTAGAGCCAGCATAAAATAACTGTAGGACAGCATACAATCCAGAATGTTTGGATTGAGAGTACACATACCTGTTGGGAGTTTTCCATTCTTCCCATCCCTCCACTGGTCTCATGTATATCTGATGCTGGTTGGTCAGAGCCATATCCAACGGGAAGCTACCAACAGATCAACACCAACCATCATAAAAATGTACTATACTGTAATACAGCTTGTTCATGCTGTTTGCTATAAATACCTCAACAGGGAGTGGTCTGAATGCTGCAACTGTGCTCAGTTCTGTGTAGCCATCTTTCTGTTTATCAGTTAGAGGAGCTAATTTCGAGTCCCACTGACTCAATTTGTCTCGAAGAGCCATTTCTTTCACAGCAGAAGCAGAAATGGTCTGTTAATAGGTACAGGGTCGACAACGTCTGCTGTAAGGTGCGCTTTTATTAGAAGTAGACACTGAAACTGCAAGCAAAATGAAGTGAGTTGCTAGAAACATAGATAATATAGAAATTATTAAACTTGCACATCGAATATGATATATGCTTTTCCCCCCTAGTAACGTGAAGGCCATACAGAAGTTAAATGAGCAGGAACTCAAGCTGGGTCTGGACTCTAAGAAGTCATGGCATGACATGTACTCAGACAGTGCCTACATTTTCATAGGTTCGCACACCATACCACCGTTTTGTTGTTTATGAACTAGATCTAGACAGTATGCATACATTATACTTTACATTTGTATTGCAATACAACAGGTGGGCTCGACTATGGCTTGACAGAAGGTGATGTGCTGTCAGTGTTTTCACAGTAAGACATTTCCCCGTGTAATATTTACAAACTTGCACGTAAAACACATATGCCTGTGGCTATACACTAGGTATGGTGAGATCATCAATATTAATCTAGTGCGTGATAAGAAGTCAGGAAAGCCTAAAGGGTTCTGTTTCCTCTGCTATGAGGACCAGAGGAGCACCATCCTAGCTGTGGACAACTTCAATGGGATAAAGGTATACCTACACCAAGTATCATAATCAATAGTACCTTTTCACCTCATTCCCAGGCTCTCCCCTTTACTAGCCTGGAAGTGAGGCTAGTTTTGTATTTTAATGTGGAGTATAGTTCTGTGTTCATTTTGTTTCTCTCACTAACAGTTGTGTGGTCGGACCATTCGAGTGGATCATGTCAAAGAGTACAGGAGACCTAAGGATGCAGATGGTAACGAGATCATTGAAAAGGGGTGTGCCCCAAAGACCCCCACTCCTAGTCCAACTCCCTCTGAGTCTCCCAGTCCTGAACCAGAGGTGAAGAAGAAGAAATCTAAGAAAGAAAAACACAAGAAGAAAAAGAGAAAACTAAGAAAAAGACGAGAGTCTACTGATTCAGAAAGTGAAGAGAAGGGACAGTCAGAATCTGACAGAGAGAAGCAGTCTGTGAGGGACAGAGACAGAGGTGGTGATAATGATGGACCAAGAGGCAGCAGGCATGAGAGGGAAAGAGTAGCTGACACATTTAGAGATGAAGCATCAAGATCTAAACACTCAGAGACTAAACATAGAAGGTCTAGAGAAGATGAGAGAGAAGATGAGAGACAGGCCTCAAGGTACAAGTCTGATAGTTACTCCAGGAGAAGACCAAGGAGCTATTCACATTCACCATCGCCTGAAAGAAGCAGAGAGAGAGAAAGATATCAAAGACATCGATCACGAAGCAGGAGTCGATCGAGAGAAAGAAGAAGAGACAAAAGTGAACACTATAGTCGTTCTAGAAGGTAACAGTTGAACATAGTATGCGATTGTTTAGAATAGCAATGTACCATAATGTCATATACAAAAAATGCATTCTGGATAGCAAAACTATTGTTACAATCTTGTCAAAACTAACTAAAAGTTTATGAGGAACAGCTGTGTGCCGTAATGTTACAGTTTAGTTATTGCTACTTTCTTCAAAATACATGAAGTCCTGCATACATAAAAACAATATGAAACATAATAATAATGTATTTTTTAGATCATCTTGCTAGCTATAATGAACAACAAGCTCTACTCACATTTCTACACAATTATCATTTTTGTATACTTACAATAAGGAAGCATGCACCAAGCATGACTGCCTTCATCTTGACATCCAGATCCATTGGGACTGAACGTGTGTGTGTTTGTTGGAAGTTACTAAGCAATAGTAGTAGTTCAAGTAGTTTATATGCATTTGCATTTTGTATAACTAGTTGGATGAGTACTAGGAGAGTAGGAAAATGTGTATACTTATAGTAACATGTGATAGCTTTGAAAAAAATCACAGTGTATAAACTTCCAACAAATTGCAACCCTCATGCTGACCACTTGAGGCAATGCACTATAATGTGTGTGTGTGCGTGTGTGTGTGTGTGTGTGTGTGTGTGTGTGTGTGTGTGTGTGTGTGTGTGTGTGTGTGTGTGTGTGTGTGTGTGTGTGTGTGTGTGTGTGTGTGTGTGTGTGTTGTTGTGTGTGTTACTAGGCAGTACGTATAATATAATAGTTTAATATGCATTTTTAAGCGTTTTGTATTACTAGTGGGAAGAGTACTACACATGCAGTAGAGCTAGAGAGTATTTACTAAATGACATGATTTCTTTGGAAAAAAGTCATAATGTAAACTTCCAACAAATTAGTTGCAGCTCTAATTGCCTATATTATTGTATAGTATACAGAGTTCAGAGCATGATTCTGTCCGTGCGTGCATGCTGCAAAATGTACCATAGGCATAAGTTTTACACGTTGTTACTGTACCTGCTTTTGCTGCCATTTTGAGCTGGTTTCAGGTTATTTTGCGAATAATTCCACCCAGATTCCCAGCCACGCCCTTACCTATCACTTCATGCATAATTATGCAGAGCCATAAATAACACTCTAGAGCCTATATATATAGCTGCTCTGCATGCGGCCAGAATGCAGAAAATTGTACTGGTTTCTAAAACTTAATTACTTTTTCAACACAAATAAGCAATAATTGGCAGAGTTCTTATACTTAACAGTCTTAGGTACTTAAAAAAACAAAAACAACTACATCGATAGTCCATCATTCATATAAGTGAATATATATGTATACTTATGGGTTTCAGGAAACAGTCTACCACGTACTTCGGTTGTTATTATTGCCACTTTGCTCAAAAAACATGAAGTCCTATAGAACAATAGATACAGGTATTAGTATACTACTATTTCACAAATTTAAAGAAGAGCTTACAATAAGGAAGCATGCACCAAGCATGACTGCCTTCATCTTGACATCCAAATCCATCGGGACTGAGTGTGTGTGTGTGTGTGTGTGTGTGTGTGTGTGTGTGTGTGTGTAAGAGTACTATGGACTATGCTACTACCTACTATGGAGGGATTCCACAAAACTATTAGCCAATTAGTGCTTCAGACTTTGACCACACCTCTTGTGGGCAAACGATGGCGTTGCCCTATGTTCCACATATAAATAAACAATTTTACACTGAAGGAGTTTCAAGCACTTTTTGGCAATTTTGCTAATGAATGTCATTGTTGGAGTAACATATACCAGCTTTAAAACACTTTTTTCAAACTCCTCTGTACTTTCTCTAAGTTTCACCCAGTTTCTAAACTAGCATTATTTTAAGGGCCAAAATTTAATTTGAAATCAGCACCAAAGCGGTCTGTGGACATTTCTTTCCTCCCAACACTACAATTCTAGATAAAACTCTGATTATCATTAACTCACATATTCACATGCACTCTCGAGGTCACACCATTATTAGAAATACAAAAGTATAGTTTAGAAGGAGGGAGTGACAGTGAGATCATACACAATGGAGCAAAATCTACATCTATTCTTACATTGAATTCCAAAGTTGTCAGCATCTGTGAAATATTCCTTGGCCAGACCAGACCACTGCTTGGTGATCTTACCAACTTCCTGACTTCCATCAGCTGACAGAATCTGAGAGAATGTTTTTTTATTGAAATCAGAGCGGAAGGTCACACACACGAGATCAACTTACATTAAATTCCACATCACACCACTTGCAAGTCCAACAGGGACCCTTTATCTTGAGCACAGTATCTCCATCAGCATTCTGAATGGTGTACCAGGGAAAGACAAAGGTGCAGTCTTGTTTGATGAAACCAATGGTGGTCCCTGGAGGAGACTGAACTTCCATCTCTTGGAGACAACAGAAGCAGCACCATCCAGTACAACGATATGGACGAATAAGCCTAATGACCTGCATTTGTAAGCATTCACAACTGTTAACAATGAGTACAATCACTTGATGAGCATCATGGTGCACTCTATGAAGGTTTCAACAAACAGGTATGTCATTGTGTGTACTCACCTCCTTCTGCTGGTTGTCATAAATGCTCATTTCAAATGGTCGCACATTACCACAGCACTGACGAGTCAGGCAGCCAGACTCTGTGAGTGAGTGAGTGTGTGTGTGTGTGTGTGTGTGTGTATGAGTGCAATGTTTCCCCCAGAACAAAAGTAAAGAGGGGGGGAGGTGGGTGGAGTTGCTTAAAATTGTCTGAAAATTAGTAGTTTATATGTATTTGTATGGGGAGGGAAGTATTTGAAAGGAGGGGGGAATGCCCCCCTACCCCTCTTTGGGGGAAACACTGGCTCAGAGAGAGAGAGAGAGAGAGAGAGAGAGAGAGAGTAGAGCATGGATTATAGTGTGAGTAAGTGAATGCGGTGTACGAGAGAAGGGAAATGTTAGTATCTGACAAGGCAAACATACCCTCAGCAGCAAAATATACTTCCTGTCCAAGAGTATTCCTCACACGGTACTTGTTCTTGGTCTCAAAACCAGTGACAACTACACAAGAAGTTGAAATAATCTATAGTGTAACACAGTTGTCCATATAGTGGTGCTGGTTCCAACTCACTTTCAAGCAGTTCTATTTGCTGGTGGACCAGGAGCTGGTCAATCTGTGTAAGGTACTCCAGACCAGGAGGACAGCCTGGAATGGTCTGCTGAGGAGTAGGCATCCAATTTGCTACATTATCAAAGGAAGCAACAAAACAATCAACCTACTAGCTAAATAATGGTTTTAGGCCACGTTCTTAGGCTTTTTGAAAATGAATAAGCCATAGCAATACTAGCAGCTTTTCTGAGTAAACACTCAGCTTTTCTGCAGTTTAAATACTTCTATTTGGTTACCATAATAATGGGCCATTCGTGCATAGAAAATTAGCTATGTAAATAAAGCTGACTGATTATGCCATGCGTTGTAGTTTAGTTTATAAACCTTAGCTCTACACATACATAACATTCAGTGCGTGCACACTTGTAAATACAAGTTTTACTACCTGGTGCTTTCGCTGCCATCTTCTTGATCAGTGCACTTTTGACAACAAATTAAATTGATTATGCAGAACCACAGCCACGCCCTTCCTACCTTTGGGCGGCCCATGCTCTAGATATCTGACCACACTCGCGCCCGCCCCGGCCCCGTAGACAGCTTTAGGTTGTTTCCAGCAAAAAAATTACAACAAAAAGGGAGTATATAATTATATACACTTTAATTGTAGAAGTCATTATAACACTTAGAAATAATAATAATTTTTTTTTTTACGTACATATTAGTGTTAAAGCTGATATAGAGGTGATATGTATACTTCTTGGTTTTAGAAAACAGTCCTCAAGGTTCAGTTATTGTTACCACTTTGCTCAAAGAACATGAAGTCCTACAGAAATAGGAAAATATATTGATACAGGTACTGTCACGGAGAATTTGGACCCCCTTATTTTGGTCCCCCCAGGTCCAAATACTTCGATATGGTTGGACCCCCGGTCCAAAAACTTTATAGCAGATGGAACCCCCGGTCCAAATACTTCAGCAAGTGCTTGAAGCTAATGTTCCTAGTTGTAGTGTTTGGACCCCCCTTAGAGACCTTGTATGCAGAGTCAACTCAGAAGTGGTGGACCATAATAGCAGTGAGCATGCAGTGTTACTTAGCATAATATATAATTATGTGGCATTCTTCTCATGAGTTGGTATTGACAGATAATAAAGGGAAAAGAATAAAATTTAAATCCTAGTACCATGCAATCTTTCACAGCTAGCTATACTGAAAATGACTACACAATATTATTATTTAAAATTTAATGGTGCACACCCAACTATTCAGAGGCTCTTTTCTTCTCACTGAGTAATCCAGTGTATAAAGCAGTAGAACCGTGACAATCTGCGGGTAGTGAGGCCATGGAGGGAGTGGTAGAATTGTGAACCATAATGATGATCAAATAATAATTATTATAATGATGAAGTTAAACTTGATATTTATAATCTTGCACACTGTTAGTCTCGTTACTTATCTTAGACCTATGCCTTCTCATGAGATCCATTCTTTGCATGATGTTCAGTCTATTGATCTAACTTGATTTGCTAGGACAGTGTTCTCTCAATAAAAAATTATCAGTTTCTACTGTGATGAATGTGTCTGAGTGCTTGTGCTGCTCGCACTCATATCCTCTACCGTGATTGCACAAGGGGGTCCAAATATTTCAGAGGGGGTCAATTGCCTATGAATTATACTGAAGTATTTGTTCCGGGGGGTCCAAATACTACGGGGGTCCTTTTACTACGTGACAGTACCACTATATTTCCACATAAGAATACTTACAATAAGGAAACATGCACCAAGCATGACTGCCTTCATCTTGACATCCAGATCCATTGGGACTGAATGTGTGTGTATGTGTGTGTGTGTGTGTGTGTGTGTGTGTTAATGATAATCAGCAAACAATACCATAATGCTACATGTATACCACATACAATGGATCGAGTAACAGGCTCTACAATTCACACCAAATAAATTATTGCCGAGCGCCTTAGCGCGAGGCAGTGTAATCTTGCAGGGCCAAAAATTGTGGAAGTAAAATCCAATTATACGTCATGAACACCGGATGAAAACGGGGCCAATTTGGCAAAAATTGTTCCGGTTTGAAACAAGCTAGCTGCATGCTCGTGATCGTGATGATCCTTACCATAATATACAAAACACGTGCGCGCGTACAGCTCGAGATCTCGTGCTACGTATAATTGCTAGAATCATGTGTGTTATGAGCCGGCATAGACTGCAGAGACATCATTTGGTACCTTACTAACTGTACAAGAGTGAGAGTTTAAAATACACGGTTAGCTGATCAGGTATTCATGGTAGTCCATTTCTTTCGGTCTAACTGGTTTCCTTTCTAAACCGCGCGAGGCAATTAACTGCACTCAGTGTACAACTAGTCTTACATTGAATTCCAAAGTTGTCTGCATCTGTGAAATATTCCTTGGCCAGACCAGACCACTGCTTGGTGATCTTACCAACTTCCTGACATCCATCAGCTGACAGAATCTGAGAGAATGTTTTTTTATTGAAATCATAGTGGAAGGTCACACACACACACATGCACACACACGCACACACACACACGCACACACATACGCACACACACACACACACACACGCACACGCACACACACACACACACACACACACACACACACACACACACACACACACACACGACGAAAAAAAAGGCTACCACAAGTTGGTCAAGCAGGTACTATGAGTCGTGGAACTACACTCTCCTTGGGCAGAGCTAGTTGCTTGAAGGGTACAGGCCTTAGATGGACACTCACAACAACCAAGAGATGAAAAATGTAATTACCCATGGTAGGACTTGGAGTTAACCCACCTACCCACCCACCCATGCACCCCACACACACACACACAAACACAAGGTCAACTTACATTAAATTCCACATCACACCACTTGCAAGTCCAACAGGGACCCTTTATCTTGAGCACAGTATCTCCATCAGCATTCTGGATGGTGTACCAGGGAAAGACAAAGGTACAGTCTTGTTTGATGAAACCAATGGTGGTCCCAGGGGGAGACTGAACTTCCATCTCTTGGAGACAACAGAAGCAGCACCATCCAGTACAACGATATGGACGAATAAGCCTAATGACCTGCATTTGTAATACAATAGCAGTCACAACTGTAAACAATGACACTTGACTGCCACAGTGCACTCGTTGTGTGTACTCACCTCCTTCTGCTGGTTGTCATAAATGCTCATTTCAAATGGTCGCACATTACCACAGCACTGACGAGTCAGGCAGCCAGACTCTGTGCGTGTGTGTGAGAGAGTGATCGAGTGAGTGTATATAGCATGGATAATGCTGTGAATATCAAAGTGAGTGTAGTACACGAGAGAAGAGAAACATTAGTATCTGACAAGGCAAAACATACCCTCAGCAGCAAAATACACTTCCTGTCCAAGAGTATTCCTCACACGGTACTTGTTCTTGGTCTCAAAACCAGTGATAACTACACAAGGATTTCAAATAAATTATAGTGCAACACAGTTGCCCATATTGTGGTGCTGGTTCCAACTCACGTTCAAGCAGTTCTACTTGCTGGTGGACGAGGAGCTGGTCAATCTGTGTGAGGTACTCCAGACCAGGAGGACAGCCTGGAATGGTCTGCTGAGGAGTAGGCATCCAATTTGCTACATGTATCAGAGGAAGCAACAATTCCCAGTACTAATAGCAACGTGGCTGAATCACTAATACAAATATAGTCCCTCAAATCTATTCCCATCACACATTCTGTTCATACTTGTTTCTGGTCAAGTGCATAAAGGTATTTTTACAATAGCAGGTGCAAAAGAAGGTTCACACAGTAATAAGGCCATGTCTATTCGTGGGTAGAGTGAGGACAGGTAGACTGTTGCAGAGCTGTGCTTCATCTTTAGGCGCCCATCAACGGGTGTGATTTTCTACTTTCACTGTTTTAATAATAAAATTGATGTGCCAACATACTTTCACGACTTTCATTGTATAAAAGTAGTGCTCCAGAAAGAGGGCCTAACATGCAGTAGCTTTAGTCTGGTCTGTGATCAAGTAGAGACACCTTAGCTAGTTCACTGTCCATCTGTGGGAAAGTCCCTACTTAATACCAAGCTAGTTTGCCAAAAGCTCTTCTACTAAAGCAACATGATGCAATGTTCTATAGCATGAATTTTTGTGACCACTCTTTGACCAAGACTATAATTTTAATATCACCACCAGTATATCCATAAATTATACTTTGTAGGGTAAAAGTTGGTATGGTATACCCAATGGACCATGCAGTGATTAATATAAACTGTATAAAATAATTGTGCTAAAGCTTAGATCAGAACTTAGATCCAGCAAAATTAATGTTTTTCTGTGTGTACGTGTAATTTACTGTACACGATTCTCACAAAAAGTTAAACGTACAAACTATACTTGACACACGACATTCTTTAGTGTTTATGCAGCTGGACAAAAAAACTTACATGGTTGTTTTGCAGCCATGGTGCGTCTAGGTCTAGTAGTCTATTATAGCACGTCTTTCTTTTAGAAGTTGCCAATCAAAAACGCCACGCCCTAACACATAACATTATATACGATCATATCCGCACGTGACAATGTCATTAATTAAAAGACTTTGAATTATTAAAATAATGAAAACAATATTACCAATAATACTAAATTAATTCTAGACATATAAATTATAATGCAAGTATAAATATTGTGAGTTCATAGATGTTTGGGTCTTCTCACTGCAATGAAGAGAAAAAAAATACAACACATCATACATACATTCATGGAGAAAACAGCATCATCCCCATGCATGCTCCTCTGAAAATATTTCCCTCAAAAAAATAACCCAGTGGTTCCATGAACCATGGAGGTCTCAAGTCGCATGAATCTATTTACCATCATAATGTCATTATTGTAGTAAATCCAGCTGAAATTGGTGAATGTAGATAACAATCTTAAAGAATTTCGCACATTTTTCAAAGCAATTGACATGGGGGAAACTGTTTTACAGATTAGCAGGATGCTACACGAACGTGATAATATGCTTATTCTGTGTATTTTGCATACGTGACTCATCTCATCTTGTTGATAACTAAGAAAGTGGACAATAATGTATCAGCTGGTATCTATCTATAGAAGTATCGATCAAAACTATTATTCCAAGTCTGTGTGTCTGGTAGCATCACAAATTTTGTCCCCTAGTCTTTGTTGCTGTGTACCCATCAAATTTTGTGCTATTCACACTTCTAAAGTTCCATATGTGCAAACAATTGACTTTGTGTTGATAGTTTGTGAAGTACACAGTTTGTTTGTATTGCTTTCTGCTAAAAAAACAAACAATAATCCAACATTTGAGTGTAATCAGTATTTAATGAAGGCACTGATGGTACACAACCCTCGGCACACTCTAACAACTTAGCCTCGTACCCAGGCCACTCCCTTTTTTTAGTGTTTCACGCTAAACGCCTCCCAATTTTTAGCATGAAACACTAAAAAGAGGGAGTGGCCTGGGTACGAGGCTACTAACAACTATAGCATGAATACTTTACAGACATGACTGTCACATTGTGTTTGATGCCAACACTATAAAATGGCTCCATCACACCATTCTGAATCAAACTTGGGAGACTTTGTTTGGGTACGAAATTACTGGCCGAAAGATTTAGTCTCACAAAACATAGAAAGTCATTATGGCAGTCTATGCTTTCAAACTGCAAGTTTAAATCACAAAAATTAACCAAGTACTTACAAAGGTGATTTTTCGTGAAGCAAAAAAATCTTGATGTAGATTAGATTCACCAAATATTATGTTTTGTGCATCAATTTCAAAAATCAAAATAACAGTTGTGCATTTAATCAAATTGACCTCTCAAAACAGCTTATGCAGGGACACTTTGTCCAGACAAAAAACTAGCCCATAAAAATAATTATGGTCGTCACTAAAATTCGCATTGTGGTTCATGGCTTGTATAACAAGTAGTACACTTGTGTCTCTCTGTAAACACTAAAGTGGATCTGGTTTGAGAATGCCGCCAAAAGTGAATTAATGAGATTCAAAACCATACCTTTTCTATGGGACATAATAGCTAACTTTTGATTGGTAAGGCGTAGGAAGCTGGAAAAGCAACCAAAAGAACGGGGAGAACGAGCGCTTTCCAATGGTGCTTGAAATTTTGAAATCAATTGGATATTTAGAAAGTTATTGAAGTTTTTCTACCTTGGCATTCTCAAACCAGATGGACTTTAGTACTATAATGCGGCCAGCTTAAAAGGCTGTGCGCTTTAGTAAAATGACCGCACAAATGACATTTGTACTGACATTTTGACCTTGCACTTAAAAAGTTATTTCGACTTCTGCAACTTCCATGACCATGACCACACTTTGCTGGCCAGGCTAGCTGTAGATCAGGGGCATGATGCCATGTTGGTGGAACCTTTTGTATGCTTATTTTTTAAATGTACTACAAAAAGCAGCTCCCAAGCTGAAGCTAGCTATACTTGCAGAGGATTTGCTTCAAGGAGGCTTGTTAATATACAGCTCCAATACCCAAGTGCAAGTCAACTCATTGTTCCTTGTTCTGGCCAAGCAATGCTACATAGACTAAAGGCAGAGAACCTGAGGTCTAAGTACTCAGAAAGGCACAAAGCCTTGGATCTCAGCAAGTACAGCATTTTACACTGCCCAAAAAAATTTATTTCAAGATATCGATTCATGAAGGTTAGCGTCTGCAATTTTGTTACTGGAGCTTTCCTTCTCGAGAATAATGGTAACAGACAGACAGTCAGACAGACAGTCAGACAGACAGACAGACAGTCAGACAGACAGACAGTCAGACAGACAGACAGACAGACAGATACAGAAAATGTTGACCATAGCCCTCTGCATGTGTTGCAAGGGTTAACTAGTGTACCTAGCTTGAAATTTACACTTCAGGGTGAAATTAATTTGCATGGATACTAACAGGACTTTGTCCTGATGGCACCACGGACAGAAGAGAGCTTGGTATCAAATATCACGTGCGTAGTTTTGAACTGTATATGATGAAATTTTTCCGGGATTTACTGCATGCAGGACAGAATCAATGCTTGAAACAAACTGTTTTACACTGGTTTTAAGCTTCTTCAGCTAGCAAAGACTGAATAAAAAACCTCTGTCTGCCATTAAATTTGAGATCTTTTGTTCCTAAACCCCATTTTCATCCACTCAAAGCTCAGTGGCAAACATGTTGAAGACATGGGCTGGATCACAGCAATGTGTTCTTGTGGTCTTGTACACTGTGTATATCTCACATCCACCTTGGTGTCTACCCATAACGACACATGTGATATTAGACACCAGCTAGCTAGGCTCTCTTCTTGTTTCGTTTTTTTTTTTGAAGAAAAAATTCACAAGGAGGAGCTTGGGAACGATGCATCATTATGCTGATCCAACAGCATAGAGAGCCTATGAATGCAGAAGTCACACAATGGATTGCACACATACCACTTTCTCTTCTAGTAGACCATCTTTGAAAAACATTACCAAGGGTGTGTCTCCTTCGTAACAGACCAAAACGTGCATAGCATCAGGGTCCATACTCTCTCCCATGAAGAACTGATATTCCTTGAAGTTCTCCAATACCTGAATATCAAGGCGTGCGTACACACACACACACACACATACACACACACACACACACACACACACACACACACACACACCTCAAATCAGCAGTTTATAGCAAAGAAAGAGTGTCTTACCTCTTTTACTGCAGGCTGTGCTTGTTTCTTGAAATCATCCACTCTACCAGGGTTGTTTTCCTGTAGGTACTTTACAATTTTTCCTATGTAGGCCTAAATTTATTGACAAGCAAAATGAAGTCAGGTTAGGACTGAACACTACTGTATGTATGTATGTATAAGGACAGACTAGAGCTCCATTTACACACACACTCTAATGCACATTAAACCCCAATGGGACTTGTGTATAAATGGAAACTAGTCCATGTGTGAACAGTCCAAGCTGAACTGGTTAGTGGATTAAAGCTATCTAGCGATACCAGCTAGTGATACTACCAGATAGTAGCTAGTGAAATAATGCTAGTAAGGTAACTATCATCTCTAAACATTTAAAGAATCAGGCTAAAGCTTTAGTGCTATGTAATTACTTTTTTGCTTAAATTGAGGCTCCAATCAAAGAACAAGAAAAACGATGGATTAGTGTGACGAGAAACACTTGAGGCTACAAAAAGAATATTTCCACTCACTCAAAATTTTACTCTAATTAAGGCCGGCACACAAATTACACATCATTAATCCGGTTTCAATTCAGTTTTGTGCTTACATTGCAATTTACTGAGCTAGTTTGAAGATACAATGCTCCCAATGCACATTCTAGAATAGTTTAGAGTAACACAGATTGGTAATTGTAAACTGGGCTTAGGTGACTAGGATTACTGTAGCCATTTTGTCTGTGTGTGTGCATGTTTGCTTGTTGTTTGTTCACTGTACATATCTCAGAAAAGGCAGCTCTTCAAAAGCGGCTTACCAAATAATAATCGAGATTATCCATGCAAAGCATTTTACAAAAACTTGTAGTTCCTGAAATCTAAGACTTTTCAGCATCTCTGAGCACTAAGCTTCACAGTTTAAATGTTTGCATAGCGGATTGTGAGTTTAATAAAAACATTTGGTCCTTTGACTTTCACGCCCTGGTGTGCTCCTGCCTCATACAGTAGAACCTCAGTTATCCAGATACCTTTGTACCGGAAGCCTGCCGGATAAGCAAAAAGTCCAGATAGTCGAAATAATGAATTAATACTGGTTCTAGTAGCACTAGCAGTAGCCACGATAGTTTTTCGTAACATTTAGCATGTAACAACACTGGTAGATTGTATTTTTCTTCGTTTAGACTTGAATCACTCAAATTTGGCTAACACGTACAAGCCTCAAGCTTGAAAAATGGGTGGAGTCTACAAAATTTGCTCTAATTTACCGAATTTTGGCCTTCCAGCTCAATCCGGATAATTGAGGTTCCAGATAAACAAGGTCCGGATAACCAAGGTTCTACTGTAGAATAATTGCCTAGCGTATTTTGAAATGAGCAGATAAAGCTAAGTAAAGTCAGTGTAGGACATGTACGACAGAAGATATTCAAGAGCACATTGCTAGAGTTGTGTGGTGCAGAACTCTGGTGACTGGATTAACTGTCACTAAGTATTCTGCCGTTTCAAGTAACTTTCACCTAAATAATTATTGTTCACCAGATACAAACCTTAATATATACTTGGTAGTCCTTCTTCTTTCCAAAGCCAGTCTCAACCAGTCTGCTGCCAAGAACAACATCTATCCCTGATACTGTGTTGGGATCATCAGCAGTAGCCTCTTCAGGTCCAGCTTCAGCACTGGCATTACCTCCTATCAAACTGTCGTCTATCGTGTCACCTTTCACAGTAACATTCTACAATGATAGTAGTAAACATTAAATGTGCATTCAATAATTTACTGTAGTCAGTAATTATCACTAGTCTCGTGGGCTAGACGTTCCGAGAGGGAAGGGGGGGGAACATCTGGTAACTGTAGGCCACTTTCCGTATGCAATCAGAATTCCATTAGCGTGATATAAGGGTATCTTATCACGTGAAAAAAAAATGGCTTGACTCAAAGACTTTAGTATATGTAGGTAGGGCTTTCTTCTTAGTGTACTCAAAAGTGGGCTACAGTTACCAGATGTTCGTTTTCTAGTCTAGCCAAGACCCTGCCTATTTCGCCAGTGAAAAATGGGGGTCTAGAAAAACTGGCACACTTTTGACAAAATTCTGGAATGTAGCTTTATCACGATTCACGTGTAGACTGACCTCAAAAATTTATTACGGCTCTTTGTACATTTTCGCAAGTAAAAGTTTCAACACAGATCAAATAGTTCAAGTCAAAAGGTCACGCTAACCCTACCCACTACAATTCTGTAGCTGTCTAGCTCATGCCTTTGAATTCTAATCTGTTCCATTCAGAGACGAAAGCGCTAGCCGGTGTCAATGGCACATTGTTTCGAGTTTCAACAGGTTTCATATACACATGCAAAAATTCTACAAACTGGTCAGTTTTCAAGTAACAAACTTTTGTGACTTCCACAATCAATGTTCAGTCATATGACACGATTGTCACATGACTTCATGTAAGCAATAGTCACCTGATTTCTGGCGGAGAACAGCGGAAGTGCACTAGATTTTCTAGACATTCATTTTTCACTGGCAAAATAGTTGGGGCCTTGGATGAGACTGTTCCTTCCCCCGCTTCTCGGGACATCTGGTCCACAAGACTAGATACCACTGCAACATTGGTATTAAGTGGCTAAAGTCTATTCGCATTCACTTGAGCCCAGGAAGTAGTGTGGTTTTGCTTAAGTACAGCTTTACCACATTTGTGGTTAATGGAATGTCTGTACTTTATGTATGGGGCATACGTGTAACTTTTGAATGGTAAGGGGTAGCGCTTTTTAAAAAGTACCAAACGAATCTATGTGAAATTTGCAATCAAATGGTATCTAAAATAGCACAATTTCTAGATATACGGCCAAGTTATGAAGAAATTTTGAAGGCTCAAGTGAACGCAAATAGACTTTAGTCTCGCGGGCCAGACATCTGAGAGGGGGGAAGGACGACTGGTAAAACTGGCCCAGTTTTCGTTTGCAATTGCGGAATGTTGTAACCTCAAATCATATTTTAGTATTTTTGTAATTTTGAACTTAATGAGATAAAATTTCCCACCAAATTTGAAACCAACCAACCAAATTGTTCTTATTACGTGAGACCATAGTGCTATATAATCATCGTCCAAGAACAGTCCACATCTGTAAGCATTGTAAGACTGAACTTTCACTGTTAAAGTGTTTGTGCGTAGAAGATGGGCTCAAACTCACGACTACTTCACACTGGAGTACACTAAGAAGAAAGCTGCAGCTAAACTCAAGTCTTCTGGCAAAAAAAAATTTCACATGACAGCATTGCCTTACATCACACTAATGAAATTCTGATTGCACACGAAAACTGGGCAACTTTTACCAGACGTCTTTTTCCCCCCTCTTGGATGTTTGGCCCGTGAGACTATTAAGTGGCTAAGGTTGTAAATATTTATGGACAGAGATTCAACTATCAGCAGTAAGTGATCAAATTATATGCCATAGTTTACTGAGTGTCGAAACATAAAAATTATACATTACAAAAATTAATAGTACATAATTGAGGCTGTACTCAATGCACTGAAACTATGGGGTATAAGCATGAGCTTACCTTTCCTTCGACAACGTAAAATATATGATGCTTGTCTTCTCTATACTTGAAGGTATCACTGAAGAGCTCATCTCCTGTTAGAACACACAAGACACATTATTCACAAGACCAACATAAAAATACGATTTCACTTACCACTTAAAACGTCTTTAAATATAATCATCTTGAGTGATTCTCAAACACCAACAAGATATCAAAATACACCCTTGGGCAGGCTTTATGAACGTGTGGAGGAATGATTTTACTAGTCACGTGGTCGTGAATTTTGCGCGTAAAATAGCTAGATATATCCAGACACATGGCAGAAAAGGTGCAGGAAATCTTCAAAGTACAAGTGCCCGCTATAGGTGAAGGCTCGTCGTGTGTGAGTGTGGTAAAGGATGGAAAATTGCTCACTGGTCACGAATCAGTCATTTGTGTTTGGTCTGAATGCCTTTCACCCCGAGAATGGACTCTGATACATTCCATCAACACTCCTGTGCAGGGTGAGGTTACATGTATCGCAATTTCCCCCTCAAATGAACGCCAGTTTGCTGCATCAATCAACAACAGTGTAGCAATTTATGATCTGGGTCAATTGCCCAGCACTCAACCTCTACAAACATTCTGTTTCAATAAGGAAGAAATCAACCAACTGGATATTCATCATAAAGGTACGTTCCTTTGTGCCTGCGATGATTCTGGAGAAATCAAAGTGATCGACATCGAAACGGGAAAGCTGTTTAAAACACTCTCTCGTCGTCATACAAACATTTGCTCAACAATCAGATTCAATCCACGAAAACCCTGGGAGATAATCTCAGGTGGACTTGACAACCAGATCGTAAGATGGGACTTCAGCCTTGGCCGACCGTTGTGTTCTATTTCAACCCAAGACACTTCGGATGGCAGCTCTGGAACTGATACGTACTTGTTCAACCCTCCCATGGTGCACAGTATTGACTGTGTACCTTCTAAGTTTAGTGTTGTCTGTGGGCTTGGCAGTGGTGTTGTAGCAGTCTATGAAATGAAGGCTCCAAAGTCAATGACTAAGAGGTGTGTGTCTCCACTACACAGATCTGGTGTTGGGTGTTTGTGTGTGTTGGACTCTCCACAAGAACCGATCATCATTTCAGGAGGAAACGATGGAAGGATTTGCGTCAGTAGGTTGACTAGTGAAACTGATACTCTACTCTCTAAGCCTGGTACTTCACTCAAGCTGGTGAAGACAATGGAAATTGAACACGGATGCAAAGTTAATTTCATGTCTGCTGTGCCAGTATCAGCATGTGAACAAACTAATCAGTCTACATCTTTTTATGTGTTTGTCTCTGATCCATCCAGTTTTGTGTCCAGGTACAGAATTACTGTGTGCTAACATACTGCTTATTTCAAAGATCAGTAATTCCGCGCATATTTGAAGCCAGAATTGCTGCGGTAGGTAAAAGGTCGCTACGTTTACTCCGGCAAGTTCTGAATAATGCCCACTCTTCCAAGTTCAAACTGGATCGTGTATTCTTTCTGTGCTTTGGATACTTGCGTTGACCAGTACAGACCATGCCAGCAGCAAAACAACTCAGTACACCTTGCAGAGACAAGGTAAGGACTTTTACTTAAATTAAAGGTGCATTATGACTCACTTGTAGCTCTATTAAACTGCAATACAGTTACAACTGAGCAAGTATCAATGCTTTATTTGTTCTCGTCTCCAGCTCAATCAATTTCCAAATTCAAAAATTGTACAAGGGAATGTAGACTACCAGTAACCTGGTATGCAAGTCCTTATTCTTGATTGTGCTGAGTCAGCAGTCTTAATAAGGTGAGCAAATTAAGATTTCTTATGATACTCATGGTCTGCAACAGTCTATTCTTCTGACTATGAATGTTGATCATAATTAAGGCATGATACCAAATTTCAGTTGTGCCACAGATAATCTATGGTTGTGCTGATCAATGAGTTGACAATGTGTAACTGGTTATTGCTGGTATTCACACTATTGCTTCAGCTCAGTAGAGGGAATCCAGGATGAAAGCATGATTGCTCCATCTAATGTAGGAAGGGACCAATATACAGCAGTACAGGCACAATTACAAAACTGTTTCAATCAGTGCTGTACCCATAAGCCTAGGTTTTGGCCAATTGCTCATTTTACTGATGAGGCCTGACATTAGCCTAGGCTTGCGTCTCTCCCACGTTATTCCCATGCCTTCCAACCTGGATCATGTCTGTCAGACCTAGTGTAGATTGTTACTAATACATTGTAGTGTGGATGTAGCCTCCAAGGGAATGGGGTTGTATAGTTTGATACATGAGATCAACTTATGGGTATGTGACACAAAACTTTCTGTAATGGCAAATAATTAGTACATTAGCTGAGGTAGTACTGATATGCAGACATTCCAGGTTTACTTGGCTAATGTGATATTGTTTGTAACAGATCAATGTATTCATTCAAGTCCCATTGTATGTAGGATGACTCTCCAGAATAGTGGCCGGCCATCTATAGCCTAAGAACAAGGTTAAGTCAGTAGTTGAGTAGCACAGTGATACTGACAAAGGGGAAGGCCTAGGGGGAAATGATTGTGAGTCTCTTTGTTGTCAGCCTAGTAGGTGGTGCTGAATGTTGAGTGTCAGGCAGTGCTCACTGAGCAAGACCATTTAAGTAGGAGTCGACATTGTTAGCTGTGGTTGTTGGCCTCTCATGATTGTAGGGTGACTCCACCAGGCACTGTAGGCATATCGTTTGCCATTACCATGATAATGGTACTGTGTGAAGAGCTATGTAGCAATATACTGGTAGTGCAACCAACCTTTTGCAGTAAAATTGAAGCTTCTGTGAATCACTGAGATGTCGTATGGAACAATACTTTATTTTGGGTTATGTGAGTATAGCTATAGATATCAAGTGAAGTCACACACTAAAAGAGGGAGTGGCCTAAGTACAACACTAAAATGATGCTGTATGTGTGTTTTTTTTTCCTGACCATATTGTTGCTAATACTTTCGCTAGACAAACTGTTATATATAATACTTGGCAGCCTGGCATTGGTACCTAAATCACATTCATACTTTTCTCCTTACCATAAACCAGTGAATCTCATTGAAGTAGCTAACGGGACTTTTATAAGCATTCCTTGATGCCCATAGTACATTCATGATTTCAGAGAATATATTGAGCTCCTAGTATGTAGCAGAGGCTCTGTAGTTCCCTTTAGCTACACACAATGTATTCCCTGAATAAGAATTACACTCTAGGTGACGTTTATTTGTTTATTTTGTCGAGCATGCTCTGCCTTTGTGTTTTTCTATATTTAGATGTGTGACACTATATTTAGTATTCTTGTAAGGATGACATAATCTTTGAGAGTTTCCCCGGGATTTTTTTTGCATCTCTTAATGTATATTGACAGTATGTATACAGCTTTTCTGAAATAATGTCGAATAGCTAGAAAATGACATACAATAGAAATAACCATTATTTTTTGCGATGACAGTTTTTAAGTAAATTACATGTTTTGCAGGAAAAAGTTTAAGTATTCTGTGTTGTGGTTAGAGGACCAATAACAGTACAATATCTGTAGTATTTGTAGGAATAAGGGTACTAGCTCAATTGTGATAAGTTCCAAGTATAGAGCAGTATAACAGTCTGCACGCTTAGCTGTGTAAAGTATAGCTATAGGCTCTAAGTACCTGTACATTGTGTAATCAGATTTCTCTAGAACTCATACATGTCTAGTAAACCCAGTATTAGTAGTAGTAGTTGTGGTGGTGGTCAACTAGTGGTGTGCTAGTGGTCTGAGTGTATTGGTACAAGTGGTGGTCATCTTAGTAGGAAATCACAAGTTAGACCACTTCGCTTTAAACCATCAGATCTCCTTGCGTGCATGCTGCATCATGCTATCTATGCATATCGTTTTGGAGATATGAATTTATTTTTCAGGAGAATCTAGTTCGAACGTTGACCACAATTCTAAGTATAGTTGTGCAGTGAGTACAGTTTTTTGAGACATGTGATTTTAATGCATGCATGCATGTGAATGAGTTATTACCTTATCTAATCGTACGTTCAAATGTTCAAATTTAGAAACATATTTATGATAAATACAAACACAATATTCATTGGATATATCTCCCGCGAACACACTACCATAGACTATAAAACCTTATATAATTGCATCCGCCATAGTCACTTGTAGCTAGAGTGTAAGTATACTTCCGACGCGAGTAGACTAAGGTAGTCATAAAGTTTTTAGTATCAGCTAGTTTGTTTCACATAGTGAGAAATCAACATTATCATGGCTGACTCTGATCCTTTCCTCACAAATTCAGAATGGGATGAAAGTCGTTCTAGTGGAGACTTTGATTATGTTGTCATTGGATCATCATTTTGTGCTTTGGGATTCATTCATCAAACGATAGTGAGCAATTCAAATGCCAAAATCCTTATCATTGAACGTGGACCATGTGAAGATTTCCAACGTCTATCACCTCAAGAGTTGTCAGACAAATCCAAACAGGAGGAGACATACGATTGGGAAGTGTCTGAGAGAATGGGGAGAAAGGAACATCCATTTATTCATCGTGTACGAGGAATGAATAACTTTTTTGGTGGACGTTCATCATTCTGGAAAGCCTGGTCTCCTAAGCCCTCCAGAGAGGAGATGTCAGGATGGCCAGAGGAGGTGGTCCAGAGAGTACAGGAGTACTTCCCTTGTGCAGAGAAGCTTCTAAGTGTTTCACCTGTCACTGAAATCAACAGTACACAGGGATCAGCTCTGTTTGGAAAATTGCAGCAAACACTTCATGCAGTTTTAAAAACCAGAACAGCAGGTGATGTACAATATGGCCACATCAGTAGAATTGAACATGCCCCTATTGCAGCTGTCAACAATGAGTAAGCACTGCTTGTTTACACTATAATTAAAGCATGTGCAAGCATCAACTGTTATTGCACGTTTAAGCAATTTTCAGCTAATTTATAGACCTAATGTGCATAACAATGTAATTATGTGTATGTTTCTCATACAATATTGCAGTGATGATGAATGTAAGAAATATTCAGCCATCAAGCCTCTATTGGATATCCTACGAGAGAGACCAAATGTGAAAGCAGTAGTAAAATGTGAAGCTCTGAAAATATCCCACAAGAATGGTAGAGCAACATCTCTTGATACTACAAGAGGAACCGTCACTCTTGGTACCGCTAAGCTTATTCTTGCCATGAGCACTCTTCCATCAACTTCTCTCATGCTGGACTCCTTCCCCGATCTACCGAACATTGGACAGCGTTTCACTGGACACTTTGTATCCTACATCACTGCTCGTGTTCCCATCAGTGATCAATGTCCGATGTATGGTTTTCTTCAAGAGCTACAGCCAACAGATCCTCTTGAAATGGCAGCTGTGTATATTGCTGGAAGACATCCTGATTCAAAGCACCAGTTTCATTTACAACTCACAGCAGAGACCGTTACCGATTCATCTCCCGAAGATACCTGTATGCGCCATTTACTTAAAGCACCATCTAGAGAGCAACTGTCAACTTGCAAAAATCACATAGTCTTTGTGTGTGCAACGCTTGGACAACTCGATCACCAAAACTCAGATAACTGGTATAGAAAGGCTCCTGGTGACAGACAGGCCACCCTTCAGGTTGCTCCCAATCAAAATGATAATAATCTCTGGGAGAAGATGGACGAAACCACATTTGACATACTGGAAAAGATCCTTACCCCAGCTGGTGGTGTCATTGAATACTGGCACAAGAACAGTAAAAGCTGGGAGCAACAACAGCCCCCTCCTGCAGACATCCGTGCCGATGGTTTAGTGCATCCTGCATCCACAATGTGGATTGGCCCCTCAGATTCTGCCCCTGTGAGTCACAACTACCAGTTTTATGAAATTGATAACATCTATCTGACGGGTGGCGCACTCTGGCCCGATGGAGCATCATGGAACCCCACCTGTACCATGACAGCAATGGCAATGAATTTGGCCGATATTGTCACTTCTAAAAATAGTGTTTAGAAATCTATCTTATAACCTTTATCATCGATTCATGCACTGTGTGGCATTTTTACACCTATAGTATAGACTATAATTATTATTTTACACAAAATTATTTTATATTTTTATATCAATCATATTGCATCATACATTATACAATACAAGGAGTGTGGCTCGCTTCGCTCGCCACGCTCCTTGCTTGTGTATGAAGCTTACTGATATTTACTGCTAGATGCATGCAAGCTGCTTAGCACAGTCATCTGCATAGCAATAACTGGGCAGGGAAACAAAGGTAACCATGGCATGTACTGCTCCTCTCTGCAATTTGGCCAGCTCATGCTCGCTCAGCAATTTACCTCAATACGTGACGTCACGGACGACCCTTTTCCGACTTCCGCCATTTTTGCAATCAGCTGGCAAAGAAACTCGTTATCTGGCTAGCTGTGTTTCGTGTACAGCGACAGAGAAGCAGACTTCTAGAAGCGAAAGCGCTCCCCTCGCTACGCTTCTCTTGTGAAAGATTGGCTTCTATATCACGCTTCTTTGTCGGATACGGATGCCACTGGTAAGCCTTGTCAGGGATCTCAAAAAAGTTAGCCATACTTGTAGCGCCTGCCATTCTACATTAGGCTTGGACTATCTAAGCTATCTCTCTAGGCACACTTTTCATAGTTTGAAATTTTCCCAGTCCAGAGAAAAAGTAGCATTTTAGCTCGAGGTCGCATCACTTCCGGTGACCTTCCGTTACACACACACACACACACGGACACACACAACTTTGCTTATAATATGATAGTTATTAGAATAATAATTATTAACTTATTATTGTGAAAACTAAATCACTTATAATTATATAAATTATGTTGTTATAACAAAATATTTTGTGCATAATGGATCTATAAAACATAAACCTATAGACATGATCACTAGTGAAGGGTTGTGCATTAGTCATATATATGCAGACAATGTTTAACCTAAATACATGATTGTACATGTGCAGAAGCAAATCATTATTATACATTAATACATTATACATTACTGTAGATTCCCTAGACACTATCATGTTGCCATGTCTTCCAGCCGCTAGTCCCCTCTCCTCCAGTCACTGGTGGGGGAAACTCCTCAGTGTCCTGTTTCACTCTGAGGGAACACCACAACACAATAGAGTCTCTGTATATAGCATTCTCTACTGTCTTTCGTAAGCAGAACAGCTCCAATTTAGCTATTGGTGTGTTGCAACTAGACTGGATTGGTTGTGAGATGTACTGGCTTACACGTAACACTTGGTTCTCAACAACGAATTGAGAAGGTGGACACTCCTGCTCATTACTGCTGGAGGTTGCCTCATTGCTGGGCTGTCGTTGAGCGAGGGTAGGACTTGCGGGAAGAGATTTAGACTTGACTAGTTCAACCTCCCTCTCTCCATATTCTCTAGGAAGTGTTAGAGTATCCATTTGGTGCTCCAATGTTTTTTGCTTCTGTTTGGGAGATAATCCAGGTAGTCCACGTTGAGACTTTTCTCGAGATCTGCTCCTCATGCGACCATAACCACTGGCCTGATCGACCTGACTCATAAGGCACACCTGGAAGTCCTCCTCTAGGAGATAAGGCCACTTCAGCTCACTGTCGTACATTCCAGTCAACTGATAGAGGTAGATAGACACATGTGTACCTTTACCAGCCCCCACTCCATTCGGATGCACACCAAAACACATTGTGTAGCCGTTAGTAACTAGAAATGGTGATGTGTACCACACTCGTCCAGTCTCTTTGTGTGATGCATAGTTTGTCATTCTGAAAGTAGCAGATCCTCGACCAGACTCTAAATGAACTGGAGAGCAACTGATTTGTGTTTTGATGCAGTCCAATGCCAGTTGTTCTGAAGGACAGTTACGCGATGTGTGCAGAAATGGTAGCTCACTGGAGATCACTTCACACATCGTGTTGGTATTGAGACGAAGTATTTCAAGATTATGGTGACTAACGAGTATTCCCCTTTTCAAATGAATGATTTCCTCCCTTAGCGACTGGTATTCTTCCCTAGCAACCAGTAGCTCTTTCCTCTGAGCTGATAACTGTTCCTTCATTTTAATCACAGCACTACTAAGATATGTCTCTTTGCACACTGCAATGTGTTGGTCGCGATCTTTACGTAAGACTAATTGTTGGCAACCCATGTCAGCAAAAGGACACTGTGTGATTGTGTTGGGACACAACTCCTCTTGATGTGTCTGCATGTCTCTTCTTTTCACCATCTGCCCACAGTTCTTATCACACAAGACCATCTTTTCACCACAAGTCATGAAATGGAATCGCACTATGTCTTGATAGGTGAATATCTGATTGCAGTGCTCACAAGTAACTGTGTGTGTGTGTGTGTGTGTGTGTGTGTGTGTGCACGCATGTAATATTAACTGTAATTGCCAGTTACAGGATGGGTGGTGGTGACAACAGAGTACTTAGGGGTCATAGAGGGTCAATGGCAAACAAACTACCTAGTTGCATGTGTGGGGGGGAGGGGGGCACTTAATTTAACGAGGGGCAGCGACTCTCATATATGCTCTGTACTTGTGGCTGCAACCAGTTACCACGGTCAAGATCTTGACCATTTTAAATTTCGATTTTGACCCTTGACCAGCACTAAAAT
This sequence comes from Tethya wilhelma, assembly GCA_964030475.1. Taxonomy (NCBI): domain Eukaryota; kingdom Metazoa; phylum Porifera; class Demospongiae; order Tethyida; family Tethyidae; genus Tethya; species Tethya wilhelma. The sequence goes on along the minus strand of CAXIPT010000005.1, from coordinate 3,844,053 downwards.
TTGAGCTTGACCGTTGACCGTCATCTTGACCACGGTCGCAGCCACAAGTTCAGAGCATATGGGAGTTGCCGCCCCTTGATTTAAGGGCCATGTGACTATTAGTTGTGTGTGTGCATGTGCACGTGTGGTATGTGTGTTTTATGTCAACTGAGAAGGATGGCCCAGCATGCAATTCCTCATTGACCTGTTCCCCATTGATCTAACATTGTGCATGTACTGGTTGTATCCAGGAAGTTCAATCCCCATTGATCAACTTCACACATCAGTGGTATATACATGCACCTATGCAGTTCATGCAACCTGATGCATGCACCCATGCATGGATGCGAATAACTAGCTTTGCATTTTACATTATTCTCAGATAATTGACAAAAAAGAATGGCACCATACTACCTGCAAAGCTAAAATTATCATAGAATAGAGCTAGTTTTATAACCATGTACGTTAGAAGCCTCGTCCCCAGGCTGGGGGATCCGGGCTGCACTGTAGTATAGCGGCCCAGGGAAAAGTACAAATTTGTAAAAAGCGCGCAAATAACTACGCATGCGCATTCCAATCTAGCATCGGGAAAGACGATTTGAGCTCAGACTCACTAATGGCGGAGGTGAGTGAAAATACATACCTGGTAGATTAAACTGCGCGTGTAAAAGTGTCCGTTTATCCTATATATAGCTGGGATTTGGGAGGAACGGTTGACTAGTGGGGAAGTAATTAGTCTCGCGGTCCAGACGTTCCGAGAGCGTCTGGCCCGCGAGACTAGGAAGTAAATGACCTCGGCTGTATGGCACGCCAAACCTTCCAAAACTACTTTCGCTTTTAAGACGACTTAAAACTTCAAATTATAGTCGACTTCCGCTTCAATACGACTTTAAAAAACCGACTTACCTTCTTTACGACTTCAAAAGACGACTTGGAGAACTTTAATACGACTTGACGACTTTAAAGACGACTTGGAAACTTCATTGCGACTTTAAAACTCAATACGACTTTAAAGACGACTTGGAAAACTTCAATGCGACTTTATAAAACTCAATACGACTTTAAAGACGTCTTGGAAAACTTCAATGCGACTTTATAAAACTCAATACGACTTTAAAGACGTCTTGGAAAACTTCAATGCGACTTTATAAAACTCAATACGACTTTAAAGACGTCTTGGAAAACTTCAATGCGACTTTATAAAAGACCACTTCAAGTCTTCAAAGTCGACTTGGCGGGACGCTTCAAGATCCCCCTCCCCTCCCAATGGGTGTGGCTAGCTATATCTAAATTGTCACGTGATATATTATGTGCTGACTTTTTATTATTAAGACTGTTAAACTCAATCATAGCTCTAACTCTGTTCTTTTGAATGAAATATCATTTATGTGCTCAGCTTGATTGAATTAACTCTATACTCTTAATGATACTATTAATCTACTTAATTATACATTTGTACACCTGCATGCACTCACTTGCACCTATTGTGGTGTGTTATATTAACAGTTTAGGTCATGTGATTTGACTTTGCTCATGGATCCAGAGTCAGAGTTAGTCTCGCATGCCAGACCCCCAACCATTGGGGGTCTAACATGGCAACTCCGCATCTAGCACAGACAAAATATCTGTGCTAATGGACAAATTAACAGCACGCTTTGAGTCTTTGTACTCTAGCAAGACCTGAAAATGGTCTTGAGGTTCCATCGCAGGTNAATGGAAAGTTTTATTACACATCGCAACCAGTATATACGTGAGCTGCCTTTATGCACTGCAATTGATACCTAACTTTTACCATTGAACATGGTGAGACACCAGGTCCTGAGAGGCCTCCATGTTCTTGGTACTAAGTACCATCAAGATATCAAAGCATTCTTAAGCTTAACACAAAATGATACACTACTTATCAACTATAATTGCTTTAATCAAAATTAATTGGCACTAATTAGTAGAAATTCCCAAATGTCAGGTTAATGCTTAGAGTGGCACAAATACATGATAAGCTGGAGGTGGAGCAGAATAGGCTGACAAAAAGAGCTATACAGAGTAGTTTTAAGTTGTGAAGCCCACTGGTGTAATAATTGTAATAATTGTTGCAATAAGTCTTTTACGCATGTTTTCAAGAACCATTATCATAATGCACCTGCATACTCTCTTAGTTTGAATAACAACTTTCAAATAGCTTAGAAACCATTAAATAAACAACCTCCTAAAAATGTTTGTTCAGGCTGGGCATTATACTCCATGCCTAGAATGCAAGGCCGGTGCCGATTCAAATTTAAACTTTGAAATTTGCTTTAATTGGCAAAGTAATTAGTTGGTTTTTGACTGTTATTCTCACATCACAAAGCTCCACATTTTTATGGTTCCAGTGAACATGTGGTCAACTTTCATGTCCTGAAAGACATAATATTATGTAATAGGCAAGTTGTGGTGTTTCTAGCTGTAGTGAAACCATTACTACAAGTGGTTATTACAACCTGCTTGATATCAGTACCAAAGTACTTTACACTCACAACAGAGACAACTTACCTTCTCTTAGGGGACATATAGCTTGTAGGTGAACTTTGATATCCTTGCGTAGCATAACTTCTCCACACTGCAGTTCACACTCACACATCACAAACTGACAACCGTTCGCTGAACTACTGCCAACATTCAAATGTCTCGCCAGCTCTGATATAGTTCCCTCCCAGTCACAACCTTGATCAGCATTGGTACATTCAATTTTAAGTTCATTGATTCTCCGTTCAAGTTTCTTGTCGTGCATATGACTGAAGTCATGTGACCTACAGGAAGGGCAGGTGTCAGAAACCCCTGAGGCTATCCAGTGCTGGAGGCAAGAGTGACAGTAATGCTGACCACAACAGTCAGTGAGATGAGGCTTGCAAAACACCTAATAGCATTTTTGTGAAGGAGAGGAAATGAATGCTTAATCTTCCATATAAGTGTTTAATTGATTGAGACCACCTTTCAATATGGTAGCACATGAGACTGCACTGCCAACACTGTGATACGCCTGGGCTTACCTTGGTGCATACTGAGCACAAGAATTCATTAGGCACTTCCTCTAGAAATGTATACTCCAATCCTCCATAGGACTCAGTGGCTGTCTGTGTTGAGCGTAGCACACTCTCCTGACTACAATGAGTCTGAGGACACTGCTGGAGTGCATAAGATCGTGGTCTACTTTGACAGTAGTTAGTTGGTCCTCGAGTTGGACTTGTCAGACCCTGCACACCAACTGGTGGACTGCGAATTGGCTGTCTTGGGCTAAGAATATTTACAGCATCAATAGAGGTGGTCATCATACTCTCATTGGGGCTCATTTGGAGTTGAAAGTTAGTTGCTGTTTGAGGTGGAGAGGACATGATGGAAACTAGAGTTGTATAATCATAAAATCTAATTATAATATTATAGCTGGTCCGTCACTAATTTGGGAGTAATATGAACTCACCTCAGAAGTCTGATACCTGACCCAAGTCACCTTGATTCTACTAAAGCTTTACAGTGTTTTCTGGGAATGTTGGATACTTGGTAATGGTGAAATTGATCAGAAGCTCCACTTTCAACCCTTCCGTTCGTTTTGATTTTTACGCGCATGATTCATGAAAGCAAATACGCGCGCGTGCATTTTTATAAAAATTAGCAAATTACGTCAACGATCATTTCCAAGCTTTCAGTCTCGCGCTCTGCAGATTAAAAAAAAGAGATGTTTCCCACTAAATTAATGCCAATGGCCTCTGCTCAGTCACCTAATTAGACAAAGGTTGCTGGTCCTCTTGCTGGTGCTATGTCTTCACTCACACAACAGGGTCGTCCACCGCTTTTAGCAAGTTCTGCCATTGCTAATCTTGTTAAAGATTATTTCTGTTTTAGTGAAGTGAATGAAAGCACAGTAAAAGAGCTCCCCAGTTATGTTGATCGTAACATCTACTTCCAAGGAACATTACAGCCCATGGAGACCAGCCAGGGGGTGACTACTCATCACCAATGTCAAGGTGAATATGTATTGAAACTGAACAACCCATTCTTTACTTCCTTTGAGATCCTGATGGGAATAAATTCTCTGTTGATTTATCTTCACTCAAAAGGACTCACAAAGTGTATTTGTCCACTAGAGGGCCAAAAGGGAGAGAGCACTATTAAGATCACTGGGGAAACCTTGGTCCACTATGACACAAAGCTTGGTGCTGAGGGAGCACAAGAACAATCTCCTGGGACAAAGGAAATTGAATTTTTAATGAGAATTGTCACATTTATACCGGGCCAGTGTTTTGATGAAGTGGATAAACAACATTTGACTCCAAAGTTGCTGTACAGTGTAGGAAATTTCATTGGAAGAGTTGATGCTGTACTCAATGTAAGTTGCAAGTATGACATATAGCTTAACATTGTCTTGCGTGTATTGTGGGAAAATGTAACATTCATAGTGATAACATAAATCACTGAGGCATTGTAGTACTGTATAGCTGGAAACTTTTGTGTGGATTTTATTTTGGCGAAAGTGGCGAATTTCTCCAAATCGCCAAAATTAAAATCTGCCAAATTAATTGCCCAAATACGAATATTCAAATGCGCGATCCTGATAGACTTCAGAGCAGCATTTTCTCCACAGTCTTTCACAAAATAAGCTTGAAACTTCCTTTGTAGGTGCACAGGTACCTAGGCTATAAAGCAATAGCATCACTTTTGAAAGCTTGGTTGCCTGGCTAAAAAAAAAGCCATAGTTGCATGGCAATATCGTAGTACATTAGGCTCTCCCTTAGTTTTTTTTACATTGCCAGAAGCTTCACTATTAATGGAAAAAGGCTTTCAGCACAGTTAACTTGATTCTTACTTAGCTCCATGGCACCATAAATAATAGAGTGGGAGGAGGGATTAGAAACGCTGCGCTCGTGTGTTAATGAAACCGTGCCATGGTCACATGACTCTTTCGTGACGTCACGGAAAGCCTGTGCGCTAGCGCTCCCTCGTGCAGCAGCTGCTGTATGGTCTGACTGTACTAACATCTCAGCTAGCTAGGTCATAAAATTCTTAACTCACCGTCCAAGCATGAGTTTTCTCCCTCCCAATCTGTGTATTATTGCACAATATGGAGTTTAATATAGTTAAACTCAAACTACTTACTAAGTTCAGAAGTATTCTTTGAGTACAAAAACTACATAAAATTTTTTCCCCAATGTCCAACTATTGATAGGCATTCAGTAATGTACTGCAAAATTTACCTGTCCATTTGCATTGGTTAGATTGTTACAAATGCAGTGAAGTAGTTTATTGCTACTACTTTGGTTGTATTATGAAGAAAAAACTACACAATTAGTCATTCATCAGACTTTCTTCATATTTTATAGTAAATACTTAAGTTTTAATTTTATTGACAACTTACATCGCTTCCTGGTCAACTTGACACTGCTAACTGGTTGAGCTTGCATAGTTACCGTTCACAAGTTTCGCAACAGCTTTGGCTCAGTGCTTGAAGCAGTGCTAACGATCTTTTCCATATGTTTTCTTTGATGACGTGACGTCATCGTGTCACAGATTCAGTCTGACGTAATAATTGAATGATATACGCGTTTCTAATCCCTACTCCCACTCTATTATCTATGATGGCATGAAATGCTATGTCAAATCTATTTTAGTAAAGAAAAACAAAAAGAAGACGTATACACTTGTATCACATGCATAATACGCTTTCTATAATTATTGTTTATTTGAAGTTAATTTGTAGGGGTGGATCTAGGATTTAGAATGGAGGGTGCTAATCAAAATGTGCACAAAGCACGCTGGAAATTTTGGCTAGCCATTTCCATTTTTATAAACAATGCCCTTTTTACGTGTCCTAGCTATAGCCCACCCATTTTCTAGTTGCATAGACTTTGCACTTCACCACAAGCAGTGTTGCTCACACTAGGTAGCTAACTATGACTGCTTTATTCCAAGTATCTACGCTTTCTGCACTTATTTCCTGACCTAATAATTATCTCTCTTAAAGTATATAACATAGTTGTAAGAACCCTTTGTGAAATGTAATTAGAATCTTGTAGGGGGTGCTTCAGCACCCAAAGTACCCCCCCCCCCCAATCCATCCCTGGTTGCCAATATCGTCTGAGCCTCCTTTCACCAAATTTAATTCTTTCCAAAATAACCGGCTATACGGTATAGTGAGTAACGTTAAAAGTCTCATTAATAAGTAAGTTTATAGCCTCGTACCCAGGCCACTCCCTCTTTTTAGTGTTTCACGCTAAAAATCGAAACACTAAAAAGAGGGAGTGGCCTGGGTACGAGGCTAGTAAGTTTATATGAGTGTTCCCAACTTAATTATTCAACCACCTAGCTAGAAGCAACTATTATGGCTTTTTTCTGTACAGGATGGCTTTCAAAGTCCTGGGTTGGAAAAGCAGTTTCTTTTTGGTTGGGATTTCAGGAAACTGTCTGATCTCAGAAAACTTCTCCCTAACCATGATGACACCAAACAGAGAGAGTTGGTAGAGCAAGTTTTGGATGACTTTAAAATGTATGTCTCTCCTCTGATTCCTAAATTCAAATCAGGGTTCATGTATGGAGACGCAAGTGGACAAAATATTGTTGTTAGGAAAAATGATAATGGAGAGTATGAACTAGCTGGAATCATTGATTTTGGACATGCTATTTCATCTTGCTATGTGTTTGACCTAGGAATACTTCTTGCTTACATAGTGATAGAAAACCTTGACAGGACTGATGTATCACCCATGGAATTTGTTGGGCCAATGTTGAAAGGTTTTGTTGATGCGTTTCCTCTCACTCCTGATGAGGTGGGCTCCCTGTACTATATCACCATGGTGCGTCTCTGTCAGTCTGCTATCATTGGTACTGGCAACTTTAAACGAGAACCTTGGAACAAATACTTCTTAACTACACCCACAAAATGTTGGAAACTGCTGGAACAGATGTTATTTCAATACTCAAAGGAAGAAGTAGACAAAATTTGGACTATATGTTGAACCTATCAGTTTATATTATCACTGTAACTTTATATTCAGTTCAGTGTCTTTCTTTTGCAATGCAAGAATCAGGGATTGTGTATAATTAACTGGCAAATCTTATTGGTAGACCTAAAGGTTGGCAAATTGCAATCGAGGCTCAAGGCGCTCGTGCATCCATATACAGGGGTCTGGGCTGTGCACCGAACATAAATATTGGTTTGCCCCTTCAAATCACATAATTAACTGCTTTGTAACTCAGATTACTATCAACTTCAGTTTTTATTGTGACAGTCACACTGAATTCAAATACTTTCACAAAAATAAGTGTAGCCTTAAATCAGCCTCTCCCCCACTATTTTCCATTTTGATGTTAGCTACAATAATTATGTTAATTGAATAATAATATACTGTGCCATTTTAGTAACTATATACCATGGTTCATAATAGTAATTAAATATTAATTTTTAGATTAATTTTGTGCTCTCTAGTTGGCTAAATTCTATATAAATGAATATGAAGATAAAACGCTACAAGATGTACCAGAACAGCACCATTTCCATGGAGGGACTAAAGGTGAAGGACAACCAGCAGACACCAAACCAAGCAAATTACGAAGGAGGTTTGACGCTGTGGTCACAAAAGCTCATTCTGGAATGAGTACCTTAGGCCTATTGTCAAAAGGTATAGATGTTTATCAGCAATTATCTTCATGCACATGTTGCATGCTAATGACAATAAATGACAGTCAAATATTGCATGATCTATGTTTCTTAATGTGTATAATTATAGTCACATATTTGTCCTTTTCTTAGTTTGATGATAGTATTATGATAATGGACTATTGCAATAAGATATTATACACACATCTACTCAAAGTTACTTTTAGAAATCCTGCATAATTATAATTATTATCTTAGAGTACAATTGGCCATTCATCAATACTGACTGCATACATTAGGCTTGGATATATATAAGTGTAACAGGTTGTTCATCCATTTGAGAGACCCATATTAAATTTTTATATAGGTGGTACCTATAACTAGGCATTGCATTGNTCCTAATGTGTATATAGTCACATATTTGTCCTTTTCTTAGTTTGATGATAGTGTTATGATAATGGACAATTGCAATAGGATATACACACATCTACTCAAAATTACTTTTAGAAATCCTGCATTAATATCTTCAGAGAGTACAATTGGCCATTCGACAATACTGCATATATTAGGCTTGGATATATATAAGTGTAACAGGTTGTTCATCCATTTGAGAGACCCATATTAATTTTTTATAATAGGTAGTACCTATAACTAGGCATTGCATCGAGAAGATTGCTCTTGCCACAATTCTGCTAGCCAAAGAAACTGCATGATCAGAATCTCCTTCTTGTGAAGCATATCCATGGTCTTCCTTAGCTGACTCAGATATGCTTTAGGAAACACAGGATCATCACCATGCCTTGTACTTGGTGAGTTCAGTTAGATGCTTATTTATAGCTTATATAGAAATTACTATAATAATAATTATTGTTTGTAAAAATAAAAGCTCTTTTTATTTATGTACAGCTACGAGAAATTATTGACATGTAGTAACTGTCACAGGATCCATTACAGTACACACAAACAAAAATATGGTTTATGCAAGGTTTCTGTGGAAGCTACATGATTCTCGTAAAAGCTTTTGTGACCTTGGATACTACCTTGCATGCATGACATTGTGGTATAAAACAGTTCATGCTCTTTGCTTGCTTCGAATTGCAGATCTATATATAGCTAATCATGAACAATCATCACACAAATAATTTAATATGGCCAAAGGAATTTAATGCTCAAGATTAATCCTTTCATTGATCAATTCAATTCGATTAATAATGTATTTTTTTCTGTTATGAAAATGATATAATATAGTACATCATTGATTTCAATTAATGCTGAACAGTACTACAAATGCCTATAATCAATCCCCATTATGGAGATAATTTAATGGGAATGGATTCAGAAAATGTGTGCTCCATTTCATTACGTACATTACAACCTTATTAGCTACTGACAGCATCTGTGACACTGCAATAGCTAAAACAGATGGAGCCATTTAGAAGCAATCATAATAAAATGCAAATGCATTTAACATCACCTCTTATGAGATATAAACACAACCCAAACCACTATCACCAACTAGACTAACAGTGTAGTAAGATATACTAAACAAAATTATCAGTCAGTATCTGGAGGTAGAGCTTCCCTCCAGCCGGCCTGTAGTATCTTCCTCAGTTCTTCCACAGTGGACTTCATCTCTGGTTTGTTAGCAATGTTCTCATTCTCATCGTTGAAGAACTCAGTGGGTTGAGTGTGATCGTAAAGTTCAGTTCCCCATATCTCTTTAAAGTTTGGTGTAGCAGTGGTATGATTGAATCGATACCACTCAGTGAAACGATACTGATCCACACGAACTGTGTAGCCCATTACGTTTTCACTGTGCTCCATATCAAAGGGGGGGTGGCCAGGGATATGCCAGAAGCCTACATTAGGCCTTGGATATTGTGAAAAGGCGGCCTTTTTCCATTTCTTATTAGGGTCCTTCAATAAAGGGGCAACACTACTTCCTTCCACACATGTTAGGACGTTGCTTCTACCTTCGGTACACATTTTAGGTGCTTCAATTCCAGCCAACTCAGCTACTGAAGGGAAGATGTCGATCAGTTCTACTAATGCCTGTGTGCGCATTCCTTTATCTGTTACACCAGGCACTCTTATCATGAAAGGCACATGAACAGCATCTTCAAAGTTAGTGAACTTGGCCCATTCATTGTGTTCGCCAAGTTGCCAGCCATGGTCTGCCCACAATACAATGACAGTGTCCTCTGCATAGCCTTGCATTTCCAACTCTTTTAGGAGTCGTCCAACTTGAGCATCTGTGTAACTAACACAAGCATAATAGGCCTTTCTTATCTTTTTAGCTGTGTCATCTGGCATACGACAATCTTTGCCACTAATAGAAGCATTAACATCAGCTGTACACATTGTCAAATTAGGGAAAAATTTAATTGTGNATCCAGCGTCTGTACCCCCTGTTAGCTATTTTCTGTCCAGGCTCTGTTGGTCTGTTTGCCCAGCCTGTGTATACTCCTGTTAGCCAATTTGTATACATCCTCTGTGTTCCCTTGTTTATAATAAGCTCATGCCTATCCGTTGACAGTTGCCTAGACATAGTGAAGTGATAGAATGTTGTCAAGACTAGCCTCGTTCCCAGGCTCTCTCCCTGAATACTTTAAAAAGATTATGTTGGCCATGTGTTTGCATTAAATTGTCAAACATCAGTGAACCAAATGATGTGATTGTATTGCGGATAACCGCACCAACTGGTGTTGCTGTGTTTAGTATCAATGGCATGACCCTTCACTCAGCATTTTTGCTAGGCCATAGCAAGCACCCATGCAGTGGATTGCAACCTCAATCTTGATGGACTGAATGCATTGCGTAGCAAACTGTCCCATTTTGTGTTAGTGATCATTGATGAACTGAGTATGATTGGCTCAAACACGTTGTTATAGAGATCCAGAAATGTTTGCAAAGGTGTATCCCCTGATGTAACATTTGGTGGTGTTAGCATTCTTGCTGTTGGCAACTCAGCTTCCCCCTGTTGGTCAGTCACTATTGTTCAGCACAGTGGTGATTCTTATATCAAATTATTCAAGTCCGGGTCTCTATGGAAAGATGGGTTCATGATGGTTGAGCTTACTGAATGTCTTGAGGGGTACATTCATTTGTTCTGACCAACAAGAGTTGACAAAATACATAGTCATCTTTCTGCCACATTATTTGATATCCTCAGGTCCAGAGTAACTAAACCAGACAAGCCTGATTACCCAAAGCTAGCATTGCATGTGTACAGATTGAATGTGGATGTTGACAGTCACAACGCACACATGTTGAGTGATTTAGCCAAAAAGAGCCAACAGTATTGTATCAATGCCTCAGATGCAGTAGATGGTCAAACATCCCACATAAACCTTTCTACATTGTCTAGCAATAGATCAGAGATTGGTGGTTTATACATGGTGTGCTTAAATTAGCAGTACAAGCAAGAGTAATGCTTACGACTAACGTCGATGTGTCAGATGGCCTTGTTAATGGAGCCAGGGGAGAGTCAAAACAATGCTAGTTAAGTTTTACAATGGTCAAGTTGGTTCACAAGCAATTCAGCAAAGTGTGTACCATAATGAACACACTAATGCTGTTCTAATAGCGAAGCACGAAGCTGTGTTTCTAGCAAAGGGCAGACGTGGTTCTGCCAACTACAGTTCCCTTTGACATTAGCATGGGCCACTACAATCCACAAAGTACAAGGCTTAACTCTAGATGAAATTGTTGTTGATATTAGAGAGAGGACGATTCAGTCCAGGACAAGCCTATGTAGCATTCAGTAGAGTGAAGTCATTGCAAGGACTACATATTGTGAGCTTGAATGCCTCTTCGATCAAGAAAAGTATTGATGAAATATCTAGACTTACTCAATGTGTTACCAGCCCCTATAAAGCTATAATGTATATCACTGTGTAACTATTGCACTTTTGAATGTTCATTCAATTTCTGCCAAGTTGATTGACATTGAGAATGATCACATGTTAAATTGTGCTAGTGTACTGTGCTTCTGTGAGACATGGCTAGGTCCATCCCAGCCTTCCCCAGTGCTACACCCTGACCATGTTGTGTATAGATCTGACAGAGTGTCACATGATAACAAAGGTGGTGTGTTGATGAATCTTAGATGATTCAACAGTGCACTCAAAGGCTATAAGTTGCTGTATTGCCAATGTGGGAGATCTTTAGATTAACACAATTATTAGGGTATTGCTATCACACGTTAGTATTGCTACCATTGTGCTAGGAAACTTTAATGACAACATATTAGGAACATCAAGCCCAGGCCTTTTCAGAATCAAGTCTAATCATGGCTTCAAGCAGTTAGCACCTATAGCCCAACCACAGACAGCGGGACACTGATTGACCATGTTTATCAAGCCTCGGCACGTGCATAGCACATGCAGAGGATTACAGTAGTCGTTTTGTGTGTCTGTCTGTTTGTTACAAAATTATCTGAAAAACGACCGCTCTAGAGTCAAACTGGAAGGTACTTAAGTTGATATTCTTGAAATTGGTCATGTAAAATCTTGCAAAACACTGTATTTTCTGAGATCATAGGCGTCTGTGCATCTCTGAGTGCTTAGCTTCGAAATTGCACCCATCAATCACGCCCCGTGTAGTGTGCGTTATAGTTGGACTGGATGTGCTTGAGCTGATGTTAACTTGGATGGGTATAAAGTGACCCATTGATTTGCAAGCTAAATTTAGTGAGATAATACTTTGTAGAACCATGCATGTATAGCTTAGTTATGTGTTGTTGGTGTTTGAACCTAATTCATCATGGCCTGCCTAGTCTAGCTACTGAACTTGATATCAATGGTCATGCAGTATAAGCGTCAGTGTGTAACTGCTCGTCAAATTTTCTATTCATTCATCTTAATTCTCTATAATTCTTGAACTTGTATACATATTATTGTTCCAGTTTCCATTCCTTTGCTCACCAGCACTCATTCCAGAGGCAGTTGGAGAAGAATTTTAACTGAGTTTTCCAGGTTATGTACTAGGCAGGCCATAGCACAATAAATCCTTGATTGTATGTCAATTGGAATTTCAAGTCCACACCAGTACTTCAACGTAGCCTCATATCCAGCCTCCGTGAAGGGGAGAAAAAAAAGGAGCCTGGTACACACCAGTTGCTCATGCACTAATTACTAAAACTTTTTGTGGCTCATGAGCACTAGCTCGTCTATAGCTATCCTTTACTAACAAATAAAATAGTTATGTTGAACTTCTTGTGTGTGAGAGCACAACTTCACAAGTAATATACATGTTCTCAAACTATATTGTTTGTAGGATAACTGTACAAGCATGGATGATGACCAGCCTACCTCAACATCTAGGATAGCAAAGGTTGGTAGGAAGAGACTGACTAGACACTATAGTGAGACCGTGTGGCCCAAGAGAGTGAAAAAAGAAAGTTGTAATGCGTTGTATGCTGAAAAGGAAGGGGAATTCAACAACCTTGAAAAAGTATCCATTGGGGGGTCTCCTGTACACTATGAATTCAAAAAAATTTTGGATTGCAAGTATGAATTGCTGTTATGTCACTCGATGTTTAAGATTCTGTTGCCAAGTGCCAACTCGGAGTTGATTGTTCCATGTAAACCAATCGAGGAAGGGCTGTTTGTAAAAGCAAAATTCTTGTATGAACAGGCCACATACATCCGCAATATGGAGTCTCCTGAAGATCATGATATAGCCGCATACCAACCTGCCAGGCCTGCACCTCAAGGAGAAGGATCAGACTCCTCAAGTGATGAGGAATTTGTTGATGTATTTTCTTCTGATGATATTCCAGTGGTAAAACTTCGCTTTAATGAATTCTTTGAAGGATATAAAAGAGCTATGGCTGTAGGATTTTCCAACTGTATTGGCAAAGATTTTTTAAATGTTTGCTGGAAGTATGCAGACCTGTGCAGTCATAGTAGTATTGCTGATTCACCTGATAAATTCTTGTATGCATACTCTACGGCAAAGGGAGAAGTGCAGCCTGGAGCGTTTTTTGTAAAGTGGATTACCCCAAAGAGGCAGTTGAGATCAACCAATCCTGATAATACCACTGAAACGGTGGAGGAGAGGTATGCTGACCACATTGTGTATGACACAGAGAAGGTCATCTATGTCTGTGTTGCTGAGGTAAAAGAGAGTGAGGACTCCGACATGGAGTCGCAAAGCAATGAGCAGATGCTTGGGCTGTGGAGGAGCTCTCAGAAAGTCATGCTTGGGCTTGAAGTGTACAAGAATAAAGTTAGGCCAAAAATATTACTATTAGATAATGACCGCATGAACTTGTGCTACTTGGAGGAACTAGATTTGTCCGATTGTAGACACATTGAAACTTTAGTGAAATTGATGGTGACCTTCCTCATTTGTGTTGACTGTTGAGTATATGTAAATTAACTGGATAATGGGTTACTTTGAGTATAAGTTTGTAACAATCTCTGCTGTTTGAATAGTTTTGTAATAATGTACATGTGTCATGCTCTGTCTTTTTATTGTAAAATCATTTGTCATGATAAATGTGCTAGCTACATGTAGTCTGGCATATCCAGACCCTTTACACACGCACTATAAATACGTGCGGGAAAAAGGTATTTATAGCACAATGTGTAAAGGGTCTGGATACGCCAGACTAAGCTACATGAGTGCACATGCCGAGGCTTGTACACCAACAGTGCTTTCATACTTGATAGTTCACTGCTTTACTCTCTAGCATGAGACGTGAGGGTGCATGATCATGATGGGATGTGATTGGTAGTAACTGTACAAACTAACATTGGTCAATGATTGAGCATAACCTAGATGAGAACTTTTTAAGGGCATGTAGCGATCTTTACCAAATCAGTCAAAATTGTGAAAAATAAATAAGCAAGGTTGTTGTTAGTGTTTACTGTTTATGGTTGACTAATGTACATATATGCATCTGATTGACCTACATTATTATATTGCTATCAAAATATAATTTATTGGCTATATTATCCACTGCCATATCCCAAGCTCTCATGTCCATGCAGTCTGTGCTCGACAAAGCTGCTGTCTCCTCAAAGCCAGAGTAATATTGTTTTGCTGTGTGGGATCCTTGCCAAGTGACCCTAACTCACTTCTTCCCTCGAGGACGTCAAAAAATTCACAGCCAGAGTATGCAACTGGATATGCATCACTAGAAATGGGACTACCAATCTCTTTTGGCAGCACTGAATTGGCAACAGCTCTCAATAAGAAGGACGATGCAAAAACTAAAAACCTGCTACAACATCATAAACATAGTATCAATCATTGGTTCCTCCTCCTTCACTCCCCACCTTCATCCCTCACCCCATCACCCTCACAATTGTATGCTGTTTAAATCATTTGTACAAACACTTTCCCACCAATCCTAATTTATTATTAGTGTTATATCAGCTTGGAATAGCCTACCGAGTCACACTGTCAACAGCCCATATCCCCCAACACCTTCAAAATCCTACTAGCTAACCACTTTCTGTCATAACTCATTGTATCACCAATGTACATTTCTTCTATGTCTCAGGTAGGCACTTGGTATTAGCTTTTTGCTATCTTGCCTGTCCTGTTGCTGCACTGCTATGTAAACTGTAACAAATTTTGTATAAAAAAAGCATCAATCCTGAACTTTTACCTTAGAAAAAATTTCGTGGGGGAAAAATTTCATGACCAGGGGTCAGTCACGAAAATAGTGAAAACTTACACCTCTCGGAATTTTCCTGCCATACAGTATGTGTTTTTCATACTGTAAATTTATGTGTTTTGAGAGTTTCATAGTATATGTGTTATGTGTTTTGAGGCTTTTATAATGTGTATTTATGGGCTTTATGGTATGTATTATGTATCGCCACTTCTAGACAAATAGTGGATCAAACCTATAATTATTATGTATAATATTTTTGTGTTCAGAAAAGGCTGAGGAGTACATTATTATAGTTGAATTGTTTTGTGGAAAATAAACAAGTTTAGCAATATTGCTAACACAGTTTAAGCTGTTCAACTCAGTTTTTATTGATACTGACACCAAACAAAGAGATTACAATGGCAACCTTTCAACTTCAACCTCAGCCACAGGTTGTGGTGGTTCACCCTTGGCTTCAGCCTACAGCCGCTACAGGTGTAGTAGAGTACAAACCTAAGTGGCTAAATGATCTTTGTGGGTGCTTCAATGACACCACAATATGTATGTGAATTATACTAGTTTACAAGCATGCATGCATTAAATGAAGTACGTATGAATTGTCCGCACAGGTCAAAACTTATGGTGCTCTGCTAGTTCTCATTGGTTTTTAAGTCAGATTCAATTCTCTTTGTATTCCATAGGTTGTCTAGTATGGCTGTTTCCCTGCTACATGTTTGGTAGGGTTGCAAAAGCTGTAGGAGATGATCAACATATATATATATATTTGCTGCTGTTTTGTATCTTGCATTCCCTGCAGTATATAATTATATGCACACATATACGATACAAGGTTCGGGATGAACAAGGAATTAGAGTAATTTTTATACATTGTAGTGTACATTAACCACACTGCAATTATGATATTAATTATTATAATAATTGTGGTGAGTTGTTATGATTATGCTTATTGTTATTTTTAATTGTAACTGAATTGGATACTACATGATATTGAATCCTGCATACTCATGCAATCGTGCATGCATGCAATATCGATATTGATACTATAAAATTAAATTTTCCCATGATATTTTGATACTGATTGATCTCTGAAGGGTTCATGCTTTGGTGAATTTATCTGTCTCTGTTTTGCTGTCTATGTACTATCTGCCAGGAAGTGCTAAATTTGGCTGATATAAAACAGTTATATAGCACTGATCCGTAAAACAAGTTGTGTTAGTGATTAGCTAGCTTAGACTCATTGCACTAGAATTATAATAATGTGTATTGTTATGATTTAATATACTTTTAAGGTTACGGGCAACAGCTAGTTGGCTCATTTTAAAACTAAGTGTTATAAAAAATTATACTCAGTCATTACTTTATGGGGAAACTTCTTTTCATCCATTTCATCATTGAAATGTTCATTATTGTATCACTTTGAGGCACATGCTTCAGATTAGCACCATACTGGCTATAGATTATTAATTTTGTCTTTTGCTTTTAGATAGAACTTTGGCGCTGGTGTATAAAACTAATACTTAACATCACTGGAGGTCAACTTCTTACTTCAAGTCCTGCATGATCCATCAATAGTGCCTAGAGTGCTAGAGGCTCAGAATGCATAGTCACCCATGCATTGATAACCAATAGTACTGGCCATGGTGATGATTCCATGGAATGACCAATGGGATATTAGTTTTTTGCATGGCATAGAGCTGTGCATGAGGAAAAATAGCACTCGATCTGGAGTTGTGGATAAAAACACATGTATGCATGCATGATTAATTGTGAGTTGTTTGTTTTGATTTTTTAAGATGAAGAAGATATTGCATTAGCAATCATAATTTAATAATGATTTCTATAGTGTAATCTTCTTTATCTATAGTTATTAGTTATCATCCTCCACCAAGTTGCAACTTGATCCCTCTCAACTGATGATAAATTAATCAGTAATAATTAGCGTAATTAGCATGCATGCAGCGCAGCTAGAGTGACACCAACCGTGAAGTAGAATGCGCGAACTGGCTCGAGCAGTGGTCGCGAATATATATGAAGTTCTATAATCTAAATAACGCTCACTCCATTGGTTTGGATAAAGAAATCTCAGAGAAATGGCTAGTAAAGTCGCCCAGTTTGTTGCTGTGACAGGTGCTCCATCTACTACTGCTAAAAACCTGTTGGAGGCGTGTGGAGGAAACCTGGACCTCGCTATAAACATGTATCTTGAGTCTGCCAGTAGTGATACACTCCCAGCAACAGCAGCAGCTGGACCTTCGAGGTCCACTACCACTGGTGTCACTGATGTGGATAATGGAGGAGAAATGCTGAGTCCAACAAGCTACCAAGAAAGGCATGTCACACTAGTGTGTATGTAGAATTCACAATGCTAAAAGGTTGTGCTGCTCTTCACTAGACATGGGGTACGTGCTCCCATACCTCAGACACGAGGAGTGCTGATTGAAGATGAGCCTGCACCTGGTAAGAATGCTCCTAGTTTATAAGATTAGCCCTAATCTGTGTATCATAATTGTACTCCAGACAGAATACTGCATTCAAGAAGGCTTCCAAAGACTGTGTTTGACCCCTTTCAAGACTACTCTACAGGTCAGTACTGTTGTAGATAACATCTTGGTTGTACCAGGGTGAACACTTAATACATGCATATAATGTCCATTGTGGAGAAGAATGGTTGTGTGCCTTCCTCTTATGAGCATGCACCCTTTATACAGTTGCCACTGCTCGTAAGCTTCCTGGTCCAGGTGATGAGAAACACAAAAGAAATCTCTCTGAATTATTTAAGCCACCTCATGATATCTTATTCAACGGAACATTTCAAGAGGTGCAGTAAAAGTTTATACACTGCTCCAATGTTCCAGGGATGTGTCCACATGCCCTACTCTTCCACCTGTTTTATAGGCTCGTGTATCTGGTGAGATGAGACATTGTTGGTTGCTGGTGAACATGCAAGACTCAAAGGAGTTTGCCTGCCAAGTGCTCAACCGAGATCTGTGGAGCAACTTCAATGTTAAAGATATTGTTCGAGAGCACTTTGTGTTTATGCAGGTGAGATTGTGGCTGGTGGTATGTTTGTTCATGTTGCAGGGTTGGCCTAGAGAATAGGGGCAGGTTTGAGATTTGTTAAAAGCAGATTAAGATAATTTATTGGAGCAGTGTGTAAATTAGGAGATCATATGCTGTGTTGTGGTGAGCTAGATGTCATGACACTTGTAATTGCTTAGTTTGCTTTGAGTGTTTTTGTGTTCATGACAATCCTCAAGTTGTGCTTTGTGTTATTGTTGGCTACTCTACTGTTTCTACCTGTTGACTTTGTTAACCTTCATTCTCTTACAGCTCCACAGAATCACTGATAGTGGTGTGAGGTTTAAACAATTGTATAATGTTGACAGCTTTCCTTTCATTGCTATCATTGATCCTCGAACAGGTACGTGCATTTACAAGGTCCAATTACCTACTGTAGATCAGGAAATTTTCACTCCGAAAGTTTTGTGTTCAGCATTTTGACCAATTCAGTATACGGACCTCTGAAATGACTATTGAGACAATAGCAAACACTATAGGGTGCAGTTGTAGTCTGCTTCCTCCCATATATGGCTCATGTGTATGATGTGTTGAGCCTCTAATGTGTACATGTCCATTATACTGTAGGCGAAAAAATGACTAGTTGGAGGTCACTTACTGTATCAGAGTTTATGAAAGTGATTCCTGAGTTTCTAGCTGATAATCCATTCATTGGAGTAGACCAACATGACAATCAACGCCAGGACTCAAAAAAGGTAAATCTGAAACTGTTCTCAGACCTCAACTGTAGGGTCTGTGCTACAAGTAGCCTGTACCCACCTGACACTTGTCATTGTCAATCCAGGGATCAGTGTCTGAGCTCTCTGAGGAGTCTCAACTGGAGGCTGCGATCAAGGCTTCTTTACAAGAGGCCACACACCAAGGACAATCAAAGAATGATGTGAAAAAGAAGTCCTCCTCAAAGTACCAGCTAATATTCAGTGATGATAGTGATGATGAGTGCATTACTGTCAGCTCTGATGAGGAAACTACTTGTAGTGATATGGACACTGATATGATCAGTGGTGAGCATAGTCAATCTCACTCTAAGCCGCTGGACTCATGGAAAGACAGTGTTACCAGTAAGCATACAGTTCCCCGTCTGTTGAATGGACCTAATCTAGATAGTGTTACCGAGGTGGGGTGTTCTTCTGTGAGTATCAAACAGAAGCAAGTCAGCAATGATAGAAGAACCAGAAAGAGACATCTTTCCTCACAAACATCAAATGAACAAGACAGCAGTGCAAGGAAGGTGCTGCGTATAGATGACTTCCCAACAGACACTACTGACAGTGGACGCTTTACTCAAGTTAATGGCAGGACTGAAAATAAGAGGAGTAGCAAAGGAGAGACAGCCAACTGTAGTGCTTCAAATGTACCAACAGTGAATTTGAGCCAAAAGGATGACCTAGAGGCGCAACTAATGTCAGGGAATGTGAAGAGGGAGGATTTGGTCCAGATTGTGCTGAGACTTCCAGACGGGGCAAGACTACAGAAGTCCTTTGTTTGCACTCATCCCATTAAGGTGAGGTTGGTTGGTGTACATGGGGTTATATTGAAGCATTAATGTAGCAAAGTTTACCCCTCAAAAGTATGGACACTGACATTTTAGTCCCCACAACACAGGATGAATCATCAAAACTATTGCCAGTTGTATTTGTCTTAGATGTGTATTGCAAAATTCTAGCCTCATTCCCAGTCTCCTCTCTTAAGAATATTTTTCTTAAAACGATTATACACAAAAGAGGGAAGGCCTGAAGACAAGGCCGGCTCAAATGTAGGATTGAATCCTAGCCCTGCAAAATAATGCAAATCACTTTTTGTTAAGATCAGTCAATGACTGCATGAGAAGTCTGGGGATAAGCTTGAGCCAATAATAACAAAATCTCTATTAATTTTTTATAACAGGAGCTGTTCAGCTTTCTTCAGTCACAAAATATTGACATCGGTGAACATGAAGTGATGACTCACTTTCCAAAGAGAAGCATATCAGAACTAGAACCCAGTACTACTTTCAAAGATGCTGGACTCTACCCGAGAGAAACACTGTTCATTCATTCTATTGAGTAGATGACATCATTGCCACCCATTAGCCTGTGTTGTGTTGTACATGTGCTGTCGCAGTCATTGTTATTTATAACCTTTGCAAGATAAAAATAGCTAGAGCCTTGCCATATTATATCTGACTCTGATCAATGAACATTTACCCTGCAGTACTCTCCCCCAGTGTATTAGTGGGGTCAGCTAGATATAGGGTAGATCGAGGCCTAGAGGGGTAGGTCCCGGTCTGTGTCCAAGATGGTCCCTGGACCCATTCAGCAGTATAAGCCATTGTTGAAAACAGCTTCCAGGCCATGTTGGTAGTCTGTACTGAGCTGCATGCCAGGGAGAGATGTAGTCAGAACACCTTGATGTGTGTGTTGTGGAGTAATTACCTCGATCCCACCTTATTGTCAGAACTTTTCATGACCCTATAGCTATGGGTGCATGAAGAGCTGTGATTGTTGTGAAGTCACCATGCACGGACTCATCAGGTATATCATGCACTTGCGTACATGAAGATTATTGAGAATGAGACTGTATAGATAGGAATAACAATGGATGAACAAAAACAAAATTTAATATGAGTGCAAGGAACACAAAAACTTGTGATACTATTGATTATGATGGACACAGATCTATGCATAACATTATTTAGTGTGTTAGACTATGTAATGTGCAAGCTGACGATTAACTTCCTGCTGAAATAATCATCTTAGACCTAACTGCCAAATCTCTGTACCACCCACTCCTGCTGACAGAGAGGACATCTGTTATTCTGCTTGATCCAGAGTTGCATACAGCAGTTGTGAAATGAGTGGTTGCACTCTCCCCAAACAACTGAAGTGAGGGCATTCAGAACAACAAACATTAATTCCATGATAGCAACAATAAAACAATTCTGTACTACAGTAGGGAGAGTGAAGCTGCTCATCACAAGTCTCCCTCCCTGTCTATGAGCCCTCACCTACACATTCCTCTTGTTTCCCTTCAGTTTGGCACCTCAAACAGGCATCTACACATGAAGCACATAAGTAGTTATTACAACATGTTCCCTCATTTGCATATTTTCTTCATTATGAACTTTTGGTTATGAATATTGTTCCTTCCTTAATTTTAGTGCATAAAGATGTAATGTCCTTTATCAAGCCTTTTCAAACTGTTAGCAAGAGAATCACGTAAATTGTCTGGTAACGGCTAATGCTCAAACAGATTAGCAGAGCTAACTAGCAAATGTGTGAAGACTAACAATACAGTAGAAATGATGAAGAAACAAAGTTATTCTTTTAACTTTCTGACTGAACAAAGTCTGGAAGGCCTGGTTTATGAGGCTAGGTGCAACTAATAAGTGTCTATCTCCGAACAAAAGTTGGTATAACAACTCGCTATGCTTATTGCTAAGGGCATATATACAAGTAGTAAAAATTTTTAGAAAAATAACAGTGTAGGAATGGGCAGTGCTGTAAAAAGCAAGGAAACAAGCCAAGACTCTGAATTTCGGCACATGACTACTTCATTTTCAGTCTTCATCATATCATAGTATACATGGTCCTTTGTCTACTTATTTGAAGTTTATCAGCAGTCATGCAGGTAACCTACATTTGAGATTGTAAGGCTTTGTCACAAAAAATGAAGTAGTCATGTGCCGAAATTCAGAGTCTTGGCTTGTTTCCTTGCTTTTTACAGCACTGCCCATTCCTACACTGTTATTTTTATAAAAAATTTTACTATTTGTTTGTGCACTTTTTTCAACACTAAGGTGAATTTTGCAAGAGACTGATCAGTCTCTACAAAAAGTAGAAGTGCTTGCTCTACATTGGATGCGCATGTGCATTAGACATATGCAAACCACGTGGTCAGGTTTGCTATATAAATGTGATGACCTTTACCAACACCAAGATAGCTACATTTCAGTACAATAATTTTAATATATCGAAGTTTTAAAAGCTGCCTAGCTCTTGTTTCTTGATATTTAGACAGAAAATAAGTGTAAAGGTTCGTAGTTCAGATGAATTCAAGTTACTATGTACAGTCAAAGCTGGCTCAACGCTTTTTGTTTCTCTGGAAATCGTGTTCAAGTAAGTCAGTTAGGGAGGAAGTAAGAATGAACAAAAATGCCTTTGTGTGGCTTCGCGCTAAGCGCTTTCTTAGAGTGTTCTGGGGAGTTTCATTTGGTTTTCTAAGTGGAAAAGTCTCTGAGAAAGCTTCTTAGCAAGGTTTAAAGCCTTAGCTATCCTTTACTAAACATTTGTAAGCCTAGACATTTTGTATTGTGTCAATGGGGGTGGTGGCCCATTCCTACTATACGTACTACCGTACGTATAATAAAGTGTGTGGCCCAGGGGATGGCCTTGTATATGAGGCTAGATTGCGCCCTAAGGCTCAGGCAGTTTACTACCACAAATCCTTGAAAACCAGTAGATAAACTATTACTTAAATTAATGATTGTGGTCACATCAATGAAATACTAATAACAGGCTATATAGATATGCTGGTGGAGTCAACATAGCAACCTTACCCATGACTTGCACTCTACAGATGGCACATGTGTCACACTCCACATCCCACTGCCACATAGCAACAGCATTCCACTTCTTTAAAGTGAATGGTTGACCAGGTGGTGCTGACTTGGTCTTAGACTTTCCTGAGGCTGAGCTACCACTCGTCTTCTCTTCTTTCCTTGTCTCTGGAGTGTCAGTCTCCATGGCTCAGCAGCACCAATCCTACAGTAGACCAACACAAAGAGTGGTCTGGGTTTTATACAGGATTATAGGCTATGGGTGGGGGGGGGACGTTAAGACACCTCTTACTAGGCGGATCTGTGGGCCTGCCCCCTTCCCCCTCCCCCTGCATTAAATCAGACAGCAACTTAGCACATCTTATGAGGATTGTAGTCAAAGGACATCCCTGGGCTCCCCTCCCCCTTCTAAATGAAACCCTGATAGTTATTAAATGTTGTACTACAAATTATCACCCACAATTTACGGTGGAAGCCTCAACCCACCACCCCAAAGTATCTTTTGCTGAAGTTTACCTAGTCTAGCCAGCCAGGTCTAGGCTCACTAGTTAGACCCTGATTTCCTGATTTTTCGCAGAGTCAGGCTCCACCCAACTACTCACTAGTCTAATAGACAATAAAAGTTTACCACCGACATACTAGCACATGTACATCAACTAATAGTAAATGCTTGAAGTTTGATTTGTGTGAACAAATTTCAAGATGAAGGGCCCTGGTATATCATTGAGACCGGATTATTATTTATAATAGTTTTGTCTATAGTCTGTGACCAGAATCTACTTCGAGTCCAACCCATTTCAAGCTCAGTAAACATAATTTAGACCTCAAATAACAAGCAAGAAGATACAACATACCTTTATCAACCTCTGAATAAAAATGCTGAGTCAGGATGGGTAGACCCCTTAATTTGTCGCATACCAATCCCACACACATTAGGGGGCGTGACATACAGACAAGGTGCAAACCTACCAAATAAACAAGACTGTGAATATTGAGCAAAAGATTGCAGACAAAAACTCACTGAAGTTTGTGTAAATGTCGGCAATGGCAGTCAGTGGAAAGAGGCAATCTTTCTACGCCGATCTTGACCGGCTGCGCCAGCATTTTGATTCACTTGATGCCGAGAAGTCTGGCCACATAGGACTTGAGCAGCTGACTGAACTTGTAGTGAGCATACCTGGTGTCGAGGAGTCTGCAGTTCCTGAGTTGATGGATAGGCTCGATAGGGACAAGGATGGAAAGGTAACCACTATCGTACTGTGCATGTGTCCGTGCAGAAGTCTGATAATTTTTTCAATCTAGACGATACAAAGTGGGTGTAGCTGGTAGATGAGCATACGCCCACTCTGATAAAGTTATACTGTTCCTATATAAACCCACCAGATAGCACAGCCACCAATTACCTTTCACCACAGGTAACCTTTGAAGACTTTGAGGTGTTGTTTGAGCTTGAACAAGAAGCTGTAAAGAAGCAAAGGAAGCTAAACACTGAGAGTGCTGCTCAGCTATCTGACTCTGATACCTCTCCACATCACATATCAACCACTGATCATGATGCAAGCCAATCCATGGAGTACAGAACAGCACTCGATGATCTACCATCACTCTCTGATATTTTATCTTCTACGGTTCATAGCTCTAAACCTAATTCACACATCCCAAGTGATAATGTGCAACCAGAAAGTCCAAAAGTTGTTCTTCGTCACAAACGTCTTGGGCGAAGTACAACACTCCCTACTAGATTGAAACCCCAAACCGAGTTTGGGTTGTTGAGTCCAATCCACTCCCAAAGAACTCCAGCCAAAGGAGATAGACCTCTCTCAAGTGAATTTCCAGGTAAGAAACATGTAGTTTTAGGTCAGCTATTATAAATAGAGCATGTGTACAGAATAGCAATTATTATTATGACTGTATGGTGGTTGTGATGTATTGCTTGATGTATCTTTCAGATTTAGCTTCTCAGCTGATGTACTTGACACCTGGTGGGTATCCCTCTGTACCTGAAAGTCCTCAGTTGAAACGAGGTTCAAAAGTGCTCTCCTGGATCAGTGAGTCTGAAGATTTGTTGTTTGAAGGCAATGGTACAGATGTACATCGTGAAATAGATGATGGAAACAATCAAGAAAAGCGTATGTAATAAGTTTGTTTGCATTTTTATAATATCTAAAGTTCTATACTTGTTAGTAAAGTATGGAATGATGTCACTAGTGTTTGCTGCTCATGCAGTTGGTTCTCCTCCCCTCTCCCCCACCCGAGGCAGCGATGAAGCATCGATTGTGAGGTCCATCCTAGAGAGTGTGTGCCACTCCCCTGACATAGGCAAGGAGAGCATTGTCAAGCTATGTGAACATGTCAAAGCTGATCCTCAGGAGCAAGAGGTAAAATATTGCATGAGTCAATCACTGAGTCAAAACAATAGTGAGTGTGATAACTCAAGCTTGTCGTGGTAGCTAGAAATCACCATTGCATGTACATGTTAAATACTTATTCCAAACATTAATTTTGATCATTATACTCAATTAGGAATTACTTGCATTGCTGGATCATCTTGATCGGGAGAAGAAGGGTCATGTCAGTATAGATGAGTTTGTAAGTGGACTACAAGCCGTGCGGAATTCTGCTGCAGTTACATCCACACCACCTTCAGTAAAGAATCCAAAACTTAGAAGAACGTACAGTGACCAACTGGTGTGTGTGTGTGTGTGTGTGTGTGTGTGTGTGTGTGTGTGTGTGTGTGTGTGTGTGTGTGTGTGTGTGTGTGTGTGTGTGTGTGTGTGTGTGTNGTGTGCGTGTGTGTCTGTGCGTGTGTTTTACTGTTTGTTTCCATCTCTAATCTAGAGTCCTCCTCCTCATCTGAGTCAACAATCATTTAGCACTCCAAAGACCTCCAGACCTAAACTGCTAGCCTCGACACCAATGGCCAATGCTCCTTCTACAGGTACTCATCTTTATTTTTGAAGTACACAATTATACAATTCACACTATGTCATTGTGTGCTTTTCCAGGTGAGACTAGCCTAACCCTCTCAGTTTTGGACCCTGATAACTCAGGCTATGTTAAGATGGACAGTCTTGTTTCACAGTGGCACAACCTAGGAGTTGACCCAGCAAAAAATGCTAGCCTAACCAATGCCCTCACTGAAGAGGTATGTGCTTTCCATATTATTATATGGGGCAACTGAAGGAGCTGCTGGGTCAGCAAATGAAATGAACCATAGATTTCATTCCTATAACTGTATTATGTGTGTGTTCAGGGGGTTTCAGTGGATAAAGCTGGCCGTGTAAGAGTGGCAGAACTAACTTCATTCCTGGAAGGTGCAATTCATTCTGAGAGAGATAAAGAATCTAAACAAAGTGGTAAGAGTTGTATCTCTGATCTGTATGGGTCTGTCAATCCATGTTTACATGCATTCAGTTGCAGTGTATACTTGTTAACTGTAGTTGCACATTTACACCCATTGTCACATTAATGATTTGTACCACCTCTTTGTCATTATGCATGTTCTAATTTATGCAGTTATCCGTCAAGTAGCACTACATACCTTCAAGAGCGAAATAGCCAATCTAAGATCACAGGTCCATCAAGTGTCACTGGAGAGAGACAATATTAAGAGCACTCTAAACAGAACACTTGAAGAGAACAAGAGGCTGGTCCAGGAAGGAGATGAACATGTAGACCTTGTCACTAAACACTCAGAGAGAAAACTCAAGTAAGCGAATTAGTAGAACAATTCTCACATGCACATGTAATAATCTAAACCAATGCATGCACTTCATAGAACTATGCATGTATGAGAGTGGCTTGTTCAAAATGATCTACAATAAGTTCTTAGAAATGTTTGTCAGCTGTGTTTTCAATTACACACATGCAGGGAGAAAGATGAACTAATGTCTGTACGTCTAAAGGAAGTAGAGAAATCTCGACAAGAGGAGGCTCTCCAGATACAAGAACAAGCCACTGCAGTCATCAGTAATCTGAAGGGTGAACTAGAGGCACTCAAAGCAGGTTAGGAATCATTACTGATGTAGATCTACTAAAGAGTACGTACATTGAATCTACAAGCATGCATGATTAGCTATAAATCTTACATAATGTATTCACAGAGGAAGAAAAGATGAGACTAGAGCTGCGAATTGCTAATGAAGATATTCAGGACACCACAAACAAATTACAAAAAGCTCATGCTGAAATTACTAAAAAGGATCGAATGATTACCATGCTTAAGAGAGGAGGAAGCAGGTCAGACTTTGATCTACTTGACGGTGAAGGTCAAATTACCTATCTTGAAGAGTTAAAGCAAGAACTCACAGAGAAAGGAGCTATAGTTAGTGATCTACAGGAGAAATTACGTGAAACACAAGACCAGTACGACTTGTTGGTGTCTGAGAATGAGAAAATGAAACAAAAGTATCAGGCTCACAAAAGAATGATGCAAAGAAGAAAGAGCACACCTTCTCCACCAAAACCAAGCCTAGAGACTGGTAGAAAGAGGTAACCCACACCATTATGTGACCTTTAACAGTAATTATTATGCATGTTATACATATATGCAACAGGCACTCTACTGGGGATAAACCACGAAGGCCAAACCGTCCCCTCTCTGGATCACTCTATGGAAGGTCACGCCCTATTCGCCCCCCAATGAGACCTCTCAGCTACAATCTTGACCTGGCTGCTGAAGGATCACATCACCCTGTCCTTTATGAAGAAGGACCTGAACCCAGCTTTCTGGAAGAGCCTGTCTCGCTACAAGAGAAGCACGAATTAGAGGCTGAGTACCTTGAAATGCACCAGGATTCAGACAAAGAAGAAACCGACAGTAGCCCAACACCAAATGAAGATGATGATGATCTTCTAGCAAAATCAAGTAATTATTGTACTTACCTTGCACTTTTTTGAGATTCTACAAACACACATATGTACACATGATTAATGTACATGCATGACAGTACATTCTTCTCTGTTTGAACACCATACATTCATGTTGTTATAGCTACCAGTCTAATGGAAGAAATACAGTCTGAACAGCAAAGATCTCAACTTGAATCAAGTGAGTAAAATAATTGCCATTACACCATGCAGATAGTGTTTGGAAGAATGCCAATCAGCGATTACAGTGTACTGTTTTCCAACTCAGAAATTGAGAAGCTAAGACGTGAAAAAGCACTACTAGAGAAGAACTATCAACAACTTGAGGAGCAAATGAGGAGCATGGAAGAGGTATGTTTGACAATGAGTGTAAAAATAGGTGAAGATACAAAAATAAATGCTAAACAATTCCTATCCTTGTAGGCGGGGCACAAAGATGACCTGTACCGTGAGCTAGAAAGGAACAAGAAGAAACAAGATGCACTGGAGAACTATATCCTCAGTCTTGAGAGACAGTGTGAAAGTCTTAATGCCACTAGGAGTCAGGTATGGACAAATATTGTATTACAATTAATGACATTGTACATATGAATGAGCTTATATAGGTAGAATATGTTCATAGCAAGAATTATATCATGAATGCAGATTGACTCTCAATTAGCAAATGCTGAAGATTTTATCGCAAAGCAACTCCGAGACATTCGCTCTCTTAGGGATCTTACGAATGCACCTGACGGAAGTTTTGGAGTGCTCTTGGATGAGCTAGATCAAGCACGTACCCTCTTAGAAGAAGAAAAACGAAATCATGAGAAATCAATAGCTCTTCTCAAAAGTGAAATATCAAGGCTAGAGGAGTACAGTGACACTCAAACAGATCAGTGTTTACGACTGGAAGAGGAAAAGGCACAACTGCAGGAAGACATCGCCTTGCTTCAACAGTCACATGAAAAAGATGTAAGCATACTCTCTAGGAAACTAGATGAAGCTGCTCGTGCCCTCACAATAGCAAAGACAGATGGTGAAGAGAAGTTTCAAAAGGTGAAGGAACAGTTGGAGAGTGCACAGTTGTCTGTTATTCAGTATGAGGAACAAGTACGAGCACTAAGGATGGAGCTAGCAAAGTCACAAGAACATTTTACTGCCAGCAACGTACAGAGTCAGAAACTAGAAGCCATACCTGTAACCTCCACTGGAGTAGCTGAAATTGAACAGATGAGGATATTGTTACAGCAAACGCAGGAAGAATTGACAGGTGTATCTCACATGAATGAACAGCTACGAAAAGAGCTAGAAACCTACCAGCTAAGACTTACAACATTTGAGGAAAAGGCAAAGAAGGATGTCACAAGTCTTCAGGTTCAATTGACAGACACCCAGAAAGAGCTCTCTGACCAATCAGAGCTTTATAGCAATGAAATTTCACGTTTAAAGGAAGACCAACAAGAGGAGCAAGCAAGAAGCAGACAAAGAATGGAAACACTCCTTTTAGAAGCTCAAGAGATTCACTCACAGCAGATTGAAGAAATGAAGCAACAACACCAACAAGAAATTGAAACCATAAACAAAAAATTGTTTGCTACTAAAGAGCAAGAGAAGGTCCTACAAGAAAAACTTCTTTTGTTGGCAGAACAGTATGAACAATCTTTGAGTAGAATTGAAGATTTAACTGAGAATGAGTCTTCATTCCAGCAGAGGATTGCTGAGCTAGAGAACAACCGATTGAGGCAACGAGAAGAGATCACACAACTTAAAGTGGAGATTGAACTTGTACAAAATGAGCTAGAAGATTTGAAGTCAAAAAATCTTGAAATCTTGGAAGAGGCCTTTGATAGTTCAGCTATTTCTCACACAGCTCAATCACTAAGTAAATCCCGATCCTTTGATACATCAATGCATGAAGAACTGATTACCCAGATGAAAACTCAGTTGGAAGAACTGCAACGCTCTCTTGAATTAAGAAGTAAATCAGGTGGGCACAGTACAGCAGATGAGGAGCTGGCATTGATCAATGGGCTCATTGCAAGCAATGAAACCTTAGATGCAGAAATTAACAAAATGAAGAATGATTTTGAAAGTGAGCGCTCAAAATATGCCACAAGTCTTCACAACAAAGAGAGAGAAATCAAAGCATTACAGGTAAAGATTGGTAAAGAGAAGAAAGCATTTGAAGCTCTAACTTTATCAACAGCTAGAAAGCTCCTTGTAACTATGAGCACTTTTCGAGATGACTCTGATGAATCACTGACGAAATACAAATCAAGAATTGAAGCAGCAGCATCAAAAGTCGACAATGTCAACGACTTTTTACGAGAAAAGGATGAAAGGCAAACAAATGCACTTGACAAGCTACTGACAGATCTAGATCAGTCACAGTCCGCCATTTTTGGCTACCGTGATGAAGTGGAAAGATTGAAATCTGAACTGGACCAGTCACATCGAGAAGTCCTAGATTTGAGTCGATCCCAAGAGCAGCTAATTGGGCTCCAAAGTGTCAGAGATAGAGAAGTGGAAGAGTTAAGAAATCAGCTAGTACTGTTGAACGCTGAAGGAAATGATACTACCGATTCTCCCATCACCCACGATCACTCCCGAGAAGAGAGATCACCCCGGCATATTGTTGATGTGGAGTCTGGTCAATTGATCAATAGCAGTACTGATCTAGATGTGAGTCCAAGGCCTGCTTCCAGTATTCACCTTAAAGATGAAGAGTTAGAGTCCATGAGAAAAGAACTAGATCGGATAAAACAAATGGAAAAACAAACACGTTTTGCCAATGAAGATTTAGTACGTGAATTACGTGACCAGAAAGCATCCTTTCACCTTCAAGAGAGTACTCTTCAACAGAAAGTAAAGCAGCTAGAAAGCCAACTACAAACAGCTTTCAATAGACCAAGAGAGGTCCAGTATGTTGAATTGCAACAACACAAGCAAGAAACACAGAAAGTAAGATTATGTTCTTCCTTATTGGAAGCACAACATACTCATTTGACTGTCCTTAATTCTTTAGCATAGTATGGAAGACCCACTTGGGGAATTACAAGAGGCTGAACTTAGATTGCAACAACAGGAACAAGCCATTATTGAAATGAAAGCCAAGGTAAAATTAATATAAAATTATACACTTTGTACCAAAACACACAGAAAAACTTGCTTTAATGGTATGCCATATTCTATAGCACACAGCAGAGTTGGAAGAACTGAAGAACGTGATAAAGACACAAACTAGTGAGGTACATGAACTTTACACCTCTGCTGTTGAGTCATCTGTTGACACATCAGTGGCACATCTAACCCACTCTGAGCTTGTATCAAAATGTGGACAAGAAGTTGAGAAACTGAAACTACAGGTAAAATTTCATGACAAGATTTTGTATACTGAAGTTTACATAGCCTGAACTGGCCTGTATACAGATTGTTGAAGAAAGGACACGCTGCATGGAACTACAGTCAACATTAGATGGTAAGATACAGGAGCATGACCAACAAGATGCTCAGTTTGAATTGGAACACGAGGAAGAAGTCAAGGCATTGAGACAACAAAAAGACCAACTCCAAAGGCAAATTGAAGAAATGAAAGTCAACTACCGTGAAGTACTTACTGAACAGGAAGAACAGGTAATACTATAAGAAAGCATGGGCTTTGATGCCTCCACACACACACACACACACACATACACACACAGAATAATATTCTTCTTCAAGATCTTGTCAACAACAAAACTGAAACAGAGAAACAACTCAAAGAAAAAACTGAGGAGCTGTTCCATGTCTACCAACAAGTTGCCGATCAAATGGAAGAGAAGAAAGTGCTCATGGATATCATCCACCAGCTCTGCTTGGAAGCAGGGAAACAGATTGATGTAGTATAAACAAACACATGAACAATGCCATGCACAGTTTTGAATATATACACATCACAACACATGCACTTTTGATTTTTATTTAAAATTATACGGTATTATCTGTGCACTAATTTTTATGCTGAATTTCAATTATAGTTGATGTTTCAAATTTATTTGAAGACTGCACATAATAAGCAATAATTTATACAATCATAATATAGGTACTGAAATAAAATCAACACAATAGTATGTACATGTACACAAGATAAGGTGGTATACACATAAAACTTGATATGGCAAGGACCCATTGCCTGCAACAAGTCTTGAAGTCAACAATAACATTATTGTAATCAATGTACAGTACCAAACAAAGTGTGAGGTAACAACAACATGGTGGTATGAGAGGCACACACTAGTGTATTGTGCATTATGGGGCAAGTGCTATAATAATATGAGTTGTGACAGCTGGGATGGATATCTCTATAAAACTATAACATATGATGTGCATTCTATACAGACAACACAAAAAGTGTGGTGTGAAATGAAAAAAAAGTTCAGTACTATATATTACAGTGACAGTCCACATTCATCTAGATCAGATGAACAGCTAAAAACAAGACTACTAACCTCGACCTAACTCTCGTGTTCATTGGTCAACCCACCTTGATCAGGCAACTGAGATTCAGAGGATTCCAATGGAGCCTCTGTCTCCATACTTGGCAGGCCTCCATTGGTTACCTGCCTATCAGTGCCATTGCTAGATGAAGCAGAGGAAAGCAGCTTAGACAAGGCACCATTCTGTTGGAGCTGCTGCAGGATTGAAGTGAGCTGTTCAGCAGTGGGTAGCTTTGAGACAGTGACAATCTTAGGTGCTGGTGACTTGGACGTAGCACTAGAAGGGCTTGAACTACCAGGGGCAGTTGAGCTTGATGCAACGGAGGGAACAGATGACTTAACAAGAGGAGACATCTGAACCTGTGAAGGGCAATGAGTATGCAACGCTGACTTTGCTGCCGACATAGGTGAGTTGGACGGGCTTGATTGTTTGAGTTTAGTGCTTGGGCTTTTTGTGGGACGAATATACAATCTGCTTGTCAGTGATGATGGTGAGGCATTTCCAGCGGCTACCTTCGTCTGCAGTGCAGCAGATGATGAACGTACAGGACTACCCAAACCAGCAGCCGGGCTTGAACCTTGCTTTACAGCAATGGTCCTGGGAGAATTCTGTCCAGAGGATGTTACTTGCTTCACACTAGCAAGGGCAGCAGCTATTTGTGAATTAGGCACTGGGGATCCTTGAACAGCAGGGACACTCAATGGAGTGAGCAGTGGAGAGAGATTGGCAGCAGTGGGTGTTGAGGTGAGAGATGGAGAAGCATGTACACTCCCACCGGGTGTGGCTATAAGGGTCGGGGTCTGAGATAAGTTGGGGAAAGCCTTAGCAAATGCAATGTCTGTAGAAAATAGATCAAATGAATCAATCACACCACCACAGGTGACACAATTAAACACAACATTTTGTATGTATAGATGTAGTGACTGGCTTGTTACTAAAACACAAACATCATTATGCACAATGATCTAACATACCATCCAGTGTGTCCCCAAAGGCTTTTGGAAGCATAGACTTAGCATTCTTTATGTCTTCTTGAGTAAACGTCCCGGAGTGGAGACCACAATCAAGACCCATCTTCTTCAGGACATCAACATCATTGTGGAGCTCAAAGGCATTGTCAAAGTTAAAGATGTATTCAGACCTGAACACAGATATTGAAAAGGCACACTATAATANGTTCAGTACTATATATTACAGTGACAGTCCACGTTCATCTAGATCAGATGAACAGCTAAAAACAAGATTATTACCCTCAACCTAACTCTCGTGTTCATTGGTCAACCCACCTTGATCAGGCAACTGAGATTCAGAGGATTCCAAAGGCGCCTCTGTCTCCATACTTGGTAGGCCTCCATTGGCTACCTGCCTATCAGTGCCATTGCTAGATGAAGCAGAGGAAAGCAGCTTAGACAAGGCACCATTCTGTTGGAGCTGCTGCAGGATTGAAGTGAGCTGTTCAGCAGTGGGTAGCTTTGAGACAGTGACAATCTTAGGTGCTGGTGACTTGGACGTAGCACTAGAAGGGCTTGAACTACCAGGGGCAGTTGAGCTTGATGCAACGGAGGGAACAGATGACTTAACAAGAGGAGACATCTGAACCTGTGAAGGGCAGTGAGTATGCAACGCTGACTTTGCTGCCGACATAGGTGAGTTGGATGGGCTTGATTGTTTCAGTTTAGTGCTTGGGCTTTTCGTGGGACGAATATACAATCTGCTTGTCAGTGATGATGGTGAGGCATATCCAGTGGCTACCTTCGTCTGCAGTGCAGCAGATGATGAACGTACAGGACTACCCAAACTAGGAGCCGGGCTTGAACCTTGCTTTACAGCAATGGTCCGGGGAGAATTCTGTCCTGAGGATGTTACTTGCTTCACACTAGCAAGGGCAGCAGCTATTTGTGAATTAGGCACTGGGGATCCTTGAACAGCAGGGACACTCAATGGAGTGAGCAGTGGAGAGAGATTGGCAGCAGTGGGTGTTGAGGTGAGAGATGGAGAAGCATGCACACTCCCACCGGGTGTGGCTATAAGGGTCGGGGTCTGAGATAAGTTGGGGAAAGCCTTAGCAAATGCAATGTCTGTAGAAAATAGATCAAATAAAGCAATCACACCACCACAGGCGACAGAATTAAACACAACATTTTGTATGTATAGATGTAGTGACTGGCTTGTTACTAAAACACAAACATCATTATGGACAATGATCTAACATACCATCTAGTGTGTCCCCAAAGGCTTTTGGAAGCATAGACTTAGCATTCTTTATGTCTTCTTGAGTAAACGTCCCAGAGTGGAGACCACAATCAAGACCCATCTTCTTCAGGACATCAACATCATTGTGGAGCTCAAAGGCATTGTCAAAGTTGAAGATGTATTCAGACCTGAACACAAACATTGAAAAAGTTCACTATAATAAAATGTTACCACACTTCCTACACATGTCATAAACACTCAGGAGGTGCAGTGATAAGCAATTAAGCACACTATAAAGAATGTAGGTCCATAGCTCACACCCCCTTTATTGCCGAGCGCCTTAGCGCGAGGCATCTAATCGCGACGTATGGCTCAGTTTGCCAGCAAGCGTTGTATATAACGTATATATATATATATGTC
The DNA here is from genome assembly GCA_964030475.1 of Tethya wilhelma. Taxonomy (NCBI): domain Eukaryota; kingdom Metazoa; phylum Porifera; class Demospongiae; order Tethyida; family Tethyidae; genus Tethya; species Tethya wilhelma. The sequence continues at coordinate 3,809,265 of CAXIPT010000005.1, read as the reverse complement.
CTGTCACGCTTTAGGAATGCAATTAGTTCTAACGTGACGTCACGTCATTTTGGAATACAATTTTGTTCTGGTAAAGATCGTTACTTAGTAGCTATACAGGGCGCTCGCGCGTCTATGTATATGTAGCATGATGCTCAGTATCTTTGGTTTTAGTGAGCAAGAGTCTGTTTTTGTGCAAGAGTAACAGCTAGAAGGCAAAGAAGGCTCCTATAATATACTAGAGAGAAACAGCTGATAATCATCAACAATAATTATTCTAGATCATGGCCTGGCATGGCTGTTCACTGCTAGCTGCATGGCCACATTAGTGTATTAATGGCTGATAGCAGCTATGTGCTTGTATTTCTCATTGACTGGCACAGTCAGCTAGCAGCTTGGTTACTTTGAGTACCTCAGCCTGATCAAGTGGTCTTCCGCTCTTCTAGCTCAGTGGTATATGACAGGAGGTCTTTTTGTGTCTGCAATCAATCATAGACTAAGTGTTACAAATCACTGACTCAGTGATTTGTGCTTAATTTTATAATCATACTGAGATTATGCAGACCAGTGCATCATCATCTATCAATACTGCATAAGTGGTGAATGCAAAGCTAGCGCGAGGCACTATTTTGCACGATGTGTACTCCTAGTACACATTAATACTTACAGTAGAGACACCATACACATACACACTTTGTATATAAGACCACAACACTGCAAAGCTAGTGAGATAATTCAAAAGATTACTCAAGACTGTCTTCTTAGAAGACCTCATGTCCACTTAAACACATGCATGAGTACAGGTACTATAATACATACTAGGAACATCGCTTATGTAGAGCAATGAATATTATTTCTCAGTAATTACTAGGTGGGTGGATTACCAACAATGACTAAGGGTGGGCAACAATTCTAAGAACATATCCTAAATTGTGTGCGCTACTAGATACAAAATTCTACCCATAAAAACTAAAAGGCAACAATCTCAGAGGATCAACAAAGTGAGAACAGCTACAATCATACACTGTAAAGAATGTTGTGAGGAAATGCAAGTGGCAAAGCAGTTACAGAGTAAACTTCGATACAGAAATGTTTGTCTGGTGAGTTTAGATTGGTGCAGACCTAAAGACCCACCAATATCACTAGGCTCTGCTTCTATTCTTTCCAATCTCCTCAACCAAGGTATTAATGCTAGCCCATTGAGTTACAATGTCAACAGTCCTAATTTCAATGTAAACTCTGTGATTCAAGACATATTTGACCAAAAGCCTAGCAAGGAGACACTCCTAGCTGTAGGAGTATTCATATGGAATGAGCTACATATTCAAGCTATACTGAAGCAGCTTCAACAATATCACTTCCCTGGTAACCTACTGCTAGGGGGACCACAAATATCCTACACAACCACCCACCCTCAGGAGTACTATCCAAGAGCTGACATCTTCTGCAGAGGATATGCAGAACAAGCAGTGCACAAGCTGGTCACTAAAGCAACAGAGGATGACCCTTGTCCTCAAATAGGTGGGATGGTGTACAAGGGCAGGCCAGACATGAGGATGCAAGCAACTTACACCCTAGAGAGTCTGCCAAGTCCACTACTAAGTGGAACTATTCCCCCTCAGAAGTTTCTGCGCTGGGAAACACAAAGAGGATGCCCATTTCGCTGCTCATTCTGCCAGCACCGTGAGAGCGATCTCATAACAACATCAGGCATTAGAAAGAGGAGCCCTTTCAATAGTAGCAGGTTGTTTGAAGAAATCCGGTTCTTCTGCAAGCACAATGTTTCGGATATTGCAGTACTTGATCCAACATTTAACTCTGGACCCGACTACCTCAACATATTGGATGAATTCATTGAAAGCAACTATCAAGGGAAGCTCTCCTTCCAGTGTCGATTTGAAATGGTGAAGGAAGAATTTCTAGAAAGAATTGCCCAACTTAATTCCAACGGATGTGAGACTATACTGGAGTTTGGTCTTCAAACATCAATAAGAAGGGAAGCAAAAGCAATACATCGACCCAACCGGATCGATAAAGTCAAGGAAGTAGTTCAGAGTTTGCATAAGCTAGAGATTCCCTTTGAGGTGTCTCTCATATTCGGTCTACCACTGCAAACACTAGAAAGTTTTAAAGAGTCTGTTAATTTCTGTCTCCAACAAAACGTTCCAGTTGTGAAGGCGTGGCCATTAATGCTTCTGCGTGGGACTCCACTGGACTCAAGTGAGATGAGACTCAAGTACAAACTGAAGGAAAAGAGCATTAGTGCAAGTGAAGAGATCGACCGAGTCCAGGTGGACATACCACATGTGGTGGAGTCATCCACTTTCTCATACAGCGACTGGGTCAAGATGGCAGACATTGCTGCTTCTCTGGCAAAAACAGAAGGACGCCACCCTCCAAGCTTGTAGCAACATGCAATGCATACACAACTAAACAAATACTGTTATAGCAGTAGCACAAGAAAATAATTAAAAAATAAGTTAAAATATTATCATGCATGAGTGTATTCGATTCTAATAAGAGCCCACCACCATCATCTGGCAACTTACTTATCACTGGAGATGCTGCAATCAATGGTAGTCTTCTTGCTAGTATTGACAATTATGAATGGCAAGCCAATAGCAGCATTCTGAGCCGGAGCTCCCAGAGAAGCTACTCTATCACGATTACGCTTCATTAAATTCTTGAATGAAAGAATCTGAAACCAACAAAACAAGATGGCAATTATTTCTACCTGACAACCTTGACTGTCACCATGTGTCCCACACCATGAGGTGGTGGCATAATGTCCCACACCATGAGGTGGTGGCATAGCGCCCCACACCATGAGGTAGTGGCATAATGTCCCACACCATGAGGTGGTGGCATAGCGCCCCACACCATGAGGTGGTGGCATAATGTCCCACACCATGAGGTGGTGGCATAGCGCCCCACACCATGAGGTGGTGGCATAGTGCCCCACACCATGAGGTGGTGGCATAGCGCCCCACACCATGAGGTGGTGGCATAGCGCCCCACACCATGAGGTGGTGGCAGACATATTGATGCATGCTCCAAGAGAAACTAGCTTACCTGAACTAGAAGGCTTTCAACTTCACTTCTCTTGGTTTGAATCCTCTGCTGGGTTTGAGTAAGTTCCTCCTGAGGACAGAGAGTTACGGGAAAATAAAGACCATATTTATACAAATGTAGTACAAATCAACAGCACTCATGTAGATTGCCATGCAAATAAAGGCATTCAAAATGCACAAGCCTTGGCAGAATCAACTAGCATGCATAGCTAAATATGCATGCTAAACTATATAGCGAGACCATTTGTAGCCAAAATGACTTTGGAAGGTGTTTCTGAGTGAAGCAGGACCTACACCACTGTATGGAGCAACTCTATCCCATGTAGCAACAAACAGCTGAGTTGGAGTGAATGCCAGGGAGATGGAAAGAGTTTGGAGAGTTGTGATGACTGCGGCTAGGTCCATTGGATCGGAGGTCTGACAGTCGTAGTGCGTAGATTGTTCCACTATATATTGCTATAACTAAATTTAACTATAGAAAGCAAGTTTGCTGCTTCACTGCACAACATTATAGCAAGTACTGGGTGTGGCCTCGAAGCTTAGTGCTCAGGTATGCTGAAAAGTCTCAAATCTAAAGTGAGTATCAATTACGGCCCATATAGTGTGCATTATCTAGAAATACAGTAGAGCTTGGACGGGATATGTGCATGCATATGCTAAGCTTGGTTGAGTGTGGTTTTGAAGCTAAGCAATGATATGCTTAAAAGATACAGATCTCAGAAACTACAGCTTTCTACAAGATTCTACACAACAAATTTTACTTGTGGAGCTGCCATTCTTCAGATAATAATTTAGTAACAGACAGACAAAATAACCATGCAATGCAAAATGACTACCATAATCTTCTGCACATGCTACGCACACGCTGAGGCTTAATAATATTACGTTAACGTGTGTGCTTTCTGTTATATACCTCTATATGCTGGCATTCTTGAGCAGAGTTAGTGGGCAACCATATCCATTTAATCTCTTTCTTCTCTTTTGAAATGATATTCATAGCCATCAAGACATTGAGTGCATCGTAAACTCTACGACGGATGTTCTTCTGGTCAATTGGCTACACAAGAAAAGGACCTCATGAACATTTTCAACAACATACATATGCTAGCAGAACACCATGCACACAGTAGCACTTGATTTATTTAACACATGGACCAAGTAAACCATGTAGTAAATTAAGTGTGCACGTACACATATGAAAGAGCTATTTGTAAGGTAATAAATTTAAGTCTAGTATATGTACCATATAGCGGGAAATTTTTGTAGGTGCAAAATTTCATATAAATCATTAAAACCTGCCAGAAAATTTTTTTGTACTTATAAATTTCGTATACGTGGAGCACCCTCGTATTGCACATAATATGGAAGCTAAATTTTTGCAGTTCTACTTTTCATATACTTGAACGGCAATATATGGACAATGCACTAATCAAACATGACACAATACTTCTACTTACCACTTGAGATTTCTTCTCACTCTCTGACAGTTCCTTTACCAGCTCATCTGCAACCTAGTGTAAGTGTAACAAGACACTAACAAGAAGCCTACTAGACAATACATTGAAAATAGTTACAAGATCGACATTATAAGTAAGGTACAATAATTGTAACTCTCCATCTACCAACAGATATAGCTGGATTAGTGTACAATTGACCAAGGACAAAGAAAGAATACACACGTGCGCGCAAGGTACCCTGCATAATCAACCACATGGTTGATTTGAGTTGTTGACAGAAGCTTCCAAGGGTATTCAACTGTGAGTACTAAACATCTTGTAAGTTTTGTACCTCGAAAAGCTTAATTAAGTATATCCCTTTTTCAATTACATTGACTAGGCATCTCTAGACCTTCACCTAGAAATAGCCAAACTGAAGTTCAGCAAACACAACTATGCTTATTATAGGATATGCCCACCAGTCTCTCACCTCATTATAGGTAGTAGTTCCTTTTGCTCGAACTTTTTCACATACTCGCTGAGAGAAGTGCCTGAGACCCTTATTGGCCTGTCTGTCTCCAGACTGTCTAGAAGTATAGTTGTTACTTCTTCTTCGTTTGGGCATCTCCTCTGAGCCATAGCTGAGCCCTCTCTTGCGACCAGCCAGTCCATCACCGGTACAGTTACTAGGGGTAGTAGGAATGGTTGAAGTGGGTGTGGTCTTAGATTGAGGAGGCAGTTGGCCTGTAGAGTTGCTTGCAGAGAGGAGCTGTAGAGAACACATAGGGTGAGAAAGGAATAAACACATAAAGCCATATTTACAATGATTGTGATTTTGTGAAATAATAATTGAAGTACACACTCTTACATTAGAAATATAGATGTACAATGTGTATGACATAAACATGCTCTATACTCTAGATATAGCCAAGTCATCATCATTTCGAATCATTCTAAGAAGTATACACACAGTCCAACTAGTAGCAACACACTTATTCTGCCTTCTTGGCAAATTTAAGCTCTTACCAAATAGGTATATGTACTATTCATCATCCTCATATAATACATAATACCTATACCTACAATGAGATGTAGGCCAAGGCCTACCACTATATACTATATAGTCCCAGGGAATATGCACATAACACAAGACATTTTTTGCGTCATGTGAACTTTTATAAGTACTTGGTTTGCACAAATCATGCATATTCTGGGCAGGAGTACATCTATGCACAAATGATCAATGTAATCATGGCAGGTTGGTCCAGCTTATAGTTATAAGATCACAGTGCAATTCCAGTTAGTGCACACCATTCATGCACATGTACGGGTATGGCCATTTGAAGCCCATGCCCAGATGAGGGATGGCCCAGACCCCATCCCAACGCAAGGAAAACTGTAGAGGTAGTATGGTTTTAATTATTGTGTTTTGCTGACTCAGCAAGTCATCTGACATTTTTTTGAATTTTCACACACATGAAAGTTTCATAATTATCTAACAATGAAGTCACATGGCTAGAGTCTCTTTGATACGTATTTCAAAATCAGTAAGACCCCAAATCCTTTGCACTGTACTTCTCCTCACATGTGAGGTTAGGGCCTAAGCATGAGACCATAATTATACTTGGAGCTATCACTCTAATCTAAACATACTACTTCAGTTCTTTATTGAACATTCATTAAATGGCACAGCAGAATATGATGGACAAACAGCAAGACAAAAGCACATACTGTACCACAACTGGCATAACAGTCAGTAGAGAAACAACACTAAAGGTTTACTATCCACATCCAACACAAACCTGTTCTAAACTGATTCCTGAACCAGACTGACTGCCCAAAATGGAGACAAGGTTCCTTAACTCACCTGCATGTATAGAAGTGACAAGTAAAATACAAGCTTTGTTCCCATACTCTTCCTTCACAATCATTTTTCTCTTAGCTTCGAAGAAAAAAAACACCATGAAGGAGGAGCCTGGGAACAAGGCTAGTAAAATATATCATACATGCACTTGTACAGATCACAGTAACAGAAAGAGGTAGTTCACTAAACCTACTTGAGAGATGTCCATCTTGTAAGAGAGAGGCTGCTGATCCACCATTACCATTGACCAACCCACCAGTCTGAAGGGGAAATGTACATTTTTGCTTGTACACAGGAACATGATTGAACAATACTAAGTACACACATGTTCACGTACAACGTGCACAAAACTCTTTGCATGTATGTCTTAATCTCAATCTGTTGTGGTAAACCATTTCCACAAACACGACAAACAGAACAGTTTATGTACAGGTATTCTTAGTCACAATGGTGGTCATTATTTGGGGAAGCATGACTACAGTGGTGACAGTACTGTCACAGGGACTCAGCTACTATCAAAGGAAGCCCTAGCTAAAAAAGAGGGTAGGTGACTCTTAGTGGGTCAACTTTGGCAAGCCCATACTGTACTGAGAGTGAACAGGGTACAATTAAGAAATAGTGTTACATACGAAACATACACAGCATATCCTGATACCTCAAGAACAACTTTGTAGCCCTCACAGATAAATATGCTAAGCGTAATGGACAAGTTACTACCTAGCAAACCATTAAGAATCTTGATATATCCACTGGCATACCTGCTTGCTGTTTTCTTGAGAACTGCTCATTCTTTAAATTCTGAAAATCTGTGTACAATACAATTACACAATTACAATTAGAAAGACTTGGTCTACACATGTATCACAGCTTTGATGTCTACACAAGAGTGCATTAACAAAGGTATCATCACCCAAGGAAGATACTACAAGTAGACAATATTGTAGAGAGAGCAATCAAGATGGTAAAGCACACACGAAAATAACACACTGGGTGCTGTCTAATCATTTAATGAAGTACACAAACAACCATTGTTTAGTAGATTAACCTCAAAACAAACCAATATCAGACACTAAGGTGTGTTCTTTCACAGATGGTAAACTATCTGGCCAGTTAGTTGTATTGTGGATATATCCACGGTCCTATCAACAACCTCCCTCACACTAAAGGGTCTACATCACATTGGACTATAGCTTACACATAATCAAAGCTCACACACAGTATCCATATTTAACTCCCTATCTAGGGGACATAAGACATGACATAGACCATTGTGGGCATTTCTAGGCTACAGGTTAAGACAAGCAAAACCTTTAGAGATTATATTTACCTGACAAGATGGTACAAAGTCTCAAAACTAGCCTTCATGTAGCCAAGCCAAAAGGGAGATGTTATCTACACACCCTTGGTAGCCTTCTTGACTCCCAACTCAACTTGCAGTCTGTAGTATTGAATTAGAAGTATAACTCTAGTCAGTTCTCATCTCTCTTGTTCTCAATACAACGTATTTAGACGTGCACTAGTAACTTACACAGTGACCCAAGTTTTGGAGGGAACCTCGAAGTGCCTCGAGACTTGTAGGTTTGTTTGCACAGGTAGACTTCTACTGAGAGAACGATGCCCAAATGTACCCAGTGGCAGTAGGAGGTCTGTCGCTCTACTCCTAGATGGCAAAGCCCAGAAGAAAGCTGTTGTGTGCTGTGTTTCTTGAACTTTTATCCACTTCAGAACTAGATTCCTACCTTTCTCCGCGAAAATTGAGTTTGAGCATGCTCAGTACGGTTGGCGGCAATATTACGTCATTATGACATAATTGAAAAATAACCCTGCCGGCACCGCCTACTTGAATTGAAGAGCCACGTGTAGCAGCGTGTAGACCACATACACAAGTCAACAGACGCACTTGAGGTGGAGCACATCTGGGACTTTGCCAGGGGAAAGAGAGAGAAGACGGTGAGTAGATATCTTCGGTCTTATTTGGCATGTGACTTCATTGTACTAAATCTTTGAAGGAAATGATGTCAGACATGGAGGAGGTTTTGGAGCCATTCCCAACACATAGTTTAGTACCTAAACGTGAAACTGGAGCTGAAAGGTTTCTTACAAGATTCCCTGATTTTGATGGCAGAGGTATACTGATAGGTGTGTTTGATACTGGTGTCGATCCTGGTGCTCCTGGTCTTCAAGTAGGTTTCGTGATAGTTTTATGATATTATAATTTGTAAGAATGTCATTTCTGTACATGTAGGAAACTACAACTGGCAAACAAAAGATATTTGATTTAATAGACACTACTGGAAGTGGGGATGTGGACACGTCAGTGATAGTGACGACAGAGTGTGCCACAGGACGTCAGATTGAAGGGATAGCCAAGCACAAGCTTACAATTCCAGATGACTGGGAAAACCCAACTGGAAAGTGGAGAATTGGAGTGAAAGCAGCTTTTGAGCTTTTTCCTAGCAGTGTCAGATCCCGTCTACAGGTATGGTGTATAGCAGCCCTATATGTTGTTGTAAAGTCGTAAGTAGTGAGTGACTCAGTTGTCTACTTCTTGTTCCCTTGGTGTTTTTGCTGTTTCCTTAATTTTGTACTTGCAAGTGAGTTCACACTGACATCTTTATATCATGATATCCTTTAGAGCAAGTATAAAACCAAAGAATGGACTCCCAAGCACAGTCCTCTGTTGGCTCAAGCTGTGAGAGAGCTGTCTGAGTTTGATTCTGAACACAAGTCTCCTTCTAGTCTCAGTTTGGTGAGTTGTTGTGACAGTCCTGAATGGCACTTAAGAGAGAAAGCTTAAATCTTTCCTAGTTGAAAATGGATAGTAGCGCTAACTAGTGGAAACTCTACACGTACACCATATTTTGTTGAGCCCTAACTGCATAAGAACTGCGTGGTTAGTAGCACCAAGCGTATGGTTCTTCATCATGTGCTGCCACTGGTGGTATGGATGTAGAATCATGCAACTAACTACCTTCCTAAACCTATTTTGAACTGTAGTTGCAATGTGGACATGTAGGTTACAACCAGGCTTAGATTTTTGGGAGCATGTTGTCATGTCGATGTACAGGTTTATTGATATTGTTGGCATTGCATGTTTATACAGGAAGAAAAATTTGAGCGTGAGAATCTCCAAGCTAAAGTTGATCTCTTGAAGTCCCTTGACAGCAAGTGTTCCCTGGCTGGTCCAGTCTATGACTGTGTTGTATTTCATGATGGCCACTCTTGGAGGTTTGTGTGCTGTATGATTAATGGTTTAATACTCCTCCTGGAGAGAGTATCTTGGCTTCTTTGTACTTGTCCTTAGCTCTGCCATTGACTTGTGGAGTAGCCCTGATAGTTGTAGTTGTATTATGGGAAGCCACATGCTCATGAAGTGCATTTGCTGGTAAAAATTTATCACAGGGATATCTGCTTAAGTGTACCAAGGGTAGCCTCGTGAACCAGTCCCTCCCCGCTATGCTTATTGATAGCATGCAGCCCTACTTTTCTTACTGTATCGACCAATAATTAGGCTGCTACCACAAGATATGTGTAGGCTGTAAAAATTACTGATCCTGAATTGATCGCTTTGCCGTAAAATATGTAGGTCTCTTTCTATCCATATAATTTTGATTGAGTTTAAGTATATCTTGCTAATCATATTTCAACAGGAGAGCTGGGTGTATGTACAGTAGCTATAACACCTTACCATATAGCGGGAAAGTTTTGCGGTGTCAAACTTTCACGGATGTCTCTAGTCAAACATTTTTGTGATTTAACTTTCATGGACGAGCTGTGTGAGCCCATACAATATATACATTACGAAGAATTTCGTAGATATAAACTTTCGCGGATGGATCGTGATCTGCGAAAACCGCGAAAGTTAAACCCCACGAAACTTTCCCGCTATACGGTATTAGCCTTGTTCTAAGGCTCCTCCTTCACAAATATTTTCTTCGAAAATAAGGAAGGAGAGAGCCTGGTACCAGTAGTCACTTAAGTGACCTACAGGGTACAGGTGTTTGGTAGACATAAGTTCACTCAGCAGTACACGCTACATCTATAATGCATCACGCACATGCTTCAGTCAGTTGAAATGAGCAAAATTTTTGCCTATCTACGAGTTCTGAGAGAGCTAGACAATAAGATTAATCAAGAAAAAAGCAGCAAGTAGTCTCCAACAATACACTAAGAGGCAACAGATATATATAAATTGCAGTCTCTCAAAATCACCATTTTCTGTTCTGTGTCTAGTCTCGATCTTTCAGTCTGACCAAAACAATTAAGGCACAAAACAAAAGTGATGATCAATCGCAAATGTTGTTTAGGAAGTACATCTTATCTCTGCACGCACAAGAAACGACTTTGAATAAGCGAACAATAGTTGTTGTTTTTTTTCAAGTGTTCTTTTTTTCTGTCCTGTGTGCAGTCACTCCCAGAAAACTTTGAATAGCTAACTTACCAGAATTATGTAGATCAATAAGTCACTCTCGTGACTACTGGTACCAGCAAGGCTCTCTCCTTCATATTATTGTTGGAAAAAAGAGGAGCCTGGGAACGAGGCCAGCACCTTATCACTCAAATCTGTCACATCATTGAGGTCCAGTTAGACACCCACTAGTATAGTAATGATTGTAGTATAATTTATAGTAGTAGTTGTAGTGTGTTGGTATGGCAGCTGCAATGGTCAATGTTAGTTAATTGTTCACCTACTTATATTGCTTGGAGGAAATAATAGGCACAACAAAATGCCCTTCAAGTGTACTTCAAACAGCATATGTATTATTCATTGGCTATTTGGGGATACAAATCAAAAGATCCTGTCAACATACAAGTGTGCATTATTTAGAATCAACTTTTCTTAGTATTGCAAATTTATTGTAGCCTTTAGTCTTCTTTCAATTCTAGTTACCCATGCATGCATTACCATACTTTAGGAATATTTTTTACTTTGGTACATAATTTTAGTGAGAATTAACGCACTCATCCAATTAACAATTAGCAATACACACTCACTGGTTGACAAAATGGACTCATGGAAAGTGTATGGTCAACTTCCTGAATGTTACCTGTCAAATAGCGATCATTTTCTGAGGATATTTTAACAAGATACAGCTTCTCTAGGATAACTTCTTTCATTTTAGCCTTTAAATGCTGGTAAACATCATTTGCAATAATTCTTGTGCATAATTTAGCTAAATAATCACACCAAAATTATGCAAACCATTTATTAGGCAATAGAGTATTTTATATATATGTATGTGCTGAATCTTGATTTTACTTAGAAGACGCATACGGTAGCATAAATGCCATAATACTTCCATCTTTTGTATTATTAAACCTTAGCACGTGCCAAGGTTTACAGTAGTTGTTTTTGTCTGTCGGTCTGTCTATTCCCATCGAAATCTCAAGAAGGACAGCTCTAGAGATAAAATTGATGGTACTTACATTCATAAGTCTCCATCCAGGGATTCATATGTATCCCTCTGTGCTTGTGCATAATGCATACAGAGAGATATTGAACCGTATGTAGATTGAGAATTATCGCTGCTATAAATTTTCGCTTGTTTAATTTTCGCCCATTCGACCGATTCAGTAATTAAAGATTGCCATACACTTTAAACTTTTACGCATTTAATTTTCACCACTTGTGCATGTTGCGAAAAAAATTTTGCCGGCGAAAATTTCCTGAGATCCGGTAGTTGTTTTGTGTGTGCAAAAGAAGCTGGACAGCTAGCTGACTGCATGTTCAGATGCCACAGATTAATTAACCTGCTCCAACACCACAATTGGATACTGTTTAGTAGTCTTGTTAACATCTGGTAACAACAGTGCAATTTACAATGACATAATATTTTAAATCCCATATCCTGCCATAATGATCTACTCTTTAGCTTCATTGCCACCCATCTCTGTGTGCTACGTTACATTGACTGTTCGGTAAAGATCATCAATGTCAATTAATGATCGAGTGATGCAGCATGTGGAGAGCCTGGAGACAAGGCTGGTTTAGTCCTGGTCTGTTTGTATCTGAGTTACTACCTAGTAAGCTGTCGTGAGTCTAACATATTGATGTTGACTTAATTTCAAGTTGTACCTATTATTATAGAGATAGCTACATGCATTTGATTGGCCATTACATCTGAGAGTTACTTCCTGTCCACCCCTGCAGTGCTAAGAGTGTAGTACTGTATGTAGTTTGCCCTCTGTGTACTCCATTGTTACATTATCTTCAGAACAATCATACATATACCAATCCCAGTGGGTTTGATCTTGAAAGCAGCAAGTTAAAGGCGCAGTCGCACGGAAGTAAACTTACGTGACATAATGAAGCCGTATTTTGCACTTAATTCCTGCGCACAGAATATAGACCAGCGCTAATATGTGTCTCCACGCTCTTCAAATACAGCCAACGCTCATGAAAAGCTCTAGTGTTACTCTTCGCTAGTTTGCTAGCTCACCCAGCTACTTTTTTTCCTAACTGCACAGGTTTTCAACGCTAAATTTACGCGTTCTCAATCGCCAACACGTGGACAAATAATATGCGATTCTCCCTAACTGTGCGAAACAATTACATTCCAATGACGTATTTCAACCAATCAGATTGAGTTTTTGATTTTTGGGCCCGGAATTCAAAAAAAATGGCGCCGTAATTACTTCCGTGCAACTGCGCCTTTAATGGGTTTGGAATGTCTTTATCACGAATGTTTGTCCAACCAGTAGCATTATGAAGTTTCAAACCACTCCCTTCATTTTTTCAACTAATCTGGTTTCTATATACACACTGAGGGCCAGTGAAACTCATGATGTAACCTATTTTACATAATTAGTGACAGTGATAATGATTATAGTTATATAGTAATGAATATTTGATGCTGTTAGTGTGTACCAGTTATAAACATGCATGGCTAGCAGTCCTGAGGTGCACCATAAATACTATTGGAACTAAAACACATAGCAAAATGATACACATGTACAGTGTGCCACATGTTCCGATCATGCTATTATTATCATTTCATGCCATTTACATAGGAAGTAAAGACCAACGACTCTTGCTTAAGTTGGTCATGTGTTGGAGTTCAAGGTTTAGTGTCTGCTAGATACTATTGATAGAGTTGATATGACCTAGCAAGTTTGCTCTCCTGAGACTTGGAGTCTGGGGTGACATAAGGTTCAGGTGGGGTTGAAGGTTCCTGTGTGGCACCAACAATGGAGAGGAAGTGTATAGTTATGATATAAAATGTTTATTGTTGGCCAGTAGAACTAATAGTCTGTTGTGATGGCTCATTGCAAGTGCAAGTTAGAAAAGCTCATCTGTTGGATTCTAGTGTTTGTTTTCTATCTACTAGTGGCAACCTTATATTTCCATGATTCACCAGTAGAAGAGAATTTATGCTCATCCTCACAACATGCAAAACGTTCAGTGAGCTTTACAAAGAGCTCAAGATTAGCTCGTAAGGTGAGCATCACTAAAAATACAACTGTGGTACACTTTGCAAAACTTGAAGATAATCCTTACATCAACCGAAATGAGTGGAAGGTTTTCCTTGAAGCCATGAAACGATACAAAAGGTTTCATCGAAGGAAACTGAATCAATTAAAGTCATCACCTGATGGTAAAGGAGTGAGGACATTAACATGGGCTTGTTCTCAAGAGCGTTGCTCAGGATTTGGTGATCAACTTCTTAGACTTAAATACTTCTTTCTCTTGGCCATGATTTCCGATCGCCTCTTCACAATTTATTGGGACGATAAGTTGCAGGAAACGTCTCAATACCTAATCCCTAATGAGATTGACTGGACTTACTTCAACAGGAGCAAAGGCATGTGTGATGATATGATGCGGCAGTGTCCCCATCGGGTGTTTGATGGAGGTGGGAAGACCTCGTTCTGGGGGTTTGGATGGAACACAAACGAATTCTCTGATTTTGGATCCGCTCTGTTTAGTTCTGAGGAGCACATTACTGTCACAGGTCAGGTAGTAGCAGATCTCATGTTCATTGCCAACTCTACAAGTGAACAAGGCAGACTAATAATGAACGGTTTGAAAAAATTAGGAGTCATGCAAATTATGCAAGAAAGTTTCAATGATACTGTTTACACTGATCATAAGCCACTTTGGTACACTCTACTACACAAGTTAGGTGTTCATCATTTCATGGAGATTCCAGAGATCAGCAATGGAAAGATGCAGCCAAATAATGCGTGGCTCTATTTAGGTCATACGATTTTCACCTATTTGTTTGGGTTTTCACACCAGTTCATGTCTCAACTGAAGAACTACTAGGGACAAAACACTAGGCAAGAATGCATCCATATATCTAAGTACAGATTCAAATCTTGTCAAGGAGTTGGTTGTGAAAGAGTTTGGGGGTGACCATATATTGTTTGGTAACATTTCACTAGTTCATTCCAAGGAGAGTCATACTGAATGCAGAAGACAAAATAGAATTTCAACTTGGTTTGATTTCTTTATGTTGGCTGAAGCTAAAGTGACCGTTCATTCCGAAAGTTCCTTTTCCATCAATGCAGCATTTTTAAAGCCTATTCCACATTCATTTCACTCTTGGGTAATGCATGATAGCAATAGAAACTGTATAGCATCTTATTTTTCTGGAAATACAACATGTATTTGCTAAAACCTGTATTCATTAATTTTGCTGTTATCCATACTTTTTGGTGTTTATGGATTTACTTGACAGGTAATACCTTGGTGCTAAAATCACCAATATCTTTAGCATTAAATTTTGTAAAGCAAATCAAAAGGCAAGTATGGAATACAGAGGGTATAGTTTAGTGCAAGTTTTCTTTCGAAACTTAGTTTTAAACAGCAGCGATGTACAGCCATTGCAGCAAGTATGTTGTAGTGGACCAGAGCATAAGTTTCAAATGGGCATGGTAAAACTTTCACGTGAATATAACATCCGTAATACACTGTCTTAAGAGTCCAATTATGAAGTTAATTCTTGATTAACTGTGTAGTGCTGCTTACCATATTGGCTAGAAACTTTGGGGGAGGAGTAGATTGCTAGTGAATAAATTTAAACTTTGACCTGATACTTCCAGGTGGCTTAATTGTTTACCTAGCATTTTTGTGCAGATCAGGTGAATACCATCTCCTGTTTTGCAGTAGTGTGCTTGAGTATGGCTTCAGTTTGGATAACTGTACACTTTTGATGTACAGCCTACAAGTGTTGCCAAGGAAGTTTGGAGTTTGAAAAAGTTACATTTCACCTGATCTGTAGTGGCCTGCTTGTACACTGAACATGAATGTTTTCGCACCCATGTACGTGCACTACTCACACCATATATATCTTGGTCACATGATCTAACCACAACGCAGGGTGTTTAACTTGAGGATAGCCTCTTATTGCTCACAAGAGGCGTTACCTTTCACCTGATCTGTATTATACACTAGTTTTTCTGGAGTGATCTATAGCGAGGTACGTGATGGTGTGTGCATTACTCAGACGATCTAACCTCAACACAACAGTCTAACAAGAGAGCAATATGAACGCAATCTGCAATCACAAGAGGCTTTTACCTTTCACCTGATCAATGTAGTATTTAAATATCTGTCATCAGTTTGTCATTGGAAATAGTTTTTAGTAGATCCTTGTTGAAGTCCATAAGTAATGGCTTATTGGAAATGCAAGTTGAAACACTTCACCTGTTGCATTTTAGTTTTTGCTATCTATGTACTAGTGGCTACCTTATATTTCCATCATACACCAGTACAGGAGAATTTATGTCCCTCATCTTCACACCATGCAAAGCATTCACTAAGCTTTGCAGAAAGCTCAAGAGTAGCTCATAAGGTGAGCATCACTAAAGATACAACTGTGGTAGACTTTGCGAGAATTGAAGATAATCCTTACATCAACCGAAATGAGTGGAAGGTTTTCCTTGAAGCCCTGAAACAATACAAAAGGATTCATCGAAGAAAGCTAAATCAGTTAAAGTCATCACCTGATGGTAAAGGTGTGAGGATATTAACATGGGCTTGTTCTCAAGAGCGGTGCTCAGGATTTGGTGATCAACTTCTTAGACTTCAATACTTCTTTCTCTTGGCCATGATGTCCGATCGCCTCTTCACAATTTATTGGGACGATAAGTTGCAGGAAACGTCTCAATACCTAATCCCTAATGAGATTGACTGGACTTACTTCAACAGGAGCAAAGGCATGTGTGATGATATGATGCGGCAGTGTCCCCATCGGGTGTTTGATGGAGGTGGGAAGACCTCGTTCTGGGGGTTTGGATGGAACACAAACGAATTCTCTGATTTTGGATCCGCTCTGTTTAGTTCTGAGGAGCACATTACTGTCACAGGTCAAGTGGTAGCAGATCTCATGTTCATTGCCAATTCTACAAGTGAACAAGGCAAACTAATAATGAACGGTTTGAAGAAATTAGGAGTCATGCAAATTATGCAAGAAAGTTTCAATGATACTGTTTACACTGATCACAAGCCACTTTGGTACACTCTGCTACACAAGTTAGGTGTTCATCATTTCATGGAGATTCCAGAGATCAGCAATGGAAAGATGCAACCAAATGATGCGTGGCTCTATTTAGGTCATACTATTTTCACATATTTGTTTGGATTTTCACACCAGTTCATGTCTCAACTGAAGAACTACCAGCAATCACTAGGATTGTACAACAGTGACTATTTAGTAATTCATCTTCGTACAGGATTTGTGGGTCAAAAAGATATGGAATTTTGGGGCACCCGATACATATCCGAAGGATGGAAGATATTCTCTAGTGCTGAAGAGTGGAAGTGTATCATTCGACATGGGATATCCCTCAGGGACAAAACACTAGGCAAGAATGCATCCATATACCTAAGTACGGATTCAAATCTTGTCAAGGAGTTGGTTGTAAAAGAGTTTGGGGGTGACCATATATTGTTTGGTAACATTTCACTAGTTCATTCCAAGGAGAGTCATACTGAATGCAGAAGACAAAATAGAATTTCAACTTGGTTTGATTTCTTTATGTTGGCTGAAGCTAAAGTGACTGTTCATTCCGAAAGTTCGTTTTCCATCAATGCAGCATTTCTAAAGCCTATTCCACATTCATTTCACTCTTGGGTGATGCATGATAGCGATAGAAACTGTATAGCATCTTATATTTCTGGAAATACAACATGTATTTGCTAAGAGTTAAGACTTATGTTCATTTTATACTTTTTGGTTGTGTATCTATTTCACTAGTTCTTTTGATTTGCTGCTGAAATGCTAATTTTCACTGGTCAAGATTTTTTTCCTGGCAATGGTGTTATACAAGTGTGCTAGCTAGTTGAGTGTGCCGAGGCTTCTGCACCATCGGTTCCTTCATTGCCATGTGCATCTTGCTGTCTCCTTGTTTACTCATAATCAGTGTGGTATTTCTTACTGCCTGCTTCTCTTTGTCATGCATTGAACTTGGCATGATAACTTGCATGATAACCTCCAGATATAGCTGGGATTCAAACCAGGTATGAGTGCTATGAGTGCATGTATATACATGTATCAAGAGAAAATCAAAGACTATGAACCAGATGAGCAATGCTATGATTAAACTTGTAAGCTCAGATTTTTAGCTTGCATATCACATCCAGAGGCTCAGAGCCAGAGATCTATTATCTGAAGCACATCTAGCTAGTCCAACTGTATTTGTAGATAACGCACACTATACGTGGGGCGTGATTGACGAGTCAAAGCTAAGCATTCAGAGAAGCACAAAAGCCTTGTATCTCAGATACTACAGTGTCTAGCAAGATGCTACATGACCATTTTCAAGATAATTTCGATTCATGAACGTAAGTACCTTCAGTTCAGATCATGGAGCTTCCTTTCTTCAGATTATCCTGTAACAGACAGACACACACACACACATACACACAACGACTACCATAATCTTCTGCACGTGATATACACGTGCCAAGGCTTAAATATTATCTAGTTTTCTCTGTCAGCTACAAACAATATCACTATTTGACTCATATCTGAAAGTAAGGTATGCACAGGCATGCCATATGTCTTCATTCAGTCGTTCACCTGGCCCACATGGAGGTGGTGGCAAACTGCAGACACATATACACTATGAAGGTGACCACATGTGCTTGAATCCAGCACATGATTTGAGTACACTGCAGTCATTCACACAGGTACATGAATTGGAGATTCAGGATTGTCCAGGTGGACATGAGTTAGTGGAACAGCATTGGCACTGACACAGACCAATGGAGTTATAATTGGTGGACACCTTAGTGTTAGAAGAAATCAGTTTGAATCTTTATACTGATATCAAGAGTATATATATATATATTATTATACTCTTGCTGCTATTGAGAAACATGTGCACTTACATATTGTGCATTTGAGTGCGCCATTAACGTAATTAACCCTTGGTGCGCGCATGCGCAGCAAGGGTTACGGTAGTCGTTTTGTATGTCTGTCTGTCTGACAGATTTTTTCTGCACTCTATATCTCAAGAACGGAAGGTCCAGTCTTCAAAAGCGGCATACTAAGGTAAAATAATCGATATTATCTAAAAAAATTACACGTAGCATTCAACAAAACTTTGTAGTTCCTGAGATCTGAGGCTTTTCAGCCTCTCTGAGCGCTAAGCTTCGAGGCCACACCTGCTAATCATGCCCATTTCTTAGTGTGCGTTATTTAGAATTGATTAAAGGATGCCCAGTTTCACTTGGCAGAAGCAGGGGCAACTAACTTACTTTGTAGGTAAACTTTAGCAAGCAATAACACTATACTCTTATCAATCATGCTGATTTGCATATTATAAGCCCATGTTTTGAATCTAAGGCATGCCATGACAGAGCTGATGATATAGACTGATGAATTACTGAGTCTGTCATGTGAATTTGCCAGCTAGTACAGTGCTAGTACTCTGACTATATCTTTGCAGTTAATATATAGATAATCAGATCATTGTTAATGATCAATATTCTCTGTGTAGCCAGTCATGCAGTCTGCGGCCAGTGCCAGCCTCCCAGTCCACCGGGGCATCAGATTCACAGTTATAATATAACTGTAGCTAGTATCCTCTGCTGGGCCCACTGTTCATCGTACTGGTAGCTAGATTGTCATGGGTCACAATGTATTGTATTGGTAAGGCACCAAGGGTTAAGCACCTTGGTGCCTTCATTATTATAGTCTTCAACAGAACAATTACAAGTATTTGTTCCTCAAAACGGCCAAGTAGGAAACCACGCCTATTTAAATTTTCTATCTTATCGTATAAATAGAAAAGTAAAATTGAACTTTTGCACTCTTGTGCTATAAGGTCAGTCTTTCGTTTTGAGTTAGGCTACTAGTTGCTGCAACTTATCTACTTAGGGTTTATGGCTGTCGAGAGAGTACATCCAAGGTATTTCCAGTGTACTACCACCTCTTCTGGTCATCTTTGGACCACTGAACCACCCTGGAAGTTTCAAGTCACAGTTTAATACTCAAACCATGACATGACCCTTTATTAAAAGGAGCTATTGAAGCACATCAATGAGTTATTAAGTTAGGAACTATAATTACTACTATTATAACTTCTTTCCATAAAATGAAGCAGCTATTGCCTATAGCGTATATGTCATGGCTCAGCAATTCAGTACAGTGATGCTTTCCAAGTACTCAAATTACTCTGGATCATTTTCTTAGTCGAACCTTGTTCTTATGATGCACATGTATACTATAAAATCAACTTTGACACAATTCCTGTATGTATAATGTCAAACCTCCCACCAAAGGCCAACCTCCGAATAAAGGCCAAAAGCCTTGCTCCCAAAGTGGCCTTTATTCGGAGGTTCGACTGTAGTACCTATCAGTGTTAGAATTTGTATTTGTGTCTAGGGACCATGAAATTTCATTGCTAGATAGTACATGTACAATTTTACTACTTCCTGTGTGAGATATGGCTTCTATTATTGCAGTGATTTAGCTCTACACTTTAGAAGGGTATGAGCGAACTGTTTTGCATTAAGAAAAAAGCCTTGGGCATCAGCTAGATACTGTAGGTTATCAATTTTTGGCATTGGTCCGAATTCTTAACTCCAAAGTATACATGGATAGTTTTGCAGAACATAGCAAAAATGTTGTAATTTTGAGGTGCAAAAGTTTTAGAACAGTATAAACAAACCAAAATGCATTAGAAAAAGCCTCACAGTTTTGGATAGGGGTACATGTAGTTTAAGTCCCGTCAGCTTTGTTTCATTTGTAGCAAAAACACGGCTGGAAAATGCAACGATTTATTCGTATCCTAGCTGCTACTTTTGCAGATTCATTGCAGATTGCATGTAACTAGCAAAATACATGTTGTCACCTATGTACAATTATACTCATATATAGGCAATTGATCGAACAGAGAAAATGAACATCACAATTTCATAGTGATGTCATGCTGCACACGTACTTAATTAAGTATTGGCTATACTGACAAACAAGAATTCTCGACGAGACAGGATTTTTACTGGTCCATTCATGTGTTACTAAATTCATTTTGATAGAAATAATTACAACAAAATAAAAAGTCCAATTATCCAATGTAGAGTTTCAGCGAAACTGCTAACATAAGCCGTTTGCCATGTGCTATGCGGCACCAAGGCTTAAGAATGACAAGGCTATGTGATGTACACCCTACATTGCCCCATTGCATACTTGATAGCCCGATTCTTGTCATAGTCTTGATGTACAAGTTGTGAGCATCCAGTCTACTAGTTACATACTCACATCATACTCATACACATGCACTGTTGTAAGTACCGTATAGCCAGTTATTTTGGTGAGAATTAAATTTGGTGATGACTGACTGCAAGGTTTTCTGTTATAACTACAAAGTTTGAAATATACAGTTTCACAATGTCAGTACACTTCTATCAGTAAACTTTATTTAACACTACTATTGTATAAGAAAAAAACTGCATACAAAACTACTTTGCCAAACTAATTCATTGTTCTGACTTAGTCAACTACACTGATTGTCTTCATAGTATTTTCAAAAAGGCCTGCATCTGCAAAAAGTTTCATCAAAGAATTCCTCATCTGTGCAATCTAATGGGCGGAGGTGACACACACATTTGCACTGAGATATGACCCAGGCAAATCTAGGTGGACAGGTTCGGGGTATGCTGCAGTCTACTACACAGGCACATTGGGTTACATCCCAGGATTGTCCGAAGTCACATGGTCGTGGTACACTGCAGTCAGTCACACAGGCACACTGGCTTACGTCCCATTTTTGTCCAAATGGACATGGTCGTGGTACAGTGCAGTCAGTCACACAGGCACACTGGTTTGCATCCCATTTTTGTCCAAATGGGCAGGAGTTAGTGGAGCGGCATTGACACTGACATTGACCGTTGAGGTTGTAATTAGCTGGGCAGCTTGCAGATATAATCTGTAAAACAACACATAAAAATTATATGCAATATTACTAACAACTTCTGACCTCATTCTCTGCCCTTCTTTACATAGAATTACTTATATGTTGAGCGTCTGAGTACACAACAGCCATTGCTCCCAATAGAGCAGCAACATGCAGTACTGTGGTTCTCATTGTAGTTGCCGAGTCTTGACCGTTGAGTGGACAATAGTTGTCTGTTTTGTGTGTGTTTCAGGTTTGCTGCTTTATTTATAGCACATTTTAAGCGTCATTTTGTGGTTGAAACCATGTTAGCTGCTTCGTAATAATTAAGTTTATGAATGGCTTTCCTTCCTCCTAGTGAGGATCAAGAGCAATGGTCTTTCCTCTGCTATCGAGATATGTTCTGGGCTCCTAGCTCTCTCTCCAAGGCTATGTCTATCCCCTGATCTTTATCAGCTAGGTCACTGCATGTCTACATGTTAATTTTGCTTCGTTTTTCATTTGTGACAATGTAGGAATTAGTTTCTAACATCCTTTAATGTGTATTCTTTAGTCAATTATGACTTATTAACCTTTGGTACGCATGCATGCCTAGGGTTACGGTAGTGTGTGTGTGTGTGTGTGTGTGTGTGTGTGTGTGTGTGTGTCAACTATATCTCAAGAATTGCAGCTCCAGTCTTCCAATGTAAAATAATCAAGATTATCTAAAAAAAATCACATGTGGCTGTCTACTAAATGTGTAGCTTCTGAGATCTGAGGCTTTTCAGCATCTCTGAGTGCTAAGCTTTGAAGCCACATCTGCTGATCATGCTCATTTGTTACATTTTAGTGTGCATTATTTAAAATTGACTTAAAGATGAATGTTTTCACTTGATAGAAGGCTAGCTGACTCACTTTCTAGGTAAATTTAGTACGCATTGACACTTTATGATCTTCTTCAACATGTTGTTTGAATCTTATGCAGGCCAAGTTTTTTGAAAGCTGGTTTTGTCCCAGAACTGATAGCTCAGTACCTCCTGCTTCCATACAGAGACTATTCAAGGCCTTTTATCATATTAATTTGCTTCACATGTGAGCATGCAAATTATTTGAATTGCGTGATAGCACCAAGGGTTAAGCACCTTCGGTGCCCTTCATAGTTATACAGTAGAACTTCAATTATCAGAACACCTCAGGCACAGACTAATTTCCAGCAGTAAGCAATAACTTGTTTTTGCATCTCTAGCAGTAGCAAGAATACTTTTACTAGTGTCAGAACACTAGTAAATTGTATTTTCTTGTACCGTATAGCCTGAAAATTTGGCAGGGAATTAAATTTGGCAGATTTGTGGATGAGACTTAGTAGCGCCAAATTAAATCCGCCAATATTTAGTGTGCACACGTATAAAATATTACGAAGCTCAAAAAGTTCACAAAATCCATTCAGATTTGTTCTAATTAACCGAAATTTGGGCTTCCAGCTCTGTTCGGATAAGTAAGAGTTTGGATAAGCAAGGTTCTACTGAATAAAATAAAACTTGTCGTATTAAAGGTTTTTTTGGGGGGGTGGGGGGGGACTGGCAACAGGCTTTCAGACCATATCGTTTGCATCGCTTTATTAATTGCTTCCTGAAGTTCTGCATGGAGTCAGTTGGAGTGAAAGCACAGTTATACATACCAAATAATTATCGAAATCGGTGGTACATGCAATGTATAGTGGTCATGAATCTATGATGCCAGCACTTTTAAGTTTGTTGCTTAACTGGCAGCTACACTATCTCATGTTACTTAGTTTTTCCAAGCTATTTTTGTAGTCTATGACACGTACTATCTATTATTTGTGTTATTTCACATTGAACATGCAGTGCAGTGATTGATACTAGTGAAAAGGGAAATCTACAGTTGTGTGAGCTGATGAAACCATTCAGAGAAAATGGCCAGTTTGCAAAATTTGGAAATACAGGTGAGAATAATGACACAGTCTTATTGTTATGGTGAATAACCCTCTTGGAGTGTGTGTTTCAAATCTAAAACCTCTACTAGTGATTTACGAACTAATATCTTGCCAGTATCACATTATAACTGTCATCATGAGTCATAATTTATACCATACGTCAAGCACCATGTTTATATCAGTGAAGCAAGTGTCTACGCTTGTATCCTGGGAAGCTATAGTATTAGCAGTTTTCTGGGTTTGTATACATGAAGAACACTACCCATGTGTCATTGTTCATACTTCCCAGCAAGGTTCATACTTCCCAGCAAGGCTCATATTTCCCCGCATGGTTCACACTTCCCGGCATGGTTCATACTTCCCTGCATGGTTCATACATCCCCGCATGGTTCATTTTGAACAGTGCACAATATGTACTACACCTGAAGACCTCAAGAACACAATGTTGTTGTCACCTTTCTCTTTACATAGTCTTTTTTTTCTCTGTTTAAGTTTCAATTGTAATATTCATTCAAATTAAGTCTCAACTGTCGACTGTAGTTGAGCATATATGTCTTACATGGTAAAGAATGTTACATAAGAGTCTTTTTTGTGTCCATGTGATCAGCAGGTGTGGCCAAAAGCTTCAGGAATTAGCAACTGCAGCATATTTTTTTCATAATTATTATTCATGAGCTGGGTTCCCTTAGTTTTCATCAAAGATGTAGCAGAACACAAACACTAAATAATATCACTTTTTATGCTCAACATTCCATTTCATCTGTTGGTCAGATGGTGAATGGTGTTGACCGGGAGAGATCATTTCAACATCTCACTATCTTTAGCACTGATCAATTAGCACGCTGAATACATGGTTTAGCCTCATGCACTATAATTGCATTTGACATTGAATCTTGTAGCTATAGCTTGCAGTAGTAGTGGTTATTGAATGTTCACATTATCATCTTTTTTACTAGCAAGTATATCTTCTGTGTATTTGTGTGGGTGTGGGTGTGGGTGTGGGTGTGTGGGTGTGTAGGTGTGTGTGTGGGTGTGGGTGTGGGTGTGGGTGTGTGGGTGTTGTGGGTATGTGTGGGTGTGTGGGTGTTCACTCTTAGTATGAAGAACAGCAGTTCTAAGCTGAAAATTATAGACATAAAGCATAAAGTACTGGTGTTTATCTAGTTTCGATTTATTTTTCAGAAGCTAACAACTTATATTTCCTGAGCTATTCCAGGATTTTCAGTTTGAGCCATCGTTCGAGCGGTCATTTTGGCTACGTGACCCCACCAACTAGCACTACGTACGTATAGTGAGCTAACGAGAGTTGCCGATCATGCACTGCTACACCTCGCTAGAGCAAGCGTTGGGACTTGAAATACTCTGTTGCATCTAAGCATTACGCTAGAGTTAGTGTTGCTATCTCAACTTCCAGTGTTCTGTTTTTGCAAACTATGCAGCAAGCTAGCTCGTGATAATTATGATCGTAACATTGCCTAAGTAGCCACGCCCATGCAACAGTACAGTCTGCATTGTATGCCTCAATGTTATACAGCTTCAGTAAAGTATAGAAAGTGTGGTTTACACGATATTGCAATGCTGATAGTATAAAGGTACAATCGTGCATGCAAGCCTCGATAGCCATGCACCCTCAATGTCTCATAAATGCATGGATGTAATAAATGTAGTATTGTATAGACAGTGTGGATATATTACACTGTATATACTCCGAGGGTTGTGCACCATGCATATGGTGCCTTTCATTGTTATAATGCACCAACAACTGAAATTGTGGCGCTCTCTGTGGTAGACCATTCTTCTCCAGAGGAGGTGTGCCACACATACACTGCTGAGCTGGCCATTGATTGAGACAATAGTTCTTAGTTCGAGGTCCACATCCACTCTGGTTTACAGCAGTCTCTGATAACTTCCTTCATTAGTGTATGTAAAGGAACCACTGCTCCTTGTTGGTGTTAGGTCAACCTTGTTACTAATTTGCTTGATACCAAAAGAGTTCCTAGTAATAAGACAGAATATAAGCAGTGATAAGGTTCTACAGCCGTTGTAAAATGGATATTAGTTTTATTAAAATAACAAACCAGTTTTTCTATATATAATGCTATCAATATGTAGATATCATTATACAAGTGGTTGTTCCTATCCTATATACATGTAGTTTCCAATAGAGCTAAACAATATTTGGGAATTTTCCAACACAAAATATCTTCTTGAAGTTTGTAGGTATCCAAGCTAAAACTACCCAAGTAAAAATATATGTGCATTTGCGCGCAACAAACGAAAATGCGTGCAAATGCAAAAATTAGCGCGCTTTTGCACTGCTACGCACAACTACGTAATCTTATGCGAAAATATTAAATCTATATAAGCAAGACATGTTAGTGTATCTTAGTACAACTGTGGTCATAGCAAAACAGAAGCTAGGTAAGCAATTACCTCTAAGTAGGGCATAAACCACCTTGTGGTACTATAAAATATATATACTCAGTCAAAAAAGAAGCCAAGCAAAGCAAGAAAGCTAACTAACTGATATATAGCACATATCTATGGCAAGCCAAACATAACAAAACCCCCTTCAAAAATTACGATGTCCCCGGAAGCCGTCCTCAGTACAACCTTTTAACCTAGAGCACGTTGTACTGCAATAAAGTCGTTTTCAGAATGACCTCCTAAAAGAGAGCCCGTCCTACAACAGCAAAGCCGTTCTCAGAACGACCTATATACTGTACTGTACCAAGATGCACATATTATGCATTGAGCATGCGCACCCCACATGCAGGCACGAGTGGAAAATGTGAAGTACACACCCAAGATTAATATTGGCACAGAAAAGAACGTAAGATATAGAATCATTATAAGCCTGAATAAGCTTGGATATATGTTTATATATTAGTTAAACATTCTCATTAGAATGACTAAACTGAACTCAGAACCATGATTCTATTTCTTATGTTCTTTTCTGTGCCAATCGTGTGGCATGCACTTCACATTATAATAATAATATTAATAATAAACACCCCATCAGGAGGAGCAGAAAAAGAACACAATATAATTATAGCTATTTATTTTAAGGTAGAGACATACTGGTAACAAATTAAATTAAATAGATAATTAAGAATTAAAATTAACAGTAGACATGCAATAATTTGATCTAGGCTGCCTGGTTACAACTATAATGTTAATAATAATAATAACAACAAAAACAACAACACTATTACAATATAATAATAAAATTTTAACGCTTTCTCAATAAGATCCGGAATATTCTCAGTCTGGTTTAGAATCTAAGCAATTTAAGATATGCAAATGATATGTGCATATCATTAATCAGTACTACAACCATTCATTTAGATCCTAAACAGGGTGTTTCAGATTCTAAGCATTTAGAATCTGGACTCAGAATTTTCCGGATCTTATTGAGATATAATAATGATCTGATCAGAATGTAACTCAATTTACTAGGCCTGTTTGCTGGGAAGGATACTCTATGATGCAATCATTCAAAGTGTATGTGTATGCTCGCTCGAAAACCATAATTATGCCTGCACGTGCGTATCTACCAACCTTGACCTTTGCGGCATTTGGCCAGGAACCTTCTGGGAATGGCTTTATTTTCTAGGACGTGCTCTGTTTGGAGGTCGTTCTGAGAACGACTTTATTACTGTAGAACGGGCTCTCAGTTAGGAGGTCGTTCTGAGAACGGCTTTATTACTGTAGAACGGGCTCTCTGTCAGGAGGTCGTTCTGAGAACGGCTTTATTACTGTAGAACGGGCTCTCTGTCAGGAGGTCGTTCTGAGAACGGCTTTATTACTGTAGAACGGGCTCTCTGTCAGGAGGTCGTTCTGAGAACGGCTTCCGGAGACGTCGTAATTTTCTTAGGGGGTTTTGTTATGTTTGGCTTGCCATACATATTAGTGCGTACACGCACAATTGCACGCAACGGCTAACGCAAAAGCGCACATTTACGCGTTAAATTGCATATTTCTAAGCTACGTAGAAACGCAAAAATGCACACATCTACGCGTAAAAGCACAATATTATTTATATGGGTAATGAGAAGAATACCCTTTAAATACAAAACTCAAAATTTGAATTTGTACTCATTTCATTTTGACCAGCAATTATGTTGTGCTTCCTATACAGATCAGGTTAACTACTCTATCAACATCTATGACGAAGGAAATGTGCTGTCAATTGTTACCACTGCAGGTATGTAATATATACATGTAATCCTTTGTTTCGTGTATTTAATGGATTTGTATGTTGTCTCCAACTATCCAGGTGCCCATGGTACCCATGTAGCGTCTATTGCCGCTGCTAACTTTCCTGATCGACCTGAGTTGAATGGTGTTGCACCAGGAGCACAAGTGGTTTCATTCAAGATTGGAGACAGTCGACTGGCATCCATGGAAACGTCTAGTTCCCTCATTAGAGCTGTATGTGAATGTGTAGTGTAGATCTTTTGTTGGAACCAGTGTAAGCTTGTTCTCTCATAGGCGATTGCTGCGGTGGAACTCAAAGTGGACTTGATAAACCTTAGCTACGGGGAGGCTTCACACTGGACCAATAAGGGGTATACACTCATACTTAGCTAGCTATACTGTTGTAGTTTATATTGAGCTGATGATACATTTCTTTCTACAGGGCAGTTCTTACACTGTTCTCAGAGCTCTCAGACAAGCACAATATTGTGTTTGTATCCAGTGCTGGAAACAATGGCCCGGCTCTGTCAACTACTGGTTGTCCAGGAGGAAATACTAATTCTTTGATTGGTTGGCACTTTTCACTTAATTGTTTTACAAGTTAACATCCTTTTTGGTGCAACTCTACTTAGGTGTGGGTGCATTTGTTTCTCCTGATATGATGGTTGGAGAGTACTCTCTCACACACAAGAAGCCTGGCCAGCCTTACACATGGTCATCAAGAGGACCAACGTTAGTCACTCCACGTTTACGTACTTCAGTTGTGTCATTGGATGCAATGTTTTGCCTGTAGTACTGATGGATCATTAGGTTTAACAGTCACTGCTCCTGGTGGTGCAGTCACCTCCGTGCCAAACTGGACACTGCAAAAGAGTCAGCTAATGAATGGAACGTCAATGTCATCACCTAATGTTTGTGGCTGTATTGGTGAGTGTTAATGTTGCTAATTTATTGTCGGACAACTCTTATTGTTCTGGGTTGTGCTAAACTGTTAGCTCTGATGCTGTCAGCATTGAAGAGTCAGGGCATCATTTATTTACCTGCATCCATCAAACGGACACTTGGGAACACTGCCGTACCTCTTGGTTCTCATGACAAGTTCTCAATTGGGCATGGAGTGATACAGGTTAATAATAAACTCTCTGTATTGTGAATGTCGTTTATAGCTATAGCTAGAAATTTTGGAGAAGTTTGAACATTTTGAGCGTCTTTTTTGTTTTAGTTCTGCAACTCCTATGTAACCACAAATATTATACAGGGAATTTGATGATCATGGTTCAAAATAGAGTACATCCACATTTATTGATTGTATTGCAACAATAGCAATGTCCATGCCATCAAACAGTTCAGAATTTGATGTCTAGCTGAGCTGATGAGCAAATAATTAATGCAATGTGTGTTATAAGTTGTTGATATTAATATACTACATCCCTCATTGTACTAGCTAAACCACAGTACCAGTCATTTTTCCTCCTGTTAGATTGACAAGGCTTATGAGCAGTATTTGGAGAATGAAGGAACACTTTCTAAGAACATGGACTTTATTGTAAGGCATAGTAGTGTCATTACTGTTGCCATAACATTGTGTGTATAAATTGATCGTAGCTGAATGTACCTCGCAACAAGAGTGGGAGTGGAATATATCTACGGGAGCCTCATGAAATTAACAAACTATCACGACTTGCTGTGTGCTTGGATACAAAGTTCCACGAAGATACTGGTATGGCTTTTGTTGACTCTGCTTGCTAGTGTGCTCATTCTGTCAAATCATTCTCTCCTCTTGTAGTTGCCGATGAAAAGCTAGCTTTTGAACTAGAAGTAGCATTGGTCTCATCCCACCCGTGGGTGACTGCTCCCAAACATCTCTGTCTGTGGAATGGAGGTAACTGGTTCATGTTTGTACAGTATTTGTTATATTTCAGCAACATCACAAGTGAGCCTGATAACTATCGTCCGCGTGGTTTCATTCCTGGTGTTTGAAATACCTGTAGTCTCATGGTTCTAATCATGTTCCCTTTATCTCTGTATTATCTAGTCCGTCAGTTTATTGTAGAAGTGGACTCAAGAGGATTGGAGAGTGGGGTTCATTTTGCTGAAGTAAGGTTCTCTTGGTTAGAAGTACAATGTATATTGGTCAATAATATTTTATGCTAAATTGCATGCCAACCTCTATGCCCAGGTTTGTGGGTATGATGTTTCAGGTAGAACAAAGGGAACTCTTTTTTCTATACCTGTAACTGTTATCATTCCAACAAAGTAAGTGTATGAAGTTGGTGTGTAGACGTTTTAGTTGTACATTATCATTGTAATTTAGGCTGACAGATGAGAAGAGGTTCACTTTCACTTGTTCTGAAGTCGATCTTAGCAAAGGCAATCAGCAGAGATACTTTTTTCATGTTCCAATTGCTGCAACTTGGGCAGGTACACTATAGCTAGCTTTCATCAGTTTGTTTATTTTTCAGACTGTACTCAAGTGTCTTATGTTTGCATGGCTATTATTATTTAGAACTGAAATTGACAAATGCTTGTTTGGATAACAAAGCAAGAGTTACAGTTCACACTATACAACTCCTGCCTGAGAGGTCATTTCGGACACATGAAAGCTACGAAACACTTTCACTCAATCCAAGTGAACATGGATCTACTGTATTCTCTGTAGTGGTAAGAGCTATATACATGTTTCTACCAATATTCAGTAGTTGTTCTTCTTTATGATCAAATGAAATACTCATGTTCTTGAACAAGTACCAACAATATGTGTAGTCTAAGCTAATTTTTAGGGTTATGTTCTACTAACTATACAATAAACTACAAACACTCTGTCCTGCATGCATCTTAGTATGGCTAGATTTCTAATGTGCTCTTTTTGTTTCAGGGTGGCGTTACTTTGGAAGTATGTCTTACACAGTATTGGTCAGATGTTAAAGGAGTCTCAGTTTCACTAAACCTTCAGTTTCACAGCCTACAACCTAGTGCTACTGAGCTCAACCTGGTAAATTCCAACAGAAATATGAAAAATTATCTGCTACCGTATACCGCTTAATTTTCGAGGTTACTTAATTTTCGCGGATTGCGCTATTGCAAATTTTCGTTGAATAAGTTTCGCGGATTGATATCATTCGTGTGCACATGCATATGAGCACGCAATTTTTCGTTGAACAATTTTCGCGGATAACGTTCGATCCGCGAAAACCGCGAAAGTTAAGTACCACGAAAATTAAGCGGTATACGGTATTCACTTTCATTGTCTTGTCATGTAGAGTGGTTCTATGCTTTGGGATGCACTGAAAGTCAGAACAGAAATGGAAAGAGAAGAGCTTTCTCCTGAATTCAAATTGACTCATCAAATTATTTCCAAGAGGTATATACATGTTGTGAAAGTTGTTGCATGTATGATTTTTATTCCATTCTCTTGCTGAAGGCCTTCTGACCATCTTGTCAGTCCCCTTGGACCCAGGGATGTTCTCCCTGATGGAACACAACTCTACCAACTCCTGTTGACATATAATTTTCACCTGGTAATTAATGTTGTAGCATGATGTCAATTTTTAGTATAGGTGATTTTTATCCTTGAGCACCTATGTGTATGCATGAACACGAGTGCAAGGACATGCAACCAGGTTACAAGAAGTCCATTAGTGGATCAAGGTATATTATATAAGGTGTAACAAGTATTAGTTATTGCCTCACAAGTGCTCTTGGTTTCTGCTCACTTTTGTCTAACCACTAAACTGCACTGTGTAACCAAACCACTGAACTGGAAACCACTTTACCCTAACTGTGGCTTGGATAGAATTTAGGTGATCCTAGACATAGTTTTGTATCCTATTCACATTTAGTTTTCACCCACCTAGAACTCACCAGGTCCTATGCTTTCTATATGCCCACATGAGAAATAAACCTGGGAACAAGGCTAGGTTAATCCACTAATGGACTTCCATATAATTTTAACTACATTGCATGCCATTCTTAGCTTGATGGTAATGCCACCATAATAATAGATTAGTTGTAACTTTGCTTGCTGTTCTTTATTCAGAGTCGAGCTTGTGAAGTGCGACCTAATGCTCGTCTTCTTAGTGACATGCTCTATGAGAATCCCTATGGTGGCCAACTGTGGATGCTGTTTGATAGCTGTAAGCAGGTGTTGTGTTGGGGCGATGCCTACCCTAAGCAGTATTCAGCTAAAGTTGAGAAGGGAGAATATACTCTCAAACTACAGGTTTGTAACCAATCTTAGACTACCTTCTTGTATACATTTGCCTCTGATATCGGAGGATGTTTTAGACACTGGGAGATAACCTTGTTCCAGTTTGTGCCAAGAGGTTTTCATTATTACAATACAGTAAGCGTAATTAGGGATGTTTGTGTTCACCAATATTTCCATGTTTACCCTCTCTTTCTGTGACAATTAAGCTAAAATCCACTGTATATGCATGTGTAACAACTGCCATGGCAATGAAATACTAGCCAGCCAGTGTTTGGGTTCACCAGTTCGGGGTAAGAGGTCTAACTGCAAATGGTAATGGTAGTGAACTACTTAAACACATCGCATTAGGTCCGTCATCATCTGATGTCAAAGTTAGAGTGCCTGAAAGACATGCCCATCCTACTGGAGCTAAAGCTTTCATCCCCAGCAAGTCTGGATGCTTGTGGTTCTAGAACAGGTGTTTTGTCATCAGGATCAAAGCTTCCTAGCAAGACAACCATACCTGGAAGCACAACTCCCATTTATCTCTGTGCTGATGACAAGTATGAATCATGTGCTTAATTTCACTCCTTTATTCGTTTTTAGTTATTGGACCTGTTATTTAACTCCTGTCTTCCTTCCCTTAGGACAATCAAACAGTTTAATTCTGGAGACCTCCTAAAGGGGTATTACACTCTCAGTAAAAGTGATGTGGTGAAGAAAAAGGTTAACTATTAAAATTAATTTTGACTGAAAACATTTTTACTTTTACTGTAATCTTGCAGATCATATATCCATTATTGTATACTGTTGGGCCAAAGCCAAACAAACGCACAGCTGGAGGGAAAGAGATTGCTAGCAGTGGAAACTCCAAAAAACAAAGACAGAAGAGCTCTGCTACAGTTCAGGAGGATTCAAGCAGCAGTCAACAAGAGGATTATTCCAAGGCACTGAAAGAGTTTAAACTTCAGTGGTTTAGGTAGGTTGTTCTTAAATATTCAGTTGTTATGGGTCATTGATAGTTATCCCTGTTAAACAGGTCAGATGTATTGTCCATCGATGAGCTTGAAGTAGACTATGGTGATGATCTTGACTTCCTATTGGCTTGGGTCAAACGACTGCAAAGTAAAAAAGAGGTATATCTCTAAACTCTCATTTTGTGTATATAATTCTATTTGTGTTGTTGGCCATAACTGTAGAAATATGAAGCTGCTAAGGATTTATTTTCCAAGATATTTGACAAGGTGTGACTAGAAGCTGTTATTTCTGCCTCCAGAGGTTTTTGGCAATAATTTATCTAGTTGGTTTTATTTTCGTTCTAGTATAATTTGGTTTATATCTATTTCTTCTGTAGCTTGACATAGTACAGATCTTGGCCCATTCAGGAATGAAGACTGACCTTAGTGACGATGCCTCTGACAATGCCAGGTACTAGTGCACAGCAATCATGCTCAGCTGTTTTCCTCCAGTAACCACATCCCTGTGCTTTAATTTTCTCGTGTTTAATTTTGCCATGCACTTGTGTGTACGTATGTGGTGAAAAATTTTTAATAACAAAAATTTCCCAATCTATGGTAATGCATTCCTCTATAATACAAATATTTGGTTAGGTACTTTTCCAAGTGCCCATGAGAGTATGTGTTATCTTAAGTTTTTGTTTGTTGTGCAGTGAAATGGACAAACTCAAGAGTGTCTTAGTGGAAAGCCTTCTTCTCCAGGTAACCTAAAGCCTGAACTAAAGTTTGTAATGGCAATGATTGAAATCTCATTTTGAATTATGCAGGGAACATTTCTGATGGATGAAGATACCACTGCATCTCCTCGTTTGATGGAGATCTATGTTGATCTTCATAAACTTGTAGATCCAAGCAATGCCAAGGTAGTTTTGTACAATCATGATACTGATAATAATATACCTTCTTTGCTTCATCTCTGCTGTTTCAATTAGTTGCGTTCTTTTCGGAAGAGGTTTGCTCAACTTCGAGGACATCTTGCAACAGCTGTAAAGATACATGAGGAAGAAATGGGGGAGAAAGGTCCTTCAAAGGAGAGCTATATGGAACTTATCAAGGTACTTGTTGTACTTCCTTAAAAGGTTTGGGGGATAATTAGTGCAGAACAATGTACGTATAGCAGGTAAACTAATTAGATTTGGCGTATTGGCGAATCATATTGACCATTACCAATTCACGAGCAGAAGCCATATGCAGGTAACACTAGCCTTAGCAGTTTTTGCACTAGAAGACACTTTACTCTCACACTACTGCACTTAGAAATCTCTCAAGGTTTGTTGTTTGTAACTAGAACATGTTTTTCACCTCAAAATAGAACTTAAAACTGAATTTGGCAAATTTTAGCCCAGTATATTTCCCCAGTATACAGTAGATTACTTAATGAGTATTGTGCTTGCACACTAGCTCCTCTTACTGCCTGGTCCACTAATTCCTTCCTAGCTATGGTACCCCCTGGTTTATTATATTAGGGGAAATAATAATGGAATGTATACAATATCCCTCAAAGTCGTCAACATTAATTTATGCATGATGGCTTCATTTTACAGTATTATGAGACGTTGGACTGGTGCCATTGTGCTGAGAACTACAAAAGTTGGATACCAAGAAAGTTCCCAGAACAGTACCCACTTTTTTAGTATACTAGTTGTATTATTGTGGAAGAACTATTTGAACTTGATTAACTTAGTGATTATTTTACTGCAATAATTATCATGATATGGATAGCTATCATTCTACTGCTTGTTTGTACTAGTGCATCACTGTGTATCAATCATTTGTGTTCCTTAATGCACCTCTTGACCATACACACGTTTGATGAGATAAATTCTGTACCAGTATATGCAAAAGATCTTCATATCAACTGGGAAGAGGCCAACAGCAGTCATTCTAGTAGAAGTCATCAGGATTCAGAGGCAGGACGACTCTATGAACTTGGACTGTGGATAGTCCCTCAGCAGACTCTGGGATCCTGTCCACTAGACTTGACTCAGTGTACAGTCTTCATCATCTCCCTCTGTTTCAATTTT
This sequence comes from Tethya wilhelma, assembly GCA_964030475.1. NCBI lineage: Eukaryota > Metazoa > Porifera > Demospongiae > Tethyida > Tethyidae > Tethya > Tethya wilhelma. The sequence continues at coordinate 3,774,211 of CAXIPT010000005.1, read as the reverse complement.
ACTCCTTCTAATTATCTGAATTTTATTTTTTACTCATTTAAGTGGGTGTTTCATTCATACATTATACAATCATTATACAGATTCTACCACAGTAGTCATCATCATACACTTTGCAAAGAAGCTAGCTATAGGCCAACTATGAATATGGTCTGGAAAATACAAAGCTAACATTTTCTGGCATTCAACATTTATACAAGAATAATTATTTACCATAGAAAAATCTTGCTCTGCAATGTTATTATAGTACAACTTTAATCAATTTATTAATAATACTCATGCACACAGTATTCGAGTTCATGCACAGTAATGAAATTTATACACATTTTGACAGTGTTAGAGCTCCATGTACAATTGTATAGTTCTTAATATCTACAGCTCTGCATGACTCATATCCAACTAGCAACAGGCATAAAATTTGATGATTTTATATTAAATTGTATAATATTGACATTCTTCAGTTACAGGAGAGAATTACAATTCTAATTTTAGACTACTACTCAAAACAAATTAATACAGCACCTGCATTATTTGTCAAAATGAGGGAAGATCACGTTGGCACAGACATATATCTTCATTTAGTGTTTCTCCTGGAGGACATACTGGCACATAGCAGATGCATTTACAGTCAATAGGTGACCAAAAGGCATTTCCAACACATCGTTTGGGCGTACAGTTAATGTTGTTTACACAGGTACATAAATTGGAGTTCCACGATTGTCCAGGTGGACATGAGTTAGTGGAACGGCATTGGCACTGACATTGTCCAATGGAGTTGTAGTTTGGTGGACAGCTTAGTGATATTACCTGTAGAAGAAATCAGTTTATTTTTACTGCTATTTGACAACGTACCATGCATGTACACTTACATGCTGAGCGTTAACTATTTGCATACACCATCAACATAGTTCCCAACAGAACAAATATGAGTACTTGATTGCTCATTATGTATTGTTGCTTTAGTCTTGACTTTTGTGGAGAAGACTGTTTATTGTGCTATATTTATAGGCATGCTTATATGACTCTAGTCATTATACTAGCTATAGAATTCACTGTGATGGGCGGATCTCACTTCCTATGATTTTACTACCCAGACGTATTTCTTATAGTGGTACATCCTATGATCAACATCCTTAATGAAATCTTACTAGTTGCACTGTTAGACCTAGAGCTTCTATTGAGGTGAGCTTAATTGGCTGTCATATACAGCAGCCAGGCTTGTTTGAAGCCTTTTCATATTTGTACTTAAATTGACTCATCCATGATAAGTATTAATGATAAGGGTTATGATCATCGTAAGGAGAGCATGTACCTACTAGTTAGTACTTTATTACTGTATACTTGTTTATTTGTATGTACATGGCCCAGTTGAGATTGAGCAAATTTTAGTGATGCCGGGTCATGGAGTATCAAGAACTTATGGAAGTTGCCACACTTTAATGTGAAGTTAATTAGGATTTTGGATACCGCTATTCTGATTCCTACAAACCATAAAAGTGATTAGCCATACAGACATCGATCTGATCAATGCTCTGATACTCAAGACTCATATACAGTCATAAGTTCATACAAAAACAACTGCTTGCTAGGAACTCACAGCAAGCAAGGTACACTGTCTGCACATTCAGCTCTGACAAGTAGCTCTATCGATTGCAATGCAGTTAAATCATTTGGTTGGTGTGTTTGTGTGTCTATCAGTCCGCACTGCAGATTGCTCAGTGGCATTTATATCCTACAAAGATAGGGACAATTTTTTGAAGAAGATCAAAGCAAGGGTGGTGCATGCAGACACTATCATGACTGCTCCACCCAGCTTTGATCTTCTAGTACAACAATTAGGTAATATGGCAGCATGTGAATGAATCCCTAGAAAACAACCACCCACAATGATGATCTATCAGTTGCATTTCATAATAATACTTCCTATTGGTGACGTGAAATGCAACTGAACTCAGCAACGGGACAATGTAAGGGATATACCTGTCTATAGGTACCTCCTACACACAGGATATCAATAGTATCCTTATAAGATACTCAAACACCCACTAATTTATTTTATACCAACACTACACTTCATACCAGGGCATGGCAATTCCCATAGGTACTGTACAAGATGAAAGTCAATGGTCAAAATGAGATTTCAGTGCAAGTCAACAATCAAAATTAAAATTCAGAACAACATGTCTAAACAAGCATGAATAATATGTGATTGCAAGATTTCTGATGCTAAATATATACTATGTACAACAAGTGAACAGTGTGGAATCCTCTGATTTGTGGTTATCATGCACTTTAATGGAGCATTAATTGTAAATCAGGGTCAGCTTGCTATAATAAGATAGGAATGCATTTCCCCTAATAGTAGTCCTCATTAATCATCATTGATGATCATTGCAGCCTCATCTCCAGGGTATTTTTCCATGCCAGCAAGGAGAGCCTACACATTTGTTTAAACTTATCGCTCTAAATCCATGTAAGTGTGCTCAATAGTTGTGGCCCTATATAGTAGTGTGACCTGACTTTCTCACGTGACTGCTCCACCCAGCATTGATCTTCTAGAAGTGTTGTAGCACACAGCATGTGAATGAATCTTTAGAACACAACCACCCACTGTGATGAATACTTGTCTTGAGGGACAAAAAGATCCACCGATTCATCAGTCTCCAGATTATAGTCACCTAGCTCAGCCTGATCAGTTACCTCACTCATCACCCCAGGGGCCCTATCTTTATATGAGTAAAACGTAGTTGCAACTATCTGCTCATATATAGGTCAACAGGTTGACCTTGTGTGCAAAATGCTTATAAGTAATACATGTCATAGTGTCATGCTCATGTAAATAATGTTGGTTGTAGGTTCTGCATAGGTACATCAGAGGCCATGGCACACTAGCCGTACACACCTAACTAGTACTGTATGCTCACAACAGGATGACTTAATTACCTTACTAGTTAACTACTTCAGCAGAATCATAGTGGGCATGATTATAGGTGTGGCCTCAAACATAAGTGGCCTAGATATTAACTTGCTTTTTGTCTTTGCAACTGCTTTGAACCCCACAATATAGCAGCTGCATTACTGCATGTGAGGACATGCAGCTAGGGGTAGTCACAACCATAGAGTATATGCTGCTATTTACACTGCCATCCTTGTCTTCGCCTTCGATCATCACAGCCGCTTAGTGCTTGCCGAGCTAGGTGTGCAAACAAAGATCTAATTATGGATTTCTTCGCAAAGTTAGGAGCTGTTTGTCCCTGGCTTAACCTCTTAACAAAGCCAATGTTGATTTATAATGTTGGGGGTAAATATTGTGCACAAGCCGGGCATTACAGAAGTTTCAAGAAAGCATGTCTACTCCATTACAACTGGAGAAAAGGGCAAAACCCACACTGTTGTAAGCTGTGTGAATGCTAGTGATTCAGTTTTGCCCCCAATGCCCATTTATCCTAGGAAGTGGGCTATTCCTGAGCAGTTTAGAGAAGGAGCACCACCTGGAACGCTGTTTAAGCAATCTGATAATGGATGGATAACTGCTTCCCTTTTTTTGGAGTGGCTGAATTTTTTCCTAGATAATATTCCACCAACTAGGCCTGTGCTCATCATCCAGGACGGCCATGCTTCTCATCTGTCAATTAAGCTGATTGAAGTTCCCCAAGCAAATCAAGTGCATCTTATTATGTTTACCAGCACACACTACCCACATTCGGCAGGCGTTGGATATTCAAATCTTTTAAAGCTCACTTCTCTAAGTGCTGTCAAAAGTATACTGGAGAAAAGCCTGTAACAACAGATGTTTTAGCTTCCCTAATTGGAAAAGCCTGGGCAAGTTCTCCTATATTATGAGTGGTTTTCGGAAGTGTGGCATCTATCTGCTAAACCCTGGTCAGATTGACGATAGGCAAATAGCACCATAAAAACATCAGAGCAAGAATTTACCAAAGCAGAAGAAACTCTCTTTCAAAGGCAATACGAAGAAGGGTATGACATCCAAGATAGTCGGTATGAAGCATGGGTATTCTGTACTATCCCGATTCTTCTTCAGCCAGATCTCTGTCTGCAATTTCTGAATCTGCTAAGAGTAGTTCAAACAGTAAGATTTCCGATGCTCAGTGTGATGTTCCAGAACTATCAGCCAGTTAGCTTTTGTTTTATGCTTCGATTTGGGTGGGATTCTGGAATGGAAAGAATTTCACCAAGAATGTCAGAGGACTTGCTAGCATCAATGCCAGAGCAGTGTGTATTACAGACGATGCAGTTTTAGTAGAGTTGAAACAAAGAGAGCAAGAGAATGCTAAAGCTGAAGCAATGAAGATTGAAAAGCAAACTGAAAGAGAGGAAAAGAAAATAGAAATGGAAAATTGAAACAAGAAAAAGCTGCAAGATGAAGGAACGACAACAGGGCAAACAGAAAAAGACAGCTACTACAGTGCAAGCCAGTTCACACTACAATATCACTGAGGAATTAACACAGAGTCTAGAACTCCTGGAGCCTTTTGAGCAGTCGGACAATGAACAAAGAGGGGAGTGTCCTGTGTGTCAATTTGATGTCAATGGTGCAATTTGGATATGTTGCGACAAGTGCGATGTTTGGTTTCACATTGAATGAGAAAGACAGAAGTCACCATGCCATTTCTGTGTTGATTAACATAGTTGTTGTCTAATGATTGAGCTCATGCTGCTACAAGTGTGCTCAAGCTAAGTATTAGTGTCAGTAGATCGCAAGCTTAAACCATTAGCATACCAGCCTGGAGACTGGGTCTTTATTAAGTTCCCACAAGATGAGTCTAGTGCCAACAGCAAGCTATCGCAGCCCTGGCATGGTCCCTACCATATTGAGTCGTAAGTCTGAAAGTTTTTTCCTCTGACCTCACCTTACATCACCACCAACCTCGTAATACCCTTGATTGAGACCACCTAATTCTCCTGCCCAGCTTGGATCGGCTTTGCTCCAGGATTTACGACTCCCAATATGTGACTCAACAATTTGCAGGCAGGACAAACTCGTGCCTAGCAAACTAGTTGAAGATCACAGACAACCCATAGGTCTTAATTTAAAGCAGTAGCTCGTTACACCAAGTTGACACAGACCCCATGTCAATCCTATGTGCCATTGACAGTGGCACAGAAGAACCAGGAATCTCTTATCAGATGGATAGCAGCCCTGTTAGAGAAAGGAGCAGTGAGGGAGATCCCAACCGCTTAAGCAGACAGAGGTTTCTATTCCAGACTCTCCTGCCAGAAGAGCCCATTCATCAACTTGAGACCTCTGAACAAGTTTTTGATGAGCAAGCACTTCAACATGGAGGGGATGCACATTCAACAGGATCTATTGCAGAGAGATTGTATGACATGGCTGGATCTGAAGGATCAATGCTTACTTCTTGGTTCCAGTCTCCTTAAGTTTCTAAGGTTCAGGTCGAATAAACCACTTAGTTTACAGCACTTCCCTTTGGGCTGGCAATGGCTTCCAGAGTCTTCACCAAGATTTTGTGCCCAGTTCATGTTATGGGTTATTTAAGAAAATGGGGATAAGATGTGTCATCTATCTGGACTAGCCTTGTACCAGGCCACACCCTCTTTTAGTGTTACACACTAAGAATCGGGAGGGCCTGGTATATAACAGCACCGAACAGTGGTCGAACCGAATGATAGTTGTGACGAAGGCAAACCGAAAAACGTCACTTCCATTTTGCAAAAAGAGAAATTTTGGCAAAAAACAAGCCCTTGGAGCTCATCACGCTAGTGAGACTACTTGAGGGAAGTTGCTAGCCATTGCCAGTACAGCTCAATGTTGTTTTTTCGCCATAATATTCAACTTTCCAAGTAAGTAAAAGGTAATTTTACCAGCTGCTGATCTACCTTAGTGTTACAAATTTTTGCGGGTACTAACATTTGATATTTTTGCGGATTGCTCCAAAAGCGCAAAAATTAGATCACGTAAAAATTATTTTTAGGAACAAATTGTAATGAATATCATTAAGTTGGCACCAGCAACGTACAGGCCACTTCACCACACCAGTGTAGTAATGTAAACCACTTTGTATGTGTACTGTAAACCACTTCATGCTATAGTCCTGGCTCCTCCTCTACTACTATGCCCAACATCATAACATTTTGGCTCCATCTTCAACAAAATAGCAAAATTTAATACCAGTAAAATACATAGAATTTAAAATCCGCGAAAAAATCTACCTGCAAAAAATCGTAATATTAAGGTAGCTAAGACTGTGTAAGTTTGTCAGACAACTTACAATAGACTCGAATATACCGTTCAAATCAGAGCATAGCTACTGTACGCTATTGCGGTCTTCATTGCTGTCTTTGAATGCCTTGTAAATATCAGAGTTTGGTGGACTGTGCTTTCTGCCATTTTTACCGCTGCTTGCCAGGAAAATCCATGGAAATGCTAAAATTTTCTATGCGCTTCTGACGTCATTGACGTGCAGTCATATATCAGGCCCTCCCGCTTTTCAACGTGTAAGCCTGGGAACGAGGCTATATCTGGACAATATCTTCATCATGAGCCAGGACAAGGAACCATTGTTGTTTTAGTTATAAAGTTATGCTTATTATTAGTTTACTAAGTACAATAATAGTTTAGTTTTAGTTTCAATTTAAGCAAAATGAACTAGTTTTACTTTTAGTTTTAGTTGTATATCACAGATATTATGTACCTTAGTCTATGATCAAAAAGGTTTCAATTCAGTCAGGAAACTAAAGATAGTGTTCGTTTCTACGCAAGATAATTTCTCTTTCTAAGGTCAGTCTATTTCGTTTACCCACTGTCTCCAGCTGTGGAGAAAGTATATTCAATAGGAGCAGACAAAGCCGGAATGCGTGACATATCCACAGCCACACAACTTAATAATGGGTATATTTCCTTGTTTACCACCCAATACTCAAGAAGGTCTTCATCTTCAGATAATCCAACTTGTGATGAGAAGTGATCTATCTCAGCTTTTACTGCACACTTAAGGCCTGGGTCTTTGGCAAAATAAGCAAAATTGTGCTAAATAAAAATAAGACAAGTGAAGAAAACATTGGAAATGTAATGAGACATATGAATCGCCAAATCGTAAAAAGAAAGCAAACAAGACTGATGGAATGGCTGTTTGAGTGTGTGCAGAATTCTTCCTGTATGGGCTGCATGTAGTAATCTCTTTCCATGTTGAGTCCCTCATGTTGCCCATAGGAATAATTCTTTACACACTCAAACAGCAGTCCATCAGTGTGCATTTAATAGAAAATATTGAATATCTCTAATTAAAATAGGTTTCAAGACACCCCCCAGGGGGATTATGTTAATTATCATGTACTGATCTTGTGTACAAAATTTGGTTTCCATTGCAACCCTTTTACCATACCGCCTAATTAATTATTCATGATTTGCTAAAGCCGAAAAGATCACGACCTTAAATTTAATGCAAAATGATTAACATTTGACCAAGTAATTTGGTCATTTAGTTTAAAGAACAAATTCCAATATATTAGGAAGATATTTCAGCTTTGAATATTAATAATGTTTAAAATTGTGCTCAGCAGCTGACCCAGGCCTTACAGTGTTTCCAATGTGTTTCAGACACTCTTTAGATACTATTTTTTGTTCAATGATCTTTTCTAAGTGTTTTAACCACTTCACCTAGGAGGATCTATATCTGTCTCAAAGGAGTGTCAGACTCACTAGTAGAAGATTCAGAGCCGTTCTTTAAATGAACTTCTAACAACTTCTTACACTATCAATCTGCACTTGATTGAGGATCAGCCTATAGCAGAGATCAAGAGCTGTAGCATTGGAACATGGTCTTCGCTATCAGGGGAGGTATACTTGATAAAACGACGTTGTAGTTCACTCTGAAGAAACTTAAAAACTTCAGTTAGATTTTCAACTCTGTTCATTTCCTCCAGGTGTGTGTTGAGCTCCATGAGGGCGGGTAAAACATGATAAAGTTTCTCCACTCAAAAAAGTTGTGGTGAATTTGGCAAATGGCTTAAGGTTGGTCTATTTTGAGTGGCCGGTACTTTTGTTATTGCTAATTTAATTATGAAGGGGTGTGTCCAAGATTTCTATATCAAAATATACAATTGAAAATAAAAGTGTTAAGGAGGTGCTGGAGATCATTTTCGTGCATGGCGACCGGAAGTTGTCTTCGAACAAGTGACCAGAAATTAGACCACATCAAAGCATTCTTTGAAAACCACGGACCACAGGCACTTAAAAAAAAAAAAAAAAAAAAACACAAAAAATTACTCCTAAAATACTGTATGGGTGTGTCTTTTGCATGCAATAGGATGGCTGTGTAGTGACATGCATGAAAATGTGCAGCAAGTTTGCAGGATGGCTAGCAGAGAGTGTGTCAGCAGCTAGCTGTGACTTCGAAGCTTGGTGGGCATATCCAACCGAGTGTGTGTTGAGTGTGATTGACGTTTGACCTCTGACCTTTGACTCCTCTGCCACATAAGTGAGTTCAAAGTGAGTGTACAGGAAAAGTTGAATTTGACAGGGCTGTATAAAGTCCATTTTTCTTCCCTGGTGGAGAGGAGTGAGGTATGTGAGCTTGTAGGGTGTTTGTGTGTCTTGAATATCATGACTGGGTGGGACTCAGTTTTCCTGTTTACCTGTTATACATTTTGTGAGAGAATGTGGTTCTCAAAAGTGTATACATAGTACAAAAAGCCTTCTACAGACTTGAGCAGTTTTTTCGCTTTTTTTCAATGTACACTTTTACGTTCATCTGTTGTCTTTTAAGCCACCTGGTAGTTATTCCTTGTGAGTGAGTGGCAATGGCAGAAAAATCCATATTAGAGAGAAACTATAAATTTGACCTTTGACCATTTTGAGCAATAATCAGCCATTTTGAGACTAACCTCTCGGCTTTGAGATAGTATCACGAGTTTCTATGAGCCTATGAATATTATTACTGTTTTATTTTGATCCCCGCCCACTCAAAAACCTCTAACCTTAAGTACGTTTACGATCTGTTGAAGAGTTTGCCATTGACCGGCTGCTAGATCATCCCATCCAAGCTCATCTAATACAACTTTAATCTTATCTTTAACTTCCACCATCCGATTTATCATTAGAAAAGTTGAACTCCATCGCACTGGACAGTCTTTGACCAATTTTTTTCCGCAAAGAGAAATAAGCCTCTCAGTTGCTCTTGTTGATGTATTAAAACTTTTGACTAGTGAGTGTGCTTAGGTTTTGAATCTGTCCACAGTGTCAAATTTGTTGACAACGAGTTAATTGGAGAGTATGGTAAAAGCAACTGACTCGGTTATACATGACAAACTCAGCATCATGCTCACATTCACAATCAAAGAACTCTGATTCATCCCATAATTGATCTTCTTGATTTGTAGTCGATTGGTGACTTAATTCAGAGTCGTTATCCTTCTTTCAGTCAATATGTCTACACTTTTCTCTTGAGACATGGATTCAACTTCATCAGCATCGGAGTCCTCCTCAGTTGTCCTCTGGAGTTTAAAAGCTGCCACCATGTTACTGCAGTTATCCGTTAAAATAACCAAGACTTTACTTTGATCTATTTCCTAGTCATCTAAAACTTCTTCCAACAGCTTTCTAATGCTGGAAGCAGTGTGAGATGATTCCATTTTCCGGACAGCCAATACTGCTGTATGTCTGCGGTGGTCTTTCTTGGAAAAAAGTGAGCTGTTATATCCAAGTAAGATGAGGCAAAGGCCTTTCTTGACCAATGTCACAAGTTACACTAATCTTACAAGCAGCATTAATGAAAGTAGAGACTCTCGCTTTCAATTCGATCATCTGTTGAGAAGAGATTTGCCTGGCACTGGATATTGTGGATCCAAAGCTTTTACCAAATCTTTGAATTCCAGGTTCTCAACTAAATGGTTGGCAACACTTGACATTCCAACAGCTTTCTGGTTATAGATTTATATCGTTCAGATTCTTTGGAGTACACAGTGTCCCTACGAAATGACTGTTTCAGCGTAACCTGATGTAAGTGTTTAAGAGAGGACTTCTATTTCTTGGCTTCTAATTCTTCTCTCTGTTTCTTTGCCTTTTCCTCCTTCTTCACCAGTACATTGACTTATTTTTAGTAAGCAGCTTTCATATGTTATTTAAGGTTAGTAGGGTTTTTCCCAGCCACCAGTTTGCCACAAAAATGTCGGTCGTAGATTGACACATACTTTTATTTGTAGTCTGGGAGTAGTCAAAGTACTCCCAGACTAGACTTCGCTTCTGACTTTGGCTGTGTGGTGGCATTATGCCTTCAGGAGGCTAACTCCTCTCACTCAAGATGCCGCTTGTGTTGACACTTTCTGCGCCAATCGAGCTTAGAGCTAGGTCATCAGTGGCAGTAACAGAAGATGCAGATGTTGAGGCCATTACCATTAAGAAAAATACAGTCACAAGTAGTCTACACACAAAATGTTGACCTTTTGTTTCACAAACTGAATAAACGTGAGGGCTACGATCATGCACCTGAGCCAAAGCAGTCAGACATGTGGCTTTGCATGTGGTAATTAAGCTCAGACTAGAACTAATTAGCTAAGCGCATGTGCACGTATAGCTTAACTAATAAAAACATTCAATGTTACTTGAGGAATCATTTTTATTGTGCATGTCTGGTTATTCAAAAAGTTAGTTTTGATTTAGTTGTTTTCAATTAGATATATCTCTAGTTTAGTTTTTATTTAGGTGGAGTAGTCCAACTAATAAGTATTTTTGTTTTAGTATTAGACAACAATGCAAGGAACTGGCTCTCCAGCAAACATGGGCAGCCATATGCATAGACCAGTGAGTTGGAAGCTCTAGTGAGTTAATGCAAGTTGGTCTTGACCCCCAGCAGCAGATTACTTTTCTCGGGTTCCTCCTGGAATCTTGAACAAAAGGAGTAAGGATACCCCCATCAACAGTGTTGGCAATCAAGAAGGAAGCAGCAGATGGAGCTACTATCTCAGAGTGTTTATAATGTTAGCAAGAATACTTGTAAGCTCAATAGGAAAGCTTTCAGCAGCAATCCTGGCCAATTACGCAGCACCCCTACACTACCGCAGTCTCCAACACCTGAAGCACAAAGCACTGCGGAGGGTGGGCTACAACAGTCAGATGAAGGTCCATCCAGCAGCCCAAGAAGACCTGTAGTGGTCTATATGTTTCCTTGCACAGCAGTTTGAGGAGGGCAGGTAATACACGTCACTGAACTGCTATAGCAGCTATTTCCTCTGCTCAAATTGATGATTTCCCTATGGGAAAGCACTCACTTGTATGTAGGTTGTTGAAGGAATGTTCAACCTGCACCCCCACTTCCCAAATACATACAACTGTACTTGTGATGTTAAAACAGTAAAAGATTTAGGAGACAACAAGCAGTTGTGACACCTGAAGTTGCTGTCTCAGAAGCTGGCTATGCCCCTAGCACTAGCTCTGGCTGGGAGGTCATCAGCAACTGACTCTACATGTATTGCAGGAGATATACTCCTCAGAAAATGGTTTTGAGTACTGGCTAAGCAGTCTAGGGCTGGAAACGAATCGAGCTTGCATAGTAGTTTTCAGGAGCTGCCCAGTGAGGTGTTCGGAAGAATACATCCACTTAACTTCTGACTTCTGGAGTTCAGATGACAAGTCATAGGTCCTTTCTATCACTTCAAGCTCCACAAGTTCAAGCTCAATTAGTGTACCTTGGACCCCCATTCTAAGAAAAGTGATTCACAGAATAGCAGTATTTTTAGCCAACATTTTGTTTCTTGAGTAGATCGCTGGATGTATTTCTACCTATCTATCACTTTGAATTAGTTTTTGTCGTATTTCAAGACACAGACACTTACCAATGACAATTTCTCAACTTTGCCAACACAGATGATGGTTGTAAGCTTCTTGATCCAATGAGGTACTGCTTGATTAGTTTCTCTACAACTACTAAGTCTAAATAGGCTCACAGAAACTTTCTAAGAGACCCTAGAACTGGTTTAGTGTTCGATATATATATACGTCATCTATGAACACACCCACAAATCTTCTCAAACCACGTGGTTTCACGGCGATAATTACGCACATGCGCAAACAGTGTGTACCAGGCCCTCTTTTGGGCCTGGGGACGAGGCTAGGAATGCCCAAAAGTAGAATATCACTGGATTTGCTCTAAATATGATGAGTAGCACAATTTTCTAAAGATCAGGCTTCAGCAATCACTCCCATTAAGTCATATAAATGTATCATTTCCAGAAATCACGATTTGAGATCAATGTCGTGGTCTTGTCTCATTTATTACTCACTTAATTTTGTTGGCTTAATAGTTTATTCACTCCACTTGACTCTGCAAAAACTTTAACTTGCTTGAAGTTCAGGAACATCTTTTAAGGTTAGAGGTTTTTGAGTGGGCGGGGATCAAACTAAAACAGTAATGATATTCATAGGCTCATAGAAACTCTTGATGCTATCTCAAAGCCGAGAGGATTTGGTCTCAAAATGGCTGATTATCGCTCAAAAGGGTCAAAGGTCAAATTTAGTTGCTCTATAAAATGGATTTTTCTGCCATTGCCACTCATTCACAGGGAACAACAACCAGGCGGCTTGAAAGACAACAGATGAACGAAAAAATGTACGTTTAAAAAAAGTAAAAAACTGCTCATCAAGTCTGTAGAAGGCTTTTTGTACTATGTATACACTTGACAACCACATTCTCTCACAAAATGTATAACAGCCTGTCAGGTAAACAGGAAAACTGAGTCCCACCCAGTCAAAAACTCAACATGATATTCAAGACACAGAAACACCCTACAAGCTCACATACCTCACTGCCTCTCTCTCCTCTCCACCAGGGAAGAAAAATGGACTTTATACAGCCCTGTCAAATTCACTAGCCACTAGGGAGAGAAGGTTAGCCACTTAAAATTTAACCCCTTTTCTACGAGTAAATCATGTGATCAGTTTAGTTTAAGATTTAATTTTTTCTCTGTAAACCAGTGACCGTCCAGAATCTTTGTCTGTGCTCTGTGTCCCTCGGGCTATGTTAGTGTACGCCCGGAGATCCAGACTGAGTGATGAAGATCAACGCTGAACATTCAATGGTAAGATCTATGGCTTGTATAAACTACATATAAAATTTGTGATAGGGTGTTAATATGTAACCAACAAGTTAATATCTCAAGTTATTGAGTCAAATTGACAACAGCTTACTTACTTGTTTATTTTTTTATTCTAGTACACAATACAGTTGATGTGACCATATGGCTGACATCAATACATCGTACTGTGAGACACCACAGACTATAACGTCAAGTTCAGGTCTTTGCCTGCTGTCTATGTTTGTGGCTGCTATGATTCTCTTCTATTTACTCAGTTAAAGGTTAGTTTAAGTTAAATTAGTCGTCAGAATGATTTTTTTTTTCTTGGTAGAAAAGCTCATGTTGCATATTGCTTGTTTATCTCATCATATGCATAGTGTTATTGTGAGTTAGCTTGTTCCGGGCCCAGATTCCTTCTTTGTAAATGTTTTCATATTTAATTTTGCGAATGAGCTAGGAGGAGCCTTATAGTATCGTCTGTACTAGTTCTTAGCCTATAGACATTCATACACTCAAACCTCCAAAATGGACACTTTGGGGACAATATAAATTCAGTTTTTTGTCAGTCCTTTGTGGAGAAGTTGTCCTCTTCTCAGAGGTTCTGTTTGTAATGCTTCAATATACGGAATTGGAATTTTGGGTAACCGAGAATCGTCCACAGTCGGAGGTTCTACTGCATGTAGCTATAACAGGTTCTTTTAGTACTAGCTATATAATAATCATTCTGTTTCAACTTGCAGGTTTTGATCTGGAGTAGGATGAATATCTAGCTGATAGAGGAATATCTTTTTGGAGCATCTTACCTCAATCTAAGAATGTTATAAAAATTAATATTGTTGCAGCATATTAGTGCATTGATGGTATAGCTATGTTTCACTACCAGTGAACTTGGACAATCCATCTCAGTAAATAAAACTATATGATCAATATTTTTAGCCATGCATGTCATACAATCTGACAGCATCAAAGTCCAGCGAGAGGGGGCAGTAATTACATGCACTGGCATGTGCATGTAACTTCCGGGTCATCAGTTGTCAGTGACAATGTAAATTCGTTCCCAGGCTCTCACCTTTGACCTTACACTCACGGTACCGCTACTGAAAATATTATGCAAGAGAATTACTTCAGACAATGATGCATATTCCAAGTTATGCCTGCAGTAATGCTGTAAGTGAAGTACACACTGATTAATTTCAACAGTCACAAAAGGGTTAATAGCAAATTTTTTAATTGGCTAACCTTCTCTCCCTAACGCCACTTTAGAATACTAAAATTCATGTTGGCAACGACACACAACTTGAAATACTCAAGATTTAACAAAAATAGTGTACAAATTCTAATTAAAGAGCACTATACCCTTCAAATTGTATCACAGTTTTATTTATTATTATTATGACATTATTATTTGTATCAACCTGGCAAGTATATTACTATTGTTTTTCAAATACATGTATTACTTATTTGTATCAATGTACATCATGCTTTTTCATGTGCCTCCAGAGCTTGATTTTTGTCAGTTTTCAATGTCTTATATCTGGCATGGAAAATATGGGAACAAAAATTTTATTACATAATTTGTTAGCATTACCATTACTCTATCAGTTTGTGGATTATCAAATTCCTGAACACCTCCAAACTGCTGTTCGGACGGTGAAAACACAGCTAATTAAATTTAGTTTCACTTTAGTTGGTATGTTGTAAGGCTGCTGCAGAAGATAATTTTGCTGCCATTGTTCTGTATGAAACGCATTTTATTACTACAAGGGTAGTAAAACTTGATGGTGCAAGCTTCAAGGAGATCATCGCAGAAGGTTAGAAGATATCATCTGTAGAAAACACGGCAAGACTATTTCAGAAAACTGACAAATATTCATAGGGGTGTGGTCAACTTCTGGTCTAAAAATAGTGATTTCGGATATAATTTTTTATCTCCTTGTCTGCAATTAATGTTGCTATGATAAAATTCTTCAGAGATTTCTGATTCGAATGGTCGTTGTTTCATGANGCTAAGCGCTCAGTTTTTGCAGAGTTATTCGCGTGAATATTTGTATTGCGCTAATGGGCCATCCGTGCCATTCCTGTGTACCCAGTACTACCGTACTGGGAATGCTGGCTAGTATGAATATTACTTTTCTAGGTTTGATTTTGCCAATAAAGAATTTTTTCCATATCCCATCCTCGCTGCATTTATATTGAACTAGAAGTAGGCTAGAATTGTATTTCAGAAATACAACTAGTGCTTTATTCATTCACTGTATGTAGTCAATTTTGAAATTATACCTCAGACCGGTTCACACTTGAGAAATTACTTGTGTAGTCTGTCAATGAACAAAATTTTGTCCTAGTACTGGTTTGTGTGAGCCTACACATAGTAGCTCCTATATAGATGCAATCTACACTACATATTTTGTCGCCACTACTGTATTCGGTACACATGTATAAAATTTAGTGTGCATACCTATGTGGGTTGACCTCCATGATTGACAATTGTGTCAACAAAGTTGAAGGAATCGTTCAGTCTGCCAAGTGCTTTCTTCACTCCATTCCGTTCACCAAGCCTCTCTAGTACTTGCGTATTAATTAAAATTACTGGCCCTTCATTGAAAGGCAACTGTGCTTGTAATTCCTCATACTTGCAATAGCACTCATTGCATTTGGAGAAAGTGTGCTTCTCTTTCTCTTCCAACGATAAAGCTTTCCAGGACGAACAGAGAAAGTTGTCTCGTACTTGCTTTTGGTTTCAGTTGGGTGCCACTTCTTATTCATACTACTTAGGATAGTATCACAGTGACGATCGAAACAGGATTGTCGGCCTGGGTTGGCTATGAAATAGGCCTCTGATAATCTGAATTTGGTACACTCTTTGAAATGATCTTTAAATTTCTCTTGCCTCTTGAAGCATCAGTACTCTTGACACCAGAACTAAACTCCTTAACTGCACAACGTGCAAAGCCATAGTTAAACTGTAAGCTTATCGCTGACATCTGAAATCGATATTATTTTATAAATAAATTATTGTTAAGTAACTCATAGAGCTAGCTATTAAATGTGCATTCACATAATACGTACATGTGTGTATCTGAACTATATCTGTTGGCTATCTCTCTCTCTCACACACACACACTGACACACATACACACACACACACACACACACGCACACACACACACCAGGCACAGGTATATCAACTGAAGAAGCTGGTTGAATAGTGAAGTGACTCTGTACACAACTTGCCCTCTGCGGATGCCAGATCATAATTATAGTTGAACATGCATTAAGTTTACATGGTCAGATGCTAATTGTTTTTATTGTAGCTTCTTTTGTGGGTTATATTGTTACAATCAAAATACCTTATGAATACGTTTCAGTGCTCCTCAAGTCTGAAGATCAAGAGTGTATCTTTCCCACCACTGAGCGCGTTTGACAGCTGCACGTTCTGATACTGCGAACGCTAACATTTACTTCGGGGGTGCGGCTCATATGTCATGTGACAGTGGCAGTCAAGGCTCCTGGAAGAGGCGGAAGGTTTAGAGACATTGTTTATGGTTCTAAGTAGAGTTACTAGTTAGATAGGATAGTTCTAACCAAGAATATCGATTGGGAGCTCAAAATCTAAAGGAGCGCCTCCGAGAAGCCCGTGTATGTAGGCTGTGCGAGTACCCGAAAATGAAAGTTTGTTTAGTAAAACTAAAATGCATGCATATTTCTCAGGTTGGTTAAGGATTGCCAAGCGCTTCCAGCTCATTATAGTGCGCGTGGCGCCTGTTGCATGAATTTAGCTTGTAATGGTACAAGCAAGCTACAATGAATCTCATTAATAATTAGTAGATAAAGATCATCAATACTAAACGCAGTATTAGGTGAGTGTGGCACTAGAACTTAGCCTCATGGAGAGTTGAGAAAGAGACCTCTTGTGAATAACGGATTTTCCAGACACTAGCGCAGAGAGTCTAACAAAGCTTAAAGTGATGCTAAAAGACTATACTAAAAAGTTCTCGCTGGTTTTTCTGAAAATTCTAGACCAAAGCGCGATGGTGAACGGCAATGTTTAGGTAAGTATAATAAATTCACTCTAAAATTCATTATTTCTTTCAATAATTTAGCACTACTGTAGCATTGCAACAAAAAACAGCGAGGGATGTTTAGTTCAGACCATTAGCTAACTAACAAGCGCTATGCCAAACCCTGAGCTAAGCTTTATCTGTACCGGATTTTTAATATTGCATCTATGAATATCAATTAGTTAATCGTAATTTTATTCATGATAATGGTTACCATGGCAACAAATTGTGAATCCCTATAAAGTACATAGATCAAAGAATCCTAAACTACTATTGAAATAAGCTAAGTATTGGCTGTATATCAGCCATATAATTCATAGCTATTTCAGCTGTGTAATTTTCCAGCTAAGGTCTGATTGTCCTTAACTGACCTGAGTTTGTAACCCCAATTCAATTCCTAGTATAACTAATGTAACAAAAGCCTTATGCCAAGGTTGGGTCCCGTAGGACTTAGTCTTCCTTTCCGCCTAAATCGATTTGGGCTCATGAACGTCCCTTATTAATTATTCATTTATTCAGTTAATTAATGGTTAATTAATAAAAAATTATAACTAAATTGAAGACAAATAGTTACTCTATTACATAGTATATCTTTCATCTTCTGGTAATATTCCATCAACAATCTGCAGTGAGTAGAATATGATTGATTTTTATAAATTAAAGAGGTGACCCAGGCCTTAAGCATAGCTAAGGCCAGGATTATCGGCAGGAGCTCCTTTAGAGTTATGTGCTTGTCAACCCAGCTGCCAGCCCATGGACACAGACTCCATTTGTCTTGCCATGAAGCTCTGCAGCCCCATTTGCCAGATGCATCGGTTGTGAACAATGTGTAGGGAACCCAGTGTGGGGATAGTGTTTCCATCATGCTGAGGCCATTCCATAAACAGCTCCACCATCCCAGGTCAAACCGGAACTCGTACGATAACTTGACCCAATGGTCCAGGTGTTGTGCTTTGTGAGCAGCATGTATCATACGTCGTAGGAAGGTCCAGCCAGGTACAACGATTTTCGCTGCGTGGGACAGTTTACCAATGAGCGAGAGGACTCACCGTTTTTTGCTTGCCTTCCTTGAAAACCATTGCTGGATTAGGCTCTTAAGGTCCCTGAGCTTGCCTTTGGGTAACATCATCTCCATCTTGTCTGTGTCAGGCTCTATTTCTAGGAAAATGATGACCATGCATGGTCCTTCCACTTTCTGGATCTTCAGTGGGAGGCCCAGTATCTTGCAGATTGTGATAAGACGATGTAGGTTCTGTGCACACTCCTCTGATTTGGCAGCACCCTATCTTTAAAAAGTCATCAAGATAGTGAATGAGCACTGTCATACCCTGATGTAACGCAATCCACTCTAGGCTGTCTGCCACTGCTCAAAATATCTTTAGGGTGGACCGAAGGCCAAAAGGTAGTACCAAGTCCATGAATACGTTGCCGTTCCAAGTCATGCCCAATAAGTCTCTATCTCTAGGATGGACTGGGATGTTTCGATACGCATGTTGGATGTCAACTTTTGCTAGCTCCGTAAAACGCCCCATAGCTAAGATCCTTGCCACAGCATCATCAAGGGTGGCATACCTCATACTGCACCATTCCTTGGAGATCTCATCATTAACGCTTGCGTTGTGAGGACTAGACATGCCTAAGATCAGTCTCCACTTTCCTGGCTGTCCTGACTTGGGGATCACCCCAAATCTGCTTACGTGTATGGCTGGTTTTACTAAGTCCAGCACTGGTCCAATTAGGTCAGTGGATGAAAGTGGCCAAGCAGTATTCTTTGATACGACTACTCTGAAAATGAGATTATAGTCCAGTAGTCACTGTCATTTCCATTTTCCTTGGACATCAATAGTCTGTTTACAGATCTTTCCTTGAATTGTCAAATCTGAGACTGCAATGCTGGTTTTTGCATCTAATGTGCAATATGGAAACTGAGATTTTGCATGATGGTTCAAAGTGGCCATTTGAAATTCATAAATTGGAAATTTACGTGACTAGACTACAGGAAATAATTAGTATGGCGGAATTGGATTCAGACCTTACTGCTCACATGACATTACATAATTATCATGTAATACATTTAGTTAATAACAAAAAAAATCTGGCAGTCATGCATGCTGTCTACATGATTGCATGCAGAGAGGTCAGACCATGCACATCTGCCACTCCTTTGGTTTTATAATTGGTTGCTGACAGATTGATAATGGTTTAGTGCACAATTCAAAGTGCACTGACATTAGCTAATCAGTGCTCAAAACAAAAAATGCTCGCAAAAAAATCAATAGTGACTAGTGCATGATACAATAGGCATCATGGTGTTAAGCTTTCAGTTATTGAAATATAAGAGGTGATGGCATTTTTAAGGGAGGAAGAGTCACCAGACATTAAATTAGAAAAGATATCCTCTACTGGAATACCACACTGCTGGAACCACATATCTTCTCGCTGCGAAGCATCATTTGCTAAGGGATCGACCCCAAAACTACTGGGGTTTGTAATTTGACTACCTTGCTGCCTATAGTTAGTAACTGCTTGTGTGGTTGAAGGTAATTCTAATGCATGTATTGGAGATGTATTTGATAATGATTGGAGATTATCAGGTACACCACGTCTTGGGATATAATGTGAATTCCAAGATAATATCATCCTAATCATACCCACTTCACAAACTCTGATAAGAATTACGGACACATAATATTTTGTTGTTTGGTGCTCCATATTTACAACTCCCTGATCATCTAATGCTGTAATAACTCGTTTAACCAGATAAGTAACTCTGTGGTTCAACTCGACCCAAATTCTCTCAATAATATGGTTGTGTGTGGAAGTGGTATGCACATAAGGAGCAATATGAGTAGATCCACGACTAGATCGGAGGTATTCCTGAATGTAGAGGCAAAGATAAAATTCACGTCCATGGTCTACCCTGACCTGGTCCCACAAACCATATCTCAATACAGCAGAACGATACACTTCTTCGTAGATAATTTCATTATTCTTTCGTGGCATGATTGCTGCACTTACAATCTTGCCAGAATAGCCATCTCTAGCTAGGACATACGTTACACCATAATGTTTGAGTTTCTCGTTTTGATCCATGTGTAGTTTGTGTCTGAAGTAATTAGCAATATACAAAGAAGGATTCCGACGCTCTTGAGAATATGTAGCTCTTAAATTATGTCCTCTTGGTGATAAAGAAGGCATAAGTTGTCTGAGTCTAGCATCAGAGACTTTCATATGCTTGCTACTGCTCAGATATCCTCTCATCATTTTACGGCCATACGTATCCCCAACTTGCATGTAAACAATGTTGATTATCATGGTTATGCCTGGCACTGATGGAAGTTTACAACTTGAAACTGCATCAATAATTAATAGCTCGCAACACAACTCAGGCCATGCCCAGCTTAATGTTACAGGCTTACTTCTTGTATAGCTTCTCTCACTGTGTCCTCTACAATCCTAGTAGAAGTTTCTTGGAGACTGTTTGCCTTCACAAACCGGCAAACTGATCTGAACTGGTGGTGGAAGCTGGAAGCCTCCTACAGTCCCCGCTAAGGCTAAGAACAAAGGTGTAAGTGAATACCTATTAAAGTAAGTCACTAGGCCTGATGAGATTTTTTTGTACTGATTAATATAGACTTATGAAAATATCAAAACTGGTTGTTTATGTGGGTTGTCTCTTTATTTCTCCAGAACAGCACTGGTTCTTCATTTGGGTCTGCTGGTCATACTTGGTCGAAGTCGATTGAAATTTGTTCTCTTCAGGGTGATGATGTGATTCAAACAGCAGAGCACCCACTGAACCTGGATGAACAGTCAGCAAATGTACCAGCAGTACAAGAAAAACTGTCGGCAGAAGCATTTAATGGCTCTAATGTCAGACTTTTCAATGTGAAGAACGTGATATTGGCTGATGTGGAAGGAACCAGAGGTAAGCAATTATTATTTTCATAAACTTAGGCCAGGGCCCCTCCAGAAAAATAATTAGGTAACTTTGTAGGATGTGCACAGCAGGTACGATGATATTTATTTCCAAGCAGCATGTATGTTAGCTTTATCTGGTCCATATGTATGTGTGTGTTTGAGGGTTTTATTAATAAGTAAAACAAAAATTACAACTAGCTATCTATTGTGCTCTGACCATCTAACAAAAACTTACATATCAGAATTACTTCCAGATTGTTTTGGTTTGATACTTGTACATAGTACAAAGGATTGGACAGGATTGAAGAAGCTGTCTTGCCACTGTCTTCTTAACCTCCTAACATGAGGCTTTTTCTGAGCATGCTCAGTAGTTACATAAGGCTTGGTGGTTCAGTTATAATAAAATTATGTCTTAGACACATTTGTTGTTGGTTAGTAATTGGTGTACTATTTTTTATGTGTGTGTGTGAGAGAGAGAGAGAGAAAGAGAGAGAGAGAGAGAGAGAGAGAGAGAGAGGGAGGGGAAAAAATTGTTGCTATCAAAGCAGATAAAGAAAGGAGATCCTCACTTAGCTAATTAAGTTATTTGTTGCAACCTCCTCTAGGTGTACACAGCCTGTAAATGTCACAATGGTAGCCTATATCACCCCCAAAGTGTAGTTATTAAACACAACTTTGCTGGCCCAATAGGGACTAGGCCTACTAGACTACATACCACAAACTTGCTTGTGACCACAATGTTGTATAGGTGTGTGGCCTCTGGTGAACTTGTTGTTACAACACTCACTGCTGACTACCAATTAGGAGTGTTTTTTTTTTTAAGCACTGCAATCACCTAAAATTGAATTTCTCTGATACTATAGGTGCTCGATTTTGGAAAACAAACAAAATCATTCGTGCACTTTCTTTAAGTGATTACCTCAAACTCGACCGTTCCAGGAGTGGTGAAGGAACAAGTAGGAGTGGACATAAAACCAGTTCTGGCTCCCCTCTAATTAATGTGGTATCAGATTCCGATTCTGACCCAGGAGAAGGATCTTTGGCAAGCCACGCTTTAAGATATGCCCTTCAGTCGATTAGAAAGAAAAGGCCGTTTGTGCCTAGCCCACCATCTCTCTCGGAATCTGACGAGCCTAAACCAAAATATATGGCGACTACTGATGTACAAAAGTTGTTAATGGAATGTGTTAAGAAGCCAGCTCTGGATCCTGACCAGTCTGATACTGTAACTGTGTCTGCAAAGAATTTTGTTGAAATTTTTACATGTATCATTTGTAAGGAAGTTTTTTCTGAAGAGATTACTCCGGTTATGCCTCCGTGTTGTAGGAATGTGCTTGTATGTATGGATTGTATAACGCAATGGCTGTCTGCACACTCCACATGCCCACATTGTAGGGAGGCATTGGAGGTTGTGGATTGTGTGCAGCAGCCACCTCTTCGGCCACTGTTGGACCTCCTGAGGGGAATTTGAAATGTATTAATCAATTGTAAATATGTCATCATGCTGTGTCGATTTCCATTTAATCAGTCTTCCTTTATTCATGTGATCAGCCTCTGATTATATCATCTAAATCATTCCTGATTCTAACTGATAGCCTGATTTTTGTTGTCAAATTTATTAAATTCACTATAGAATCCTAGGAACATGCTCACTATTACTAATGTCTGCATGGTGAAATGCCATCACCTCTTATATTTCAATAACTGATTCAGAAAGCTTAAAACCATGATGCCTATTGTATCATGAACTTGTGTAAAAAAAAATTCTTTTCTTTTCTTTTTTTTTTTTTTTTCTTTACTTGCCTTAAATTCACTGTAGGAACAGTCACTATTGATTTTTTTGCAGAGCATTTTTTGTTTTGAGCACTGATTAGCTAATGTCAATGCACTTTGAATTGTGCACTAAACCATTATCAATCTGTCAGCAACCAATTATGAAACCAAAGGAGTGGCGGATGTGCATGGTCTGACCTCTCTGCATGCAATCATGTAGACAGCGTGCATGCCTGTATTATAATGACTGCCAGATTTTTTTTGTTATTAACTAAATGTATTACATGATGATTATGTAATGTCATGTGAGCAGTAAGGTCTGAATCCGATTCCGCCATACTAATTATTTCCTGTAGTCTAGTCACATAAATTTCCGACTTAAGAATTTTAAATGGCCNAAGTAGTGATTCACTAGCAGTACACGTGGCTTCCTTGTATGATGCCCTCTTACTTTCATGGATCAACACAAAGAAATGGGAGAAAATAAAAACCCCTACACTTCTGATGACCAAATCTCTCGACAAGTATTTGGCATTTCTTAAGGAGCAGAGAAAGAGAGTATTGCTTCATCACAACGCACCCAACAGACCGGTGTCAGAAAGCATGACCATATCTGTTCTACCTCCTAAAGTAATTATATCGCAGCAACTTAAAAAGTTGAATGACGAGATTGGTAGCAAGCAACCCTACGAGTTAGTACATGTCGGTGAATTTGCTCCTTCTGATCGAAAGAAAAGATACCGATACATCCAAGACCTACAGGGAGGTTTATCAAAGCATTGTGCTCTTTGTACGTACTCTTTAGGAGGACCTCTAGGCAATTATCACTTTGTGTGGCGTCTTCCAGAGGAGCTGAAATTAGATGATTCCTTACAGGAGAACCAGAAGATAATCGAACAGATCAAAGGAAATGTCCCGAAGTACTACAACCGAGCTTAGAGGAGACATCTGATTTCTCACTTTGGGCGAATAGCTCATTCTACAAACCTTGCTTTACTTCGTGAGTTCTATCGACAGGCTACTGGTGATCAGAGTGCTAGTTTAACAAAGGAAATGGATGAACGGTTACGTGAAGCATTAGAAATGGAAGACCCTGATGTGATTGTTGATCTCCGAGAGAATAATGGTAGACAGAGTAGCACATGGCCACTTACTTGAGAGATGCAACGGCGGTTCATGAGCGTCGTCATGGAACTGTCACATATATGGCTAAAGCTATTTCAGTACGTGATCTCATTCAGGAAGTGAGCAAGCTCTGTCCAGATGAACCAGTTCCCTCAGAGCAATGGGTACGTCTCCAATTCTTCCCACGTAATCCTCGTGCAAAGACTGCAAATCAGTACAGATCTCGTTTCGAAGTTAAAATGATGGTGCAAAAGCGACAATTTCGTCACGATCATCCGGACGCCCATTATTGTGCAGCTATTTTTCGTTACATGCGTGAGTACGCTGTTAGACTCCGTGATGAGTCTTTGCTTGTTTCTCTCGACGACAAGCATAGAATTAAGGTTGGTGAACCAGGCCAGCCAGTTGCTGCAGTCGAACGAGGAAAGCAGGTATTAGTGGGACGAAATGAGACATTTGAAGTTAGTGACCATGACTTTTGTAAGTTTTCTCTTGTACCAAGTGTTTCATTTGTAATTGACATACCTGAAACATTTGAGGAGTCTTGGTACAGAGGTACCGTAAACATAGGCTATAAGGATGCCGTGTTTGAGCCATCTAGTGCACTTAGACATGTTGCTGAGCTTTGCCCCATAGTTAAAAAAGAGTCCAAACCTATACTTTTTGTTTACTCAGATGGTGGGCCAGAGACATTTTTGAGTGTTCAACTCAGTCTTATAGCCCTGTTTCGAAAGCTGGATCTCGATCTTCTAGTGGCAGCTAGGACAGCACCAATGCACTCCTGGAAAAATCCGGTTGAACGCATAATGAGTATTGTCAATCTTGGGCTTCAATGTATAGGTATGATGAGAAGTGAAGGTAGTCCAGAATTTGAGGCTGCCATCAAGAACGCCAAAAACCTTTCACAACTACGGGAAGCAGCTTCTAGCCGGTACAAGGAAGAAGTTAAAAGTTCTTTAAAGCAACCAATTGATCTACTGAATAGTATCACACCATGTCTTCAGTTGAAAGGTAAACCTTTTTGTGTTTTTGATTCTGCCAGCAATGACGAAATCGGTGATTTTTGGGAGTCACTCCGTTTCATTGATCCTGCCATTGAAACATCAGATTCTTCAAAGGAAGTTCTCTCATCCAGACCTAAGCTCAAAGCTTTTATGGAGCACTGTTGTCAAGAACGTCATTACACTTATTGTATCAAGAAATGTGGAGACAGTGAATGCGACATTTGCTTACCTGTTCGTATGGCTCCAGAGAAGTTTGCTACTCTACGTTTCTTACAAGACCCAATTTTAGGATCTGATGGTCACTACTTGGCATTTGAAGACATTTTCAAGTACCCTTCAACTACTGAGAAAGATAGACCCTCCCTCCAAGCAAAGAATGCAAAAAAATCTCTTTCTTATTCCCCTGTGAAGACTCCTGCCCTCAATGTTGGAGTAGTCATACAGTGCGATGAGTGTAACAAGTGGAGATTACTCTTTTCAAAGAGAAAGCTTTCATTACACGAATGGCACGAATTGGAGCAAATTATTTCAGAAGTGTCATACACATGTGGTGCAAGAATGAGTGATCTGGAATTGCCGGACAAATTGAAGTGTGTAGAAATTCGCATACATAATTGTACCGATCGTATTGAGAAATTATACTATTCTTCATACCCCGATGATATACTCTGTATTCATTGTGGGAGCACTGACTCGGAGAGTATTACATCAGACACTGACGGAATGTACCCTTACTGCTCTAATTGTAGCAACAAAGAAAGAGTGTATAAAAGAGGTGCTTCAAGATCAACTGACTGTGTGTAACTCATGTATATACATAGTATTAATTATTATTGTGGTGATGTAAATGTACATATTGTGGCTTCCTGCTTCCTGTTCTGAAATATGAAATATGACCGCCCTCCCGCGTCAAAAACAGGAAGTACAGTGACAATAAACAGGCAATTTAGTTTGCCTGGCCTTATGCAGGTGTGCGTTATTTGGAATTTGAATATTCGCTTTCTGCCTGCAATACAAGATTTCTGAACTCTGTAACTTTCAGTCTTCAATATTTAGGAGGTGAATACTTTGTTACACTTATTATGTAGTTGTCACTATAAGAGGATGTGCAAAGCAAGTACATTTGAATCCAGCCTCCTGAGATGCTCAGGCTAACTTTTCAATCACTGATACTATAGCACAGCTATGCTGATAGTGTACAAGTAACTACCATATACATGCACATTTCAAATAAGATTCGTAGAATTGTGAAAGAAAGCAAACAAGATGGAATGGCTGTTTGAGTCACAGCTAGTGTAAAGAACTATTCCTATGGGCAACATGAGGGACTCAACAATGCAAGAGGGTACTACATGCAGCCCACACAGGAAGAATTCTGCACACTTGAACAGCCATTCCATCTTGTTTGCTTTCTTTTAAGTTATGATTTGGCCATTCCTATGTCTCATTACATTTTCAAATGTTTTCAAGTTTCACTTGTAAAACTATAATGCACATGAGTGTCATGAATTCAATGGTGACACAACATGAATGATGATCCATGACATGCATGAAACCCTTGAGTGTGTGCATGTGGGAGTAAATCATTTCACTACCGGTACACAACATAGTCAGGCTGCATACACAACAAGGTTGTACCGGTATCATGTATCATCTATGCTTGCAGGGCACTTGCATAATCAAATAGAAATCAACCGTCCTAAGGTGCAAAGTCTCAGTGCTATAGTCCAGCAGATTAGGATACACACCAGTCACGGAAGTGGCTAATGTGACACTTAACTTGCATGTTCTAGTATGGTGTTAGGCAAAAGAGTGGCCATGGCCATTACACTGCCGACAAATGGCATTTACAGGTGGTTTAACACTGTGCAATGTGCTTCAGAATTCTAAATAATTCACCCACACCAGTGACATGTGTCCAGGGTGACTTTGATCTTAATTTGAAGCCAAGTTTCTCAGAGAGGTTCAAATCAAAGGCATGTTGGATAACAACATCTCTGTAAAAAATAGTTATGATTATGAATTCTGTTGCTACAGCTGCCTTTCTCTCTAATTAGACAGACAGATGTAGCTAATATCTTGCTAGAACGCCCTTTTCTATATCTGAGTGAGTGATACCGATGAGACAGACAGACACAGACAAAATGACTAGGCCATATCCCACTGCACATATATTATTATAAATGCCAAGGGTTAATAATCAGTAGCAATTTCAGGTTTACTATACAATAATTACAATCACAGGTTTCATCACTACGCATCTACAACATAATTCCTGCTTGTCATTGCAGGTAACAATATCGGTATACAATTTGTATAGTATTTAGATACTATTTAAGTTCTTTATAACAAACTTAACGTTTACACAGCACTCAGAATATCATAGAGAATCTTGAGTAAAAAGAATTTACTTCTATAGTTTGTAAATCATCTTATATTTTCTGTTGTGGACCGTAAAAATTAATAGTAAGATCTCATCTATTGACTACCATAATGGGCAGTTTCAACATGAAATTTTTTTGCTTTATCATTTTGTTGCTTCTACTACTTAGTACTTCGGTTCAGCAAGGAAAAGGTGTAGGTATGTATTTTAACACATTTTATTTGTATAATTGTTATGTTGTTGAATTCAAACAGGGTGTGGAAGAATCAACACTGCATTTGACATTTGTTGCAGTGGGGTTATCCCAGAATAAGCCCAGCCTGCTGTGGAACTCGGGTATACGATACACGCTTTGACATTTGTTGCAATGGGGTTATCCAACCGAGAACCGGAATAAGCCCAGCCTGCTGTGGAACTCGGGTATACGATACACGCTTTGATTCATGCTGTAATGGTGTCATACGATCAAGCTGCGGTGAATGGGGGAAAAAGTAACTGACATTGTGTAACCTGACTTATTATATAACATTTACAGTGTAGCTATATAATAATTATATCACACGAGAACATAATAAGCTGTTAGGCCCTAGCTATTATCATAAAATACAATGTACATGTAGTAATATCGAT
This sequence comes from Tethya wilhelma, assembly GCA_964030475.1. Classification (NCBI taxonomy): domain Eukaryota; kingdom Metazoa; phylum Porifera; class Demospongiae; order Tethyida; family Tethyidae; genus Tethya; species Tethya wilhelma. Next base: position 3,746,267 of record CAXIPT010000005.1, on the reverse strand, counting down.
ATCTAAGGAAAAGATTTCAAGCACTACATCTTGATATAATTATTGTTACAAAATGATATATAATAGTATAATATAATTATGTAAATAATA